>CM042381.1:31614312-31721812 GCA_023634145.1 Thymallus thymallus
TAAAACAAAGACAACCCTTGTTGAACTCTCAACCACCTGTGTAGAGAAGGTTTACTTTACTTACGCTTCTCCTCCAATGTCAAATGCAGCACAACTCAAGTACAATGTTTGTCTGAGTCCTAAATAGCACTTACAGGACCTGGTCAAAAGCAGTACACTGAATAGGGTGCCATTTGGGACCCAGCCTCCCAGGACACGGATGGAGGCAGCCCTGTTGAGACTGTAGTGAGTCATCCTGTAGCTCTGTCCTCTTACCAGAGAACCCAGCCCTCTCAGACAGATGGGCGCGGGCAGGAGACGAGTCCTGGTACAGAAGATAGAGGGTTAGAGGGGGTGTGTGTGTGGGTCGTCCTCAGCATCCGGGCTAATTGTGCCAGGTTGGCCAATGAGAGAAACCAGCAGCTAGCCATTTTAGTTTGCGAGTGTTTCCCCTGTGTGTTTGTCTCTCTCTCTCTCTGTGTGTGTGTGTTTGTATGCCTCTCCGTGGGTCCTCTCCGTCTCACTGAGCGCACCGAGGAGACATGGTCCACCTGGGCACACCACTTGTCGTAGGAGTTGTACTCTCCCCTCTCTGACCCACAGGTACTGGCGCCCTCGTAGCCCACCCATCTGAATCACACACATATAGAGACAACCTCTGAACAGTGGAACAATGAAATATGCATAGACAGAGTGGTGGAGAGGAAGGCTAGGGACAAGACACATCTATGTCTTTTGATAAACACATTGGGAATGTCATTGTGTGTCAGGTCCTGGCTTCTCTATGGTTGTCTAGGTCAGGGCCTGACACACAGGTCCTGTGGTACATTCTTTGTGTGTTGAATCTGCTGGAGCGCGCACCTATGTAACGGGTTCCTGTTTATACCGTTATTTTTGTGAAGTTCGCCTTAAAGAAAAGAGATGTTTTCTATACAGAATGCGTGTAATTTTGCAGTGACATATTAATGTCACTAGGTGGCTCCACTCCACTTACGATCCATCTCATATCACAGAGCCCTAACCCTCCATCTCCACAGAGCCCTAACCCACTTCCACTCCATCTCCACAGAGCCCTAACCCACTAACGCTCCATCTCCACAGAGCCCTAACCCATTTACACCCCATCTCCACAGAGCCCTAACCCACTAACGCTCCATCTCCCACAGAGCCCTAACCCACTTACACCATCTCCACCTCACAGAGCATTAACCCACATACACTCCATCTCCACAGAGCCCTAACGCTCCATCTCCACAGAGCCCTAACCCTAACCCACTAATGCTCCATCTCCACAGAGCCCTAACCCACTTACACCCCATCTCCACAGAGCCCTAACCCACTAACGCTCCATCTCCACAGAGCCCTAACCCACATACACTCCACTCCACCTGCACAGAGTTGCATCTCTCTTCTCTTTCTGGCAGTCGGCACTCAGGTCCAGACGTCTCCCGGCAAAATTACGCTGTTCGAAAAGGGTCGCCTGACAACACAACAACAAACAAAATATCATCATCATAAAACACAACAACAACCCCTAAGTCAAATCAAATCAAAATCAAATTTATTTATAAAGCGCTTTTTACATCAGCCGATGTCACAGAGTGCTATACAGAAACCCAGCCTAAAACCCCAAACAGCAAGCAATGCAGATGTAGAAGTAAATATTAACAACTCTCCTTTCATCTATAGTAAACTGACATGCTACACCTCTATGAAATAACAAATGTATTGACATGGTACATCGGCTTTCTCTATGAAATAACTAACTTATTGTCATGGTACATGGGCTTTCTCTATGAAATAACTAACTTATTGAAATATGTAAATGTTTTGCTCTAATTTTAAAAGTCAGCTACATTATCTTGTGGGTTGGACGAGCATATCACACTTGTGTGATGTTTGGTCCTACCCTCCCACTGGACCCGTAGAAGGCACGTTGGAGCACAGACCCCAGCTTGCTGCGGAGTTAGAATGGAGGGATCTCTAATTAACACGTGACCTTTGACCACAACACCTTTGCCAGCTATCTCACAAGATGCACACACACACACACACACACACACACACACACACACACACACACACACACACACACACACACACACACACACACACACACACACACACACACACACACACACACACACACACACACACACACACACACACACACACACACACACAGGCTTGGTGTGTGGGGTGCCTGTATAAACGCAGCCAGACAGACAGAAACACAGACAGGCTTGGTGGGTGGGGTGCCTGTATAAACACAGCCAGACAGACAGAAACACAGACAGGCTTGGTGTGTGGGGTGCCTGTATAAACGCAGCCAGACAGTCAGAAACACAGACAGGCTTGGTGGGTGGGGTGGTTGTAGATGGGGGGTCAGAGATTCACACAACCACTGCTGTGGAATATCCAGTTTTAGAACCCCCCCCGACCTTCCCCTATCTAACACCTCACCTGAACGGGACGGCAGCACACCTGGCCCTCACCTGAACGGGACGGCAGCACACCTGGCCCTCACCTGAACGGGACGGCAGCACACCTGGCCCTCACCTGAACGGGACGGCAGCACACCTGGCCCTCACCTGAACGGGACGGCAGCACACCTGGCCCTCACCTGAACGGGACGGCAGCACACCTGGCCCTCACCTGAACGGGACGGCAGCACACCTGGCCCTCACCTGAACGGGACGGCAGCACACCTGGCCCTCACCTGAACGGGACGGCAGCACACCTGGCCCTCACCTGAATGGGACAGGCAGAATACCTGGCCCTCACCTGAATGGGACAGGCAGAACACACACACACACACACACACACACACACACACACACACACACACACACACACACACACACACACACACACACACACACACACACACACACACACACACACCAATGCAGACACACAAATACACACACACACAGAGACATATACACAGAAACGCAAGCACACACAGAAACACAGACGCACACACAACACAACAGACACCCTCTTTGGCCCTGTGTTTGTACTAACACAACGCAACACACCCTCTTTGTGTATGTACTAACAGAACACACCCTCTTTGTGTATGTACTAACAGAACACACCCTCTTTGTGTATGTACTAACAGAACACACCCTCTTTGTGTATGTACTAACAGAACACACCCTCTTTGTGTATGTACTAACAGAACAGGGAGTGCAGTGCCAACAGTTTTACCTCCTAACTATTCAGCGTTTTTAGAACAATATGCCTTCCTCCATGATAATAACTGTATTCAGCCTGGATGGCTGGGTGCAGGACAGGCTGTATAGCACTGCAGATCTGACTTCTACTAAACATTCACAATGGAGGCCTCTGCCATGGACGTCTATGGCTATTCAGACATAGATCAATGTATGCTACCTGACTGGTTAAATAACTCAAACCACCATCGTATAACTAGAAATACATTACATAAGAGTCATGTCTCCTTTTGTTGACACTATTGGCATATAAGAGGATATCTGTCATGAAAACAGAACATTCTTCTCACAACTGGCTAGGATGTGATTGGCTACTGTAACACAGAACATTCCTCTCAACTGGCTAGGATGTGATTGGCTACTGTAACACAGAACATTCCTCTCAACTGGCTAGGATGTGATTGGCTACTGTAACACAGAACATTCCTCTCAACTGGCTAGGATGTGATTGGCTACTGTAACATAGAACATTCCTCTCAACTGGCTAGGATGTGATTGGCTACTGTAACACAGAACATTCCTCTCTACTGGCTAGGATGTGATAGGCTACTTTTCATTATTTTCTATATACTAACATATTGTGGTGACAGTACTGAATACACCTGTTGAGGGATACCATTTATAGTAGATAATGAAATTACAGATTCTATTGTTAAAGTTACACAGATAATCATCGTCCTTTCATGGTTCAATTGTGATTTAGTTCTGGATGTGAATAGGAAACGTTTGATGAAGTATGAATGAGTTCAATATTCAGTTATTGATCTTTATACTACACTTTAATCAATTCTATTCATTGGGTTTAACCAGGTTTAAAAAGGTTTCTGTCTTTTATCATGTCATCTATATGAAAAGCATATTATACCATCATATTTCAGAGTTTCCTATATTCTTTGACTGTCCCCATAGGAGAACCCTTTTTGGTTCCAGGTAGAACTCTTTTTGGTTCCTGGTAGAACTATTTTTGGTCTATCCATCTGTAAAGGGTTTTACATGGAACTCAAAAGGGTTCTACCTGGAGCCAAAAATGGTCCTATGGGGACAGCCGGATAACCCTTTTTGGTTCTAGATAGCACCTTTTTATCTAAGAGTGTAGGAATAAAATCTGGGTGTTTAAATTAATCTAATTGTAGACATAGTCCCATTGATAGGAGCCTGTAGTAAAACTCTCTGAGGCTGACCTGCATGTGTGGATCACATGCTCTATGACATTCACTTTGCTTACAGTGTAAAAATGCCCATTTCCAAAAGATCTGTTTGCCCCAGCAAATTACGGTCACACTCCATTGACTTTGAATGGGGGGGTATTTGGGTCCTGTCTGCTCGCCCAATGGGGCCCCTGAATAGAGGTAAAACTTACTGGACGTTTCGCGGCGCGCTTTTGTGACATCGGGTGCTGTAACCTCTGCCCCTGAGGATTTGTGAGAATGAATTAGGTCCAGAAACGTGGGGACCTTTCTTGCATTTTGGAGTTGTTTCCAGCGGGGACAAATGCAGGCCGTTGAACAGGTAGGCATGTAGCTATATGTGGTTCTGGGGAGAGCTAGCGGACTGGTGAGGAAATACTGTAGAGACAGGAGGAACAGACAGGGAGAGAGATAGCTAGATACATACACTGTAGCTAGGCTGTGGCAGGGGGCATTGTTCTGTTTATATTCTTAAACATTTTTGCTCACTTTTCTAAATTCGACACTGAAGGATGTTGATGATCAGTTTTTAGACTTAGGTACCTCTGCCGGACGGGATCAGTTTGACATGTCGCTGATACTGACAAGCTGACGTACATCCTGTCTTTTATTGCGGTTTGCGTCAGTGTATCTTATTGTTGGTTGAAATAAAGAAATAAATCTTAGTTTGGGCCTGAGAATGATATGGTGTCAGCATTTTCAATGGACTATTGCTTATTTCTGAGTTTAAACCATTCTTTGAAGATGTTTTTTCCCAGTGTGAGTTAATTAGGATGTTTTTATCCACAGACTTTGGATATATCTGTTGGGTCTCCATTTGATAGTAGAGCTGAAAGGGTTTTATTTGTGTGATTTATATCATTATATGAAAATATCTAGCATATTGTTTGTATCAACAATCAACTCAGATTGGTAGACTTGTCTTGAGACAAACTTGTCTTGAGCTCTGCATCATATATGAGATGAGTGTTTAAGTAGGATCTGAGATCAGTTTTAAAGTAAAAGGTGTTAACTACACAGGAGTAATTGTATCCCTGAGATGAGTGTTTAGTATGATCTGAGATCAGTTTTAAAGTAAAAGAATAAGGTGTAACCCTTTCTGTGAAGTACAGTGTTCTGACACTGCCTATACGTGTCCATAGTAACTCTTAGTAACTGTATGATTCTTCCTTCTATGTGCAGGTGTGACCGGAGACAGTGAGCCACCTGTGCGAGATCAACACCATGTTACTACAGTGGATGCTGAAGCCGCACCATGTGCTTATGCTGGTGCTGTGCGTGTCAGCCAGCGAAGACTTCGACTGGACCAAGAATGAACGCAGATCATTCTACTATGGCAATTTCCCAACAGGTAGGCTACTGTACATGGAGAAATACAGAAGTGTCTCTCTGGTTGGTGATGTCCACTGGCTCCCCCCAGTCTGCCAACAACGAGATACCAACCATGCCTTTCTGTTTGCTTCGCCATTGAGTGTCATAAGTGTGCCAAATCATGTTGAAATAGTCTAACAGCAAAACATCTTTATAAAAAGAGAAACGAGAGAGAGAGAGAGCGAGAGAGAGGGCTAGCGAGAGCTAGCGAGAGAGAGGGCTAGCGAGAGCTAGCGAGAGAGAGGGCTAGCGAGAGCTAGCGAGAGAGAGGGCAGGCGAGAGCTAGCGAGATAGAGGGCTAGCGAGAGAGAGCTAGCGAGAGAGAGGGCTAGCGAGAGAGAGCTAGCGAGAGAGAGGGCTAGCGAGAGAGAGCTAGCGAGAGAGAGGGCTAGCGAGAGAGGGCTAGCGAGAGCTAGCGAGAGAGAGGGCTAGCGAGAGCTAGCGAGAGAGAGGGCAGGCGAGAGCTAGCGAGAGAGAGGGCTAGCGAGAGAGAGCTAGCGAGAGAGAGGGCTAGCGAGAGAGAGCTAGCGAGAGAGAGGGCTAGCGAGAGAGAGCTAGCGAGAGAGAGGGCTAGCGAGAGAGGGCTAGCGAGAGCGAGGGGGCGAGAGAGGGCTAGCGAGAGCGAGGGGGCGAGAGAGGGCTAGCGAGAGCTAGCGAGAGCGAGGGGGCGAGAGAGGGCTAGCGAGAGCGAGGGGGCGAGGGCTAGCGAGAGCGAAAGAGGGGGAGAGAGAGAGCGAAAGAGGGGGAGAGAGAGAGCGAAAGAGGGGGAGAGAGAGAGCGAGAGAGAGGGGGCGAGAGGGGGCGAGAGAGAGCGAGAGATAGAGGGGGCGAGAGAGAGAGGGGGCGAGAGAGAGAGGGGGCGAGAGAGAGAGAGAGAGAGAGAGAGAGGGCGGGCGAGCGAAAGAGGTGGCGAAAGAGGGGGCGAGAGAGATCGAGAGAGCGAAAGAGGGGGCGAGAGAGAGGGGGCGAGGGATAGAGGGGGGCGAGAGAGAGGGGGCGAGAGAGAGGGGGCGAGAGAGAGGGGGCGAGAGAGAGGGGGCGGGCGAGAGGGGGCGGGCGAGAGATAGAGAGGGGGCGAGCGAGAGATAGAGAGAGCGAAAGAGGTGGCGAAAGAGGGGGCGAGAGAGAGGGGGCGAGAGAGAGAGGGGGCGAGAGAGAGAGGGGGCGAGAGAGAGAGGGGGGGCGAGAGAGAGAGGGGGCGAGAGGGGGCGAGAGAGAGCGAAAGAGAGGGAGCGAGAGAGCGGGCGGGCGAGCGAAAGAGGTGGCAAAAGAGGGGGCGAGAGAGAGGGGGCGAGAGAGAGGGGGCGAGAGAGAGGGGGCGAGAGAGAGGGGGCGAGAGAGAGGGGGCGAGAGATGGAGAGGGGGCGAGCGAGAGATGGAGAGGGGGCGAGCGAGAGATGGAGAGGGGGCGCGAGAGAGATGGAGAGGGGGCGCGAGAGAGATGGAGAGGGGGCGAGCGAGAGATGGAGAGCGGGCGAGCGAGAGATGGAGAGGGGGCGAGCGAGAGATGGAGAGGGGGCGCGAGAGAGATGGAGAGGGGGCGCGAGAGAGATGGAGAGGGGGCGCGAGAGAGATGGAGAGGGGGCGAGAGAGAGATGGAGAGGGGGCGAGAGAGAGATGGAGAGGGGGCGAGAGAGAGATGGAGAGGGGGCGAGAGAGAGAGGGCGAAAGAGAGATAGAGAGAGGGGGGCCGGGGGCTCTGCGTACCAGACAGCTGACCTCTATATCTCTCTGAAGGGGTTTCCTGGGGGGCCGGGGGCTCTGCGTACCAGACAGCTGACCTCTATATCTCTCTGAAGGGTTTTCCTGGGGGGCCGGGGGCTCTGCGTACCAGACAGAGGGAGCCTGGGACAAGGATGGGAAGGGGATGAGCATCTGGGACGTGTTCGCCCACAAGAAGGGAAAGATCTTCCACAACGCCACCGGAGACCACTCCTGCGAAGGATACTACAAATTCAAGGTTAATAGACGCACTATCCCTATATAGTCAAAAGTAGTCAAAGGGAATAGGGTTTCAACCATATGGCTCCGTCTCTATTGACACCCTTGGCATGACATTGTCATATCTTCTAGGATGACATCACCTTGATGAAGGACATGAAGTTTAACCACTATCGTTTCTCCATCTCCTGGCCAAGGATCTTTCCCAACGGAATCAAAAGTAAATGCTTCATACTTCATAGTCCAGATTCTCCACTGAACATACTTCATAGTCCAGATTCTCCACAGAACATACTTCATAGTCCAGATTCTCCACAGAACATACTTCATAGTCCAGATTCTCCACTGAACATATTTTTTTGTTTGTCCAGGACAAAGCTTCATAATCTGTGTCTGGGAAACCGGCCCTATATGGTTTTCGTAACTGTTATAGCTAACAGAAATGTCAATTTTTTCCTCTCCAGCTGACCACATCAATGAGAAGGGAATCAAATACTATGATGACCTCATCAACATGCTCCTGGACAATAACATCACACCAATAGTCACCCTGTACCACTGGGATCTACCACAGGTGGGTACTGACTGACTGACTGGGTACTGACTGACTAGGTACTGACTGACTGACTGGGTACTGACTGACTAGGTACTGACTGACTGACTGATTCACTGGTTACTGACTGACAGACTGACTGAGTACTGACTGTATGCCAACCAGTAGTGAACCGCTATTAGCTTGCTGAGCTAGCACATACAAAGCTACCTGAATGAGTACTGACTGAGTACTGACTGACTGTATGCCAACCAGTAGTTAATCAATTTTAGCTTGCTGAGTTAGCAGATACAAAGCTACCTGAATGAGTACTGACTGAGTACTGACTGACTATGCCAACCAGTAGTGAATCACTATTAGCTTGCTGAGGTAGCAGATACAAAGCTACCGCTACACTGTTCAATGCAAAACATGACACATTTTTTTATCCATATATTTACAGAATATAGATTTAAATAATGTTGTCAGTAATCTAACTCCATATAAATCCCACATGTATGTAGACCTAACTGTACTGCATTTGTATCAGTAGCTTCATAGAAAGAAGACTGTGGCGGGATGTTTCCTGTTATGATGATCCCAGATGACTAGTCTAATACAACACATTCCCTATCATCACATGGTGTGACCTATAGTAACCTTCCTTCCCTGTTACCACCCAGGTCTGGTGTGACCTATAGTAACCTTCCTTCCCTGTTACCACCCAGGTCTGGTGTGACCTATAGTAACCTTCCTTCCCTGTTACCACCCAGGTCTGGTGTGACCCATAGTAACCTTCCTTCCCTGTTACCACCCAGGTCTGGTGTGACTTATAGTAACCTTCCTTCCCTGTTACCACCCAGGTCTTAGAGGAGAAGTATGGTGGATGGCAGAACAACAGCATGGTGAACTATTTCAACGACTTTGCCAACTTATGCTTTGAGAGGTTTGGTGACAGAGTCAAATACTGGATCACCTTTAACAACCCATGGGTAAGACAATACATTATCCATAACACATTATCCAATGGACACACATGCTGTGTTCCAAATGGCACCCTATTCCCCATATAGTGCACTAATGTTTACATGGGTCCATAGGACTAGGTAATAGGGTGCCATTTGGAACACACAGTATATGAACCATATTCCCCTAGAAGACTACTGGGAGACACACAGTATATGAACCATATTCCCCCAGAAGACTACTGGGAGACACACAGTATATGAACCATATTCCCCTAGAAGACTACTGGGAGACACACAGTATATGAACCATATTCCCCTAGAAGACTACTGGGAGACACACAGTATATGAACCATATTCCCCTAGAAGACTACTGGGAGACACACAGTATATGAACCATATTCCCCTAGAAGACTACTGGGAGACACACAGTATATGAACCATATTCCCCTAGAAGACTACTGGGAGACACACAGTATATGAACCATATTCCCCTAGAAGACTACTGGGAGACACACAGTATATGAACCATATTCCCCCAGAAGACTACTGGGAGACACACAGTATATGAACCATATTCCCCTAGAAGACTACTTGGAGACACACAGTATATGAACCATATTCCCTTAGAAGACTACTGGGAGACACACAGTATATGAACCATATTCCCTTAGAAGACTACTGGGAGACACACAGTATATGAACCATATTCCCCTAGAAGACTACTGGGAGACACACAGTATATGAACCATATTCCCCTAGAAGACTACTGGGAGACACACAGTATATGAACCATATTCCCCTAGAAGACTACTGGGAGACACACAGTATATGAACCATATTCCCCTAGAAGACTACTGGGAGACACACAGTATATGAACCATATTCCCCTAGAAGACTACTGGGAGACACACAGTATATGAACCATATTCCCCTAGAAGACTACTGGGAGACACACAGTATATGAACCATATTCCCCTAGAAGACTACTGGGAGACACACAGTATATGAACCATATTCCCCTAGAAGACTACTGGGAGACACACAGTATATGAACCATATTCCCCTAGAAGACTACTGGGAGACACACAGTATATGAACCATATTCCCCTAGAAGACTACTGGGAGACACACAGTATATGAACCATATTCCCCTAGAAGACTACTGGGAGACACACAGTATATGAACCATATTCCCCTAGAAGACTACTGGGAGACACACAGTATATGAACCATATTCCCCTAGAAGACTACTGGGAGACACACAGTATATGAACCATATTCCCCTAGAAGACTACTGGGAGACACACAGTATATGAACCATATTCCCCTAGAAGACTACTGGGAGACACACAGTATATGAACCATATTCCCCTAGAAGACTACTGGGAGACACACAGTATATGAACCATATTCCCCTAGAAGACTACTGGGAGACACACAGTATATGAACCATATTCCCCTAGAAGACTACTGGGAGACACACAGTATATGAACCATATTCCCCTAGAAGACTACTGGGAGACACACAGTATATGAACCATATTCCCCTAGAAGACTACTGGGAGACACACAGTATATGAACCATATTCCCCTAGAAGACTACTGGGAGACACACAGTATATGAACCATATTCCCCTAGAAGACTACTGGGAGACACACAGTATATGAACCATATTCCCCTAGAAGACTACTGGGAGACACACAGTATATGAACCATATTCCCCTAGAAGACTACTGGGAGACACACAGTATATGAACCATATTCCCCTAGAAGACTACTGGGAGACACACAGTATATGAACCATATTCCCCTAGAAGACTACTGGGAGACACACAGTATATGAACCATATTCCCCTAGAAGACTACTGGGAGACACACAGTATATGAACCATATTCCCCTAGAAGACTACTGGGAGACACACAGTATATGAACCATATTCCCCTAGAAGACTACTGGGAGACACACAGTATATGAACCATATTCCCCTAGAAGACTACTGGGAGACACACAGTATATGAACCATATTCCCCTAGAAGACTACTGGGAGACACACAGTATATGAACCATATTCCCCTAGAAGACTACTGGGAGACACACAGTATATGAACCATATTCCCCTAGAAGACTACTGGGAGACACACAGTATATGAACCATATTCCCCTAGAAGACTACTGGGAGACACACAGTATATGAACCATATTCCCCTAGAAGACTACTGGGAGACACACAGTATATGAACCATATTCCCCTAGAAGACTACTGGGAGACACACAGTATATGAACCATATTCCCCTAGAAGACTACTGGGAGACACACAGTATATGAACCATATTCCCCCAGAAGACTACTGGGAGACACACAGTATATGCACCATATTCCCCTAGAAGACTACTGGGAGACACACAGTATATGAACCATATTCCCCCAGAAGACTACTGGGAGACACACAGTATATGAACCATATTCCCCTAGAAGACTACTGGGAGACACACAGTATATGAACCATATTCCCCTAGAAGACTACTTGGAGACACACAGTATATGAACCATATTTCCCCAGAAGACTACTGGGAGACACACAGTATATTAACCATATTCCCCTAGAAGACTACTTGGAGACACACAGTATATGAACCATATTCCCCCAGAAGACTCCTGGGAGATACACAGTATATGAACCATATTCCCTTAGAAGACTACTTGGAGACACACAGTATATGAACCATATTCCCCCAGAAGACTACTGGGAGACACACAGTATATGAACCATATTCCCCCAGAAGACTACTGTAGGTTAGCTTCACCATGAACCAGAACCAAATACATACTTTCAAATAGGTTATATATCAAATGATTTGACACAATGTATTTAAACATATTTGCTGTGCTGTGGAGGGCTATGAGACTGTGTTTATAGTCTAGTGCTGTGGAGGGCTATGAGACTGTGTTTATAGTCTAGTGCTGTGGAGGACTATGCGACTGTGTTTATAGTCTAGTGCTGTAGAGGACTATGAGACTGTGTTTATAGTCTAGTGCTGTGGAGGACTATGAGACTGTGTTTATAGTCTAGTGCTGTGGAGGGCTATGAGACTGGAGAACATGCACCTGGACTGAAGCTGAGGGGCACTGGGGCCTACAAAGCTGCCCACCACATTATCAAGGTAATCACTAATTGTTTATAAGATCATTATATTTCATATTGTCAGTATTCTAATTCCATATATTGGCCTACTGTACTGTCTGTCACCTGGTACAGAATAATATATTATCTTCTTAATTTGAACAGGCACATGCTAAGGTTTGGCACACTTATGACACTCAATGGCGAAGCAAACAGAAAGGCATGGTTGGTATCTCGTTGTTGGCAGACTGGGGGGAGCCAGTGGACATCACCAACCAGAGAGACATCGAGGCAGCAGAGAGATATGTCCAGTTCTACATGGGCTGGTTCGCTACACCCATCTTCAACGGGGACTACCCTCAGGTCATGAAAGACTACATAGGCAAGTAATGTGTTGTCACAGCTAGGTGTTCCATTTTAAATTAAGCTAGCCCGCTAGCCCGCTAGCCTGAGGCTAGAACTGTTCAGACCAGGCTAGTAGGAAATGTATCCAACTAGTCTGAGGCTAGTACTGTTCAGACCAGGCTAGTAAGAAATGTATCCAACTAGTCTGAGGTTAGTACTGTTCAGACCAGGCTAGTAGGAAATGTACCCTGCTAGCCCTCTAGTCTGAGGTTAGTACTGTTCAGACCAGGCTAGTAGGAAATGGACCCTGCTAGCCCTCTAGTCTGAGGTTAGTACTGTTCAGACCAGGCTAGTAGGAAATGTACCCTGCTAGCCCTCTAGTCTGAGGTTAGTACTGTTCAGACCAGGATAGTAGGAAATGTACCCTGCTAGCCTGAAGCTATTACTGTTAAGACCAGGCTAGTAGAAAATGTTCTCCTGGCTGCGGTCTTCCTCATGTTCCTGCTGCGTGGACACTTCCTGCCTCCCCGTCTTTTTCTCCCAATGTTAGGGTTAAGGGTTAGAGGTCAAAGGTTGTAGTGTAAGCTGCTCTCTCTCTCTCTCTCTCTGGTCTCCAGGTAGGAAAAGTGCCCAGCAGGGTCTAGGAATCTCCCGTCTCCCCGTCTTCTCTTCCCAGGAGAAGAGTTACATCAAGGGCACCTGTGACTTCCTAGGTATTGGCCACTTCACCACGCGCTATATCACCCAGAAGAACTACCCTTCTGGCCGCGGGAACAGCTACTTCACCGACCGCGACCTGGTCGAGCTGGTGGACCCTCGCTGGCCCGACCCCGGCTCTGAGTGGCTCTACTCTGTCCCCTGGGGATTCAGACGCCTGCTCAACTTCGTCAAGGTACCCATGACTCTTAGTGTGGGCAGGTCCTACCTGCCAGACTTGGCTTAAATACATGATGTATTTGGTTAAATACAGTATGTGAACAACTTTCAACTACTTCCAGGTGGGTTTGGAGGTGTGTTTGATTCAGTGTGGAGTTTAAACTTTATTTGACCCAGGTCTGAGGAAACATTTACATCTTCTTCCTTGTTTGACACTGTCTCCCTCCCCACCCTGTCTCCTCTCCACCCCGTCTCCCTGTCTCCTCCCCACCCTGTCTCCTCTCCACCCTGTCTCCCTGTCTCCTCCCCACCCTGTCTCCTCTCCACCCTGTCTCCCTGTCTCCTCCCCACCCTGTCTCCTCTCCACCCTGTCTCCCTCCCCACCCTGTCTCCTCTCCACCCCGTCTCCCTGTCTCCTCCCCACCCTGTCTCCTCTCCACCCCGTCTCCCTGTCTCCTCCCCACCCTGTCTCCTCTCCACCCTGTCTCCCTGTCTCCTCCCCACCCTGTCTCCCTGTCTCCTCCCCACCCTGTCTCCTCTCCACCCCGTCTCCCTGTCTCCTCCCCACCCTGTCTCCTCTCCACCCTGTCTCCCTGTCTCCTCCCCACCCTGTCTCCCTGTCTCCTCCCCACCCTGTCTCCCTCCCCACCCTGTCTCCCTGTCTCCTCCCCACCCTGTCTCCCTGTCTCCTCCCCACCCCATCTCCCTGTCTCCTCCCCACCCTGTCTCCCTGTCTCCTCCCCACCCCATCTCCCTGTCTCCTCCCCACCCTGTCTCCTTCCAACCCTGTCTCCCTGTCTCCTCCCCACCCTGTCTCCCTGTCTCCTCCCCACCCCATCTCCCTGTCTCCTCCCCACCCTGTCTCCCTGTCTCCTCCCCACCCCATCTCCCTGTCTCCTCCCCACCCTGTCTCCTTCCAACCCTGTCTCCCTGTCTCCTCCCCACCCTGTCTACCTGTCTCCTCCCCGCCCTGTCTCCTCCCCACCCTGTTTCCTCCTCACCCTGTCTCCTCCCCACCCTGTCTCCTCCCCATCCTGTCTCCTCCCCACCCTGTCTCCTCCCACCCTGTCTCCCTGTCTCCTCCCCACCCCATCTCCCTGTCTCCTCCCCACCCTGTCTCCTTCCAACCCTGTCTCCCTGTCTCCTCCCCACCCTGTCTACCTGTCTCCTCCCCGCCCTGTCTCCTCCCCACCCTGTTTCCTCCTCACCCTGTCTCCTCCCCACCCTGTCTCCTCCCCATCCTGTCTCCTCCCCACCCTGTCTCCTCTCCACCCTGTCTCCCTGTCTCCTCCCCACCCTGTCTCCCTGTCTCCTCCACACCCTGTCTCCCTGTCTCCTCCACACCCTGTCTCCCTGTCTCCTCCACACCCTGTCTCCTCCCCACCCTGTCTCCCTGTCTCCTCCCCACCCTGTCTCCCTGTCTCCTCCCCACCCTGTCTCCCTGTCTCCTCCCCACCCTGTCTCCCTGTCTCCTCCCCACCCTGTCTCCCTGTCTCCTCCCCACCCTGTCTCCCTGTCTCCTCCCCACCCTGTCTCCCTGTCTCCTCCCCACCCTGTCTCCCTGTCTCCTCCCCACCCTGTCTCACTGTCTCCTCCCCACCCTGTCTCCCTGTCTCCTCCCCACCCTGTCTCCCTGTCTCCTCCACACCCTGTCTCCTCCCCACCCTGTCTCCCTGTCTCCTCCCCACCCTGTCTCCCTGTCTCCTCCCCACCCTGTCTCCCTGTCTCCTCCCCACCCTGTCTCCCTGTCTCCTCCCCACCCTGTCTCCTCCCCACCCTGTCTCCCTGTCTCCTCCCCACCCTGTCTCCTCCCCACCCTGTCTCCCTGTCTCCTCCCCACCCTGTCTCCCTGTCTCCTCCCCACCCTGTCTCCCTGTCTCCTCCCCACCCTGTCTCCCTGTCTCCTCCCCACCCTGTCTCCCTGTCTCCTCCCCACCCTGTCTCCCTGTCTCCTCCCCACCCTGTCTCCCTGTCTCCTCCACACCCTGTCTCCTCCACACCCTGTCTCCCTGTCTCCTCCCCACCCTGTCTCCTCCCCACCCTGTCTCCCTGTCTCCTCCCCACCCTGTCTCCCTGTCTCCTCCCCACCCTGTCTCCCTGTCTCCTCCCCACCCTGTCTCCCTGTCTCCTCCCCACCCTGTCTCCCTGTCTCCTCCCCACCCTGTCTCTCTACTAGACCCAGTATGGGAACCCCATGATCTATGTGACAGAGAACGGGGTGTCAGAGAAGGTGCAGAGGTGCACAGACCTGTGTGATGATTGGAGGATGCAGTACTTCAAGGATTACATCAATGAGATGCTGAAGGGTGAGGAACCTTTCTATCAGAGGAAATAACATCCTCTTAATATTACCTTGAAGAAAGGTTTAGTACACTGTAGGGAAAATAATCTAATATTATAGAGGTTTAGTAAAACGTTAATTACTATTTTAGTGAACCGGTATCATTTTAGGACAAAACATGTGTTTTGAGTGTTTGAAGTTTCACTGTCTACTCTACTCTATTGATACTGGGCAAATGAACTCGTATAGCGCTCTCTGTTGGTCTCTTCTCCACATGACAGCCCAGAAGGATGGAGTGAATGTGAAGGGCTACACAGCCTGGTCGCTGCTGGACAAGTTTGAGTGGGACGAAGGCTTCTCTGAGAGGTTTGGCCTGTTCTACGTGGACTTCCTCAACAAGAATAAACCACGTTACCCAAAAGCCTCTGTTCAGTACTACAAACGCATCATCAGCTCCAATGGATTCCCCAACCAGAGAGAGGTACTGTACAGTCAGTCAGTCACAGACATCTGTACACACCTGTACACAGCCTATTCTGTTTGGTTCAGAACCATTTAAGTTTTCTTCAAAGTTTTCCACTGTGCTGTTTTGTGACAGACTTTCTTTACGGGTTGTATTTTAATACATATTGATTGATTGGTTGGTTGGTTGGTTGATTGGTTAGTTTATTTATTTTTATGGTCTCTCTACAGGTGGAGAGCTGGAAAAGGAAAGCCACAGAGACGTGCTCTTCCAGTAACCAGCTGCTAGCTGCAGGTCAGTACAGTACAGTAGGCTACACTACACCCCAACACCACCAGAACGCAACACCGCCAGACCCCAACACCGCCAGACCCCAACACCGCCAGACCCCAACACCGCCAGACCCCAAAACAGCCAGACCCCAACACAGCCAGACCCCAACACAGCCAGACCCCAACACAGCCAGACCCCTGGGTCAGAACAGTACAGTACAGTAAACTACGCCCCAATACCACCAGACCCCTGGCTAAAAGACATTATGGCAAAGACTTTCCAACACTTGAGCTGCGATTGACTTGATTTAGTAAGCCCCAGTACAACGGACTCAATAGAATAGTCCCAAAAACGTAAACTCCAGCCTAAATCAAGCACATACTTTCAACTGGAGAGTCTGAACTATCTGAAAGTATTTTACATACTGTATGTCACTCAGCTCCAACATCATCAGGGACATTGGCCTGAACTCCAACAACATGCAGGGACATTGGGCTGAATCTAGCTGCCAGGGCGAACAAAGGAACATTCTGACTCTTAATTGGCACTTTTCAACAAATAGTTGAACTACAAATAGTTGAGCTACATATAGTTTAGCTACAAATAGTTGAGCTACAAATAGTTGAGCTACTGCAAAACTGCATGGGAAGACATTCTCTAACAGGACTTCTCTTTGTTTGCCCCTCCAGCTAGAAGAAAGTCCCAGCAGGAAGATCAGGAACAGTCAGGGACGCCAAAGGTTTGGCCAGTGCATGATGAAGTTTAGGTAGGCCTACTTAGGACTCAATCAGTTCTTCTTTTGATTGACTGACTGGTGTGTAGCAGACCTGGGTAGGAAATACATTACTTCACCAAATACCTTTCAAATAATTTAAAGTATTGAATTTGAGGTGTGGTTGATTTAGCATGGAGTTTGCACTTATCAGACTATTTGCTATTTGCTGCTGAGTACATTTCTGCTAGTAGTGTAAAGTGGTGTAGTCATCTATGTGTTAATCATTTAAATATATTTATAAAGCCCTAACAGTAACCTGGCCTACACCCTAAAGAGCAAACAGAAGCCAAAGTGGCTCCATTTTGTATAATGTGTTCAATGGTTATTCCAGATCCATTGACGAGCCACATGGAGATGGTAACAGAGATCGTGGTTCCTACAGTGTGTACTCTCTGTATTCTCCTGGCTGCGGTCTTCCTCATGTTCCTGCTGCGTGGACGCTTCTAGAACACTGCTGTCTTCCTCATGTTCCTGCTGCGTGGACGCTTCTAGAACACTGCTGTCTTCCTCATGTTCCTGCTGCGTGGACGCTTCTAGAACACTGCTGTCTTCCTCATGTTCCTGCTGCGTGGACGCTTCTAGAACACTGCTGTCTTCCTCATGTTCCTGCTGCGTGGACGCTTCTAGAACACTGCTGTCTTCCTCATGTTCCTGCTGCGTGGACGCTTCTAGAACACTGCTGTCTTCCTCATGTTCCTGCTGCGTGGACAATGATAGCTGTATTTTTTTATTTAATCTCTTTTATATACATATTGCAACAGGTACAAACCTGGACACCGGACACATTTTAAAATGGAACGATAGCTATTCCATGTTAATAAAGTGTTAATATACATTAATATCTGTATCTTGAAAATCTAATTAAATTGCAGTAAAGATTGTACAACCTGTTTGGAAACTGTTTGACTCCTTATAGGCTGTATGTGTTGTAGAGAGAATTCAGGAGAAGATGAGGCTTCTGCACATTATATAATAGTCTATACAGTATCTACACTATAGTGCATATAGTCAAATATAGTATGTTTTTATACATGAAAGATGTGAGATGAAGACATCACAGAGAAATTCAATGAACAGGTAAACATTATACTCTATGGACTTATTGATAGTCAAATCAAGTCAAATTGTATTTGTCACATGTGCCGAATACAACAGGTGTAGACTTTACAGTGAAATGTTTACTTAAGAGTCCTTTCCCAATGATGCAGAGTTTTAAAAAATTTGACAAATCTAAATAATAACACAAGAGGAATAAAAATGGAGAAGAATGAAGCTGGGAGATAATATACTGGGAGATAATATACTGGGAGATAATATGCCGGGAGATAATATACTGGGAGATAATATGCCGGGAGATAATATACTTGGAGATAATATGCTGGGAGATAATATGCCGGGAGATAATATACTGGGAGATAATGACAGTAATGATGAAATATTATCAATGACGTAGAGAGGATTCATTCAAAACATTTATTCTTGGAAAGTGTGATGGATGTAGCTCTGTGAGGTGTGATGGATGTAGCTCTGTGAGGTGTGATGGATGTAGCTCTGTGAGGTGTGATGGATGTAGCTCTGTGAGGTGTGATGAATGTAGCTCTGTGAGGTGTGTAGTTTTGTTTGAAACCTTAAGACTAGGCTTTAGCTCAGCAGGATAACTCAGTCTTGCAGCATAGGACACCCAGGGGTTGGCCCAGTCGGTCAGATTTGACAAGTACCTTTGTATGTGTAAACCTGTAAAAGGACACTATTGCTCTGAATGAGTCTGCAGACATAAGGTTTGAGGGGACAAAGTCTTATTGATCATCATTTGATTGTTCTGTATCATGTCCTGTCTCTCAGTAATGTTATAGGTTATAATAGGTGTGTCTGTATCATGTCCTGTCTCTCAGTAATGTTATAGGTTATAATAGGTGTGTCTGTATCATGTCCTGTCTCTCAGTAATGTTATAGGTTATAATAGGTGTGTCTGTATCATGTCCTGTCTCTCAGTAATGTTATAGGTTATAATAGGTGTGTCTGTATCATGTCCTGTCTCTCAGTAATGTTATAGGTTATAATAGGTGTGTCTGTATCATGTCCTGTCTCTCAGTAATGTTATAGGTTATAATAGGTGTGTCTGTATCATGTCCTGTCTCTCAGTAATGTTATAGGTTATAATAGGTGTGTCTGTATCATGTCCTGTCTCTCAGTAATGTTATAGGTTATAATAGGTGTGTCTATTTCATGTCCTGTCTCATGCAATGATTCATTCTTAGAGTTGGGGAGTAGTAAACTACATATAGTTCAACTAGTAATTTAACTACATTTTGCAGTAGCTTGGTGGCAGTTGAACTAAGGTAACATATGGAATTGTTTTAAGATGGTCATACCATAAATAATTTAGCTATTTTCTTTCGAATTTTAGGACCCCTTTCAAACCCTGAAGAATGGAAGTATGGAGGTAGTTTTGTGCCAATGAAAATAAGGGGTTGAAAATAATATTTAACCTCTTATTTTTGTTGGCACAAAACTACCTCCATACTTCCATTTGTTTGTATGTGTTACCTTCAGGTGAGTCCCGTGACCCTTGTGGGGGTCGTAGAGCAAAACGGAGAACGCTACCGTGAGAGTCTCCCCCTTCCATAGAGGGGTCATAATAAAGGGGTCCTGAGCTTTCTTATAAATCAAATCAAATCAAAATCAGTAGTATCTAACAAGTAATATCTAACAGTTTCACAACATATACACATAAATCTAAGTAAGGAATGGATTGAGAATATATACATAAATGTCAGGGTGGCATTGGACTAAGATACAGTGGCATAGTAAGCTTTATAGTATACAGTATACACATAAGAGATTGGTGATGCAGAATGTAAACACGATTAAGTGACTAAGATACCGTAGAATAGTATAGTGTACAGTTTAAACATATGAGAGGAGTAGTGCAAGATACGGAAACATTATTAAAGTGACTAGTGTTTCATTTCCTTAAAGTGGCCGGTGATTTCTAATCTATGTCTATAGGCAGCAGTCTCTGATGTACTAGAGATGGTTGTTTAGCAGTCAGTGGCGTAGTATAGAGTAGATAGATAGATAGATAGATAGATAGATAGATAGATAGATAGATAGATAGATAGATAGATAGATAGATAGATAGATAGATAGATAGATAGATAGATAGATAGGTACTTTATTTACAATACAGTATAAACATATGAGCTGGGGGATACAACATGTACACACAAATTGAGTGACTAAGATACCGTAGGATAGTGAAGAGTGCAGTTTATACAAAGAGATGAGCGATGCAGTTACAGATACATTATTAAAGTGGCTAGTGTTCTATTCCTTAAAGTGGCCTGTGATTTCTAATCAGTGTCTATAGGCAGCCACCTCTGGTGTCTTAGTGATGGCTGTTTAGCAGTCTGATGGCCTTGAGATAGAAGCTGTTTTTCAGTCTCTCGGGCCCAGCTTTGAAGCACCTGTACTGACCTCGCCTTCTGGATGATAGCGTGGTGAACGGGCTCGGGTGGTTGATGTCTTTGATGATCTTTCTGGCCTTCCTGTGGCAACGGGTGCTGTAGGTGTCCAGGAGGGCGGGAAGTTTTCCCCCAGTAATGCGTTGGGCAGACCGCACCACCCACAGTTGCCGTACCAGGCGGTGATGCAGCCCGACAGGATACTCTCAATTGTGCATCTGTAGAAGTTAGTGAGGGTTTAGGGTGTTGCGCCTTCTTCACCACACAGTCAAAAATGTTTAGCCTCCTGAGGTTGAAGAGGCTCTGTTGCACCTTCTTCACCACACTGACTGTTTGGGTGGACTATTTCAGTTTGTCAGTGGTGTGTACGCCGAGGACCTTTCCACCTTCTCCACTGCGGTCCCATCGATGTGGATCGGGGGGTGAGCCCTCTGCTATTTCCTGAAGTCCACAATCATCTCCTTAGTTTTGCTGACGTTGAGTGAGAGGTTATTTTCCTGGCACCACAGTCCCAGAGCCCTCACCTCCTCCCTGTAGGCTGTCTCGTCGTTGTTGGTAATCAAGCCTACTACTGTTGTGTCGTCTGAGTTGGAGGCGTGGCCATGCAGTCGTGGGTGAACAGGCAGTACAGGAGGGGGCTGAGCTCACACCTAGATCTCTAGATAAAGGACAGACACTTCAAAACCTTATTCCTAATGATACATGTTGGGCTGTCTGTTTTTCTATGTATGAATGTGTTATTCAATGTGTTTCTATGGGCTGTAGTCAAAACTGTAACTAGGCCACTCAGTAGTTGCTTACCAAAACAACATTGATTGTTCCTGAGTGGCATACTCACATTTTAATCCCACTTTGGAACAAAATGTGGAAAAAGTCAAGTTGTGTGAATACTTTCTGAAAGCACTGTAATGATGTGGACAGTTTTACCAAAGATTTTTTATAACTAAACCAAGATACACCACAGGCCGTCATTTCAAATGGTAACAAATTAGTCATAGTGGGCAGAACAAGCAAGGAGGGGGGCGGAGCCAAGGACGAGCTAGCGAGATCCCATTGGCGTGTTCTAGCACACATTTGCATGTTTCTGTTAGGGAACGCCTACCCTGTGAAGTGCGTGCGTGCGTGCAATAACTCAACCCGTCTTTGCACTCCTTCTAAACAGCATTTTTAAAAACAAAGGGTCAAGTCTACAAAACTTAGTCCACTCTGTTTGCAACAGATTCTAGTTTTGCGAACAGAAAACTGTACTGAGATCAAATGTTAAATCAATGAAAAAATTGTTCCATATTCTCACACTGCCAGCCACTGGGCTTCCTCTCACTACCATATTTGGTAGTGAGTGGAAACGCCAAGTGGATGTTTCACATTTATACAGCCGGTAAAATATCTGTCTCATTGTTCTATCTGTGGTTTTACAGTTCAGCAGTTCAACAATTCATTAGGGCACAACGTAGCAAAACGTTCTGCAAACAAAATCGATTCCATCACACTTTCAGAAAAGTTAAACAAGTGTTTCTTGTTGGACACGTTCAAGTAGCCCTCCCTGTTTAAGAATGTTGTCTTTCTGTTGGTGCCTGAATACGGCATGGAAAGCGCAACTAGTTGGTCAAGAGCAAGTGGTGCAGATATTTTACTGCTGAGTACAATTGGTCGGCTTCTCCCAGGTATGCATGTGATCAATGACCTTTACAGTAACAGTAACTATTGGTTGTTCTGAGCGTCTGCATCTTTGTCCATTGTCCAGTCTGGTGGAATGAAGACTATTTTTGTATGACAATACAGAGAGACATGTCAGGTATGTTTTATTGTATGTATCTGCTGTTGTTGATCGATAGTTACCACTTCCATCAAAATGGTGCTAGCGAGAATGTCAAAGATACTGTTGAAATTTTAAAAATAAATAAAACTGATTTGCTAAAGTGAAAGTTTTCCTAAATATTTGAATTGATTGAAAACAAAAATAAAACGTAGTTAAGACTTGGGTCTGTTTGTGACAGTCTACATGATCCGGATGTTGCACCATTTGTAAAAAAAAACACCACCAAAAATAACAATAACAATTGCTCAGTTTGGCCGTGCGGCCAGCTCTAGGAAGAGTCTTGGTGGTTCCAAACTTCTTCCGTTTAAGAATGATTGAAGCCACTGTGTTCTTGGGGACCATCAACGCTGCAGAAATGTTTTGGTACCCTTCCCCAGATCTGTGCCTCGACACAATCCTGTCTCGGCGCTCTACGGACAATTCCTTCAACCTCATTACTTGGTTTTTGCTCTGACATGCAGTGTCAACTGTGGGACCTTTATATAGACAGGTGTGTGCCTTTCCAAATCATGTCTAATCAATATAATTATCAAGGATGATCAATGGAAACAGGATGCAACTGATCTCAATTTCAAGTCTCATAGCAAAGGGTCTGAATATTTATGTAAATAAGGTATTCCTGTTTAGATTTAGATTTATTTGCAAAACAATCTAAAAACCTGTTTTCGCTTTGTCATTATGGGGTCTTGTGTGTAGATTGATGAGGAAAAAAATGTATTTAATCAATTTTAGAATATGGCTCTAATGTAACAAAATGTGGAAGAAGTCCAGGGGTCTGAATACTTTCCGAATGCACTGTATGTTTCAGTAAGATTGGATTTTGAGCATTTATAGCAATGGTTATCAACTATACTGCAGGGATGGAATGTAAGTAACAGAAAATGGAGGTTGTGGTCTGTGGCATTTCTAGAAAATTTGACATGGGATGGCAGAAGAGTGGCAAGTTGAAATTCAAGGGTGGCATATCATTCTATTGTTGGTTATGTCCAATTTATTTATACAAATCCAGCTACTGAAAACGGACATTGTAATGTCTTCCTAATAAATATCATAAATGTTCTACACGTTGATGTTTATGTGTTCAAAGTTTGGTACGAGTCTTTCCAGTGTGCAAAATCTCTGAGTGTTGGGAGTTCTTAAGCATTGAGGGAAAAGATGCAGTATTTTTACTTAGAGACATTGTTTATATTATTCTGACAAGTGCAGAAGCAGAAATCAATGCATCCTGAAAATGAATGCCTTATATTGCTTGAAATACACAATCACGGAGGTTATATACTGAGGTTATAAATAGAGTAGGAACAAGAGAAATATTAGGAACAAATGCAAATAATTTAGTTTACTGGAATTGGCCAGAAGGTGTAATAACGTAGCCTAATACAAACCCTAATACAAACCCTAAACAAAGAGATCATCAGAACTTGCCTCACATAACAAAAAAAAACATAACAGCAACATAACAATCTGAATAATAATTTAATTAACATGTATGTAGTGGCAACAAGTTAATATATTATAATAATTCTATGTCACTAAAAAAAAATCATATTAAAATTAAATAATAAAAAAGGAAAGTTCTTTGAAGGGGGGGTACAGAAATCCTACTGATTACTTTCAGTATAACATTTACCTACTTTGATTCAAGCTACTCAATTATGCTTACTACTCATTAGCTTTTTAAGTGCTTTGTTCATAAAAACAATTAAATGCAATCATATAAATGTAACAATATTATCTGATCTGAGACATACCATGTGGAGCTGCTGGACTGGGTATGTCAGCTGGGGGCTCTGGGCTGTCTTCCCGTGGCTCTACCTCCACACTCTGACTGAGCTTTGAGCTTTGTAGTCTTCAGGGCTCTCTTCCTCTCCCTGTGACTGTCTGGCTGGCGCTCCATGATTCATTTCATCTCTCTCTTGCTCTCTATCTATTTCCTTTTGTTCTGCTGTCTCCCTCTGCTCATTGCTACAACTGGTGGCTGACCTTTTCACCCAAAAACTGCAATATAGCTAGTGGTTTAGCTTTAAAGATGATCTGATATCTGAACAGTGCCATCAGTTTGTATTTACTTATAGTAAACTGATTTAGTGCCTACTGGCGATTGGATGGTATGTTAAGTAGGCTATGATCTTATTGAACCCATTAAACGTGTGTGTGTGTAAAACACTTAAACTGAGTTTAAAAACTCCAAACAGTCCAACAATGAGTTCTCTACAAAGGAGAAAAGCAAACTGCATTCAGAACCCACAGCACAAAATTTTCATGAGATATTAAACGTCATAATGACAAAGCATTTTCTAAATGGCCACTCATTGTGTATGTAGGCTATCACATGCTAAAGAATGTATACAAAGGCTATCTATCTAGCTAACTCGCTAAAGACGGTTGGTTATCAGTTAGCCACAAGCAAACTATAGCTAGCTAGCTAGCTAGGCTAAAGACGTTTGCAAACTAACTAGCAATTAAATAGACCAGCACAATTAAAATTACAACTGTCTATCACATATGACCACACATCACATTTTGTTGATCTTATAGAGATGTCCAGAGATGTCTAATTTAGAATTACTGTAGATAAACCTTAACTTTCTCCACAGATAAAATTAACAATTGAATTATCGATAGCCAGCTACATCAACATTGTTCAATGTCCATTTGCTAGCTAGCTATCAGGACAAGCATTACATGGCAATGTTTGCAGCTAGCTACCAGCTACTTCATCTGCAAATTTGCTAGCTAGCTAACTTTACCAATAATATTGACGATTGCATTACATTAGCTAGTAGGCGATATCAGACATATCTTAACTATAATAAATGGCTGCTGCTAATGCAAGATCATAACATTTTGTGTCGTATATTTAGTAAACATGTGCAGCAGTATCTTCTTTCATTACCGCTAGGCTAGTCTAGTGCAATCCTGTTCTGCTCCGTTGCTTAGAGTATCATGGACCAACTGGAGGGGGAGCAGCACGGTGACTCAACCATTTTACGGGGAAGGGGGACTCAAATATATTGGAACGGGTTACCATAGAGATTAACAACTAAAGTAGAAAAAATATAATACCATTCAATAAAATTAAATATGAATATATTATAGCAGATACTCCTCACAACTGGGGTGGCAAGAATGATTTTAGTTGTGGTGGCAGCGGCAGAGAGGTATTCTGGTGTGTGAGACTTGAGGTCAGAAGAGTTACAGGGGGTGTTAAGTGGTTGTTGTCCCATCCTTTCAGCCTGAAGTAGGACTACATAGATTAAAATAGTGGAGTAGGGTGGTGGGTCTTTAGTGAGTGTAGGGTTAGATGGAAGAATATTTGTTGATTTATTTTTCATAAGGGACTTATACTATTGTCCAGTAGGTGGCGGTAACGCAACATTTACTGGATGCCAACCGCCGTTAAACCTCAGCGAAGAAGAAGGAGCCGAGCAGTTGATTGGTGCGTTGAAAAAAACCCGGCAGGAGACAAGAGTGGGCGAAAATAAATAATACAGCAGCAACACTGGAGTAGAAACTGTTCATTTACCAGGTAAAATGCTCCAGCTAGAGTTATTCTCCACATACTAAGGACGACATTATGGTGTAATTCTGCATCACATTGATGGGATGTCTCTTAATTTCTTGACTATCAGTTTCCCACAACAAACAACAACTAGCTAACACAGCGCAGGAGCTAGTTACCACACTAACTAGGTTAGTCATAGAAGCTGGAAAGATTAGTTAGCTGCTAGGCAATATCAATCTAGAAGGCTGGCTTTTTATTCGGGTTACGACTTTCGGTTTGTCTGTGTTGTATCACTGATGTAACTAACGTTATTGCACCTAGCTAACGAGGTCATAGAATGTGAGCCAACCAGTCGGCCAGCTAATGTCTACCTAGCTACTGATGGTCTGTGAAGTTGTTTTTGGCAGTCAGGCATGGATGATGTCAGTGTTATATTTAACAGTGGGTTAACTGCCTTGTTCAGGGGCAGAACGACGGATCTTTACCTTGTCAGCTCGGTACGGTAGCTCATCCTACACTGACGTTATTGGAAGACTGCTGGGAATATGAACAATATTAATAGAGGGGTTTTGGCCCAGAGATTGGAAAAAGGGTTGATGAACATGGAGTCAGAGATCTTGTTATAGGGCCATCTGTGGCAATAGGAAATGTGCCACTGTGGTTTTATACAATACTACATGTTGATCTGAGCCTGATAGAAGAAAAGAAACAGTGGTGAGAAGATAATGTAGGAACAACAGTGGATCAATATATTAGTAATCAGTTTATTCTCATCTTGCAGTGTATACAGGTGGTTTAAAGGATCTCATGAATGGGAAGACAGAAGCAGGTGTGTTTTATTCCTGAGTTCCATGTTAATCTATGGAAGAGACTGATGATTTATCTGTATATTCAACAGAAGTGGTTGCAATACTTGTTGGACTGCAATGGATAGAGGAGGTGCAACCAAGAAGAGTAGTAATGTGTTGGGACTCGTGTAGCTCAGATGGTAGAACATGGAGCTTGCAACACCAGGGTTGTGGGTTTGATTCCCATGGGGGACCAGTACAAAAAAAGTATAAACATGTATGCACTAACTAACTGTAAGTCTCTGGATAAGATCCTCTGCTAAATGACTGCATCAGTTTTGTGTAGTTTAAGATCTGGAAAGTCAGATTGTGATTTATAGTTAGAAATAATGCTGTTGTTACAAAGAAATGGTATTGAAATTGCAAAAAGAGCAGAGAATGGGATCAAAGTAGTAAGGGCAGACATTTTTATAGTACAAGGAAATCTGTATGGGAGATAGTGTCGTATAATGGGAACAGAAGGGAGGAGGGTGTGTTGTGTAGGAGGAGATTAGAACATACAGGATTTAATTAATCTTTTAAATTGATAGGGAAACATGGTACTGGAATATGTAATGGCTGTATGGTAGAGGAAACATGGTACTGGAATGTGTAATGGCATTTATTTTTTTAACGGTTTTGGAGCAGTGTCTTCTTCCTTGCTGAGCGGCCTTTCAGGTTATGTCTATATAGGACTCGTTTTACTGTGGATATAGATACTTTTGTACCTGTTTCATCCAGCATCTTCACAAGGTCCTTTGCTGTTGTTCTGGGATTGATTTGCACTTTTCGCACCGAAGTAAGTTAATCTCTAGGACAGAACGCGTCTCCTTCCTGAGCGGTATGACGGCTGCGTGGTCCTGTGGTGTTTATACTTGCGTACTATTGTTTGTAAAGATTTTCTGAGGTCTTGGCTGATTTCTTTTGATTTTCCCCTGATGTCGAGCAAAGAGGCACTGAGTTTGAAGGTAGGCCTTGAAATATATCCACAGGTACACCTCCAATTGACTCAAATTATGTCAATTAGCCTATCAGAAGCTTCTAAAGCCATGACATCATTTTCTGGAATTTTCCAAGTTGTTTAAAGGCACAGTCAACTTAGTGTATGTTAACTTCTGACCCACTGGAGTTGTGATATTGTGAATTATAAGTGAAATTATCTATAAACAATTGTTGGAAGAATTACTTGTGTCATGCACAAAGTAGATGTCCTAACCGACTTGCCAAAACTATACTGTAGTTTGTTAACATGACTTCAACCTAAGTGTATGTAAACTTCCGACTTCAACTGTATGATGTAGAAAGGGAGAGGTTGTTTAACAGGAGAGTGGGTTGGGCTGATGAGAGTAGTGAGGTTTGTAGGGAATTATTACATTTTATTAGAAATTCAGGGTTGGTTAAGAGAATATCGTGGTATAGATGGGTCAACACGGTTTTCTCCGATATACCGGATGCGGGGTCTTGACCCCGTTTCACACATGTAGGGAGAAGGCAGAATGACGCCTAGTTATGGTAGCTGTATCAGAGCAGGTCGGTGGCACCTTAACTCGGGGGAACGGGCTTGTGGTAACGGCTGGAGTGGAAGGGTATCAAATACATCTCTGCATGGTTTCCATGTGTTTGATGCCATTCCATTAGCTCAGTTCCAGACATTATTATGAGCGTCCTCCCCTCAGCAGACTGCTGAGGAACTACCTCTGTATATAGCTACTGACCTTGGAACTGTCCTTGTATATAACTACTGACCCTGGAACTGTGTATAGCTACTGACCCTGGAGCTGTCCTTGTATATAGCTACTGATACTGGAACTGTCCCTGTGTATAACTACTGACCTTGGAGCTGTCCCTGTGTATAACTACTGACCTTGGAGCTGTCCCTGTGTGTAACTACTGACCCTGGAGCTGTCCCTGTATATATCGACTGACCCTGGAACTGTCCCTGTATATAACTGGTTTCTTTTCCCCTGTTTTTATAGTACTTTATATTGATATTGATTACTGCAATGTTGGTGAAAGAGTTTGCAAGAAAGGCATTTCACTGTACTGAACGTGACAATAAAAGTTCAAACCTAATGGCTGTCTTCTTCCTTGCAGGAGCCCAGTGATAGATGAACCATGGCTGATCCACTGGAGAATGGCTTGTTTCACATTCCTGACTATGACAACATAGATGATGAGACCTTTCCTCCTCTCCCGCCTCCCTTCTCACCAGGAGAGGGAGGAGATCCTTTTACTGGTGAGGACAATGACAACTATAGCTCACAGTACCTAGCCTGGTTCCAGACAACTATAGCTCACAGTACCTAGCCTGGTTCCAGACAACTATAGCTCACAGTACCTAGCCTGGTTCCAGACAACTATAGCTCACAGTACCTAGCCTGGTTCCAGATTTGGTTGTGTTGTTTTGCCGATTTGCTATGGTTGCAGTCGTGCTAATGATGAGCACAAACTGATCTGAGACCAGGCTACACACGATACCCACCACATCATCATTATTATTATTATATACACAGCCGGGAGACTTCCTGCTTACACACATCAATGACAATATAATGGGCAGATATACTTTCCGTTGATGTTGTTCAGGGGAAGAGGACGGAGAGATATCCAAGTTGGCTGAAGTCCCTGCTGCCAAGAGGAGAGGCGTCAAGAGACCACAGCCTAAACTGGACTCTCAGAGGTACGTGTGTATTAGCCTGGAGAACCGACGTTGAATTGCATTGTATTCCACGTCGAGCACAAATGAGCATTTGGATCAGGAAAGTTTCCTCTCACAACCTCTACAAGCCAGAATGTTGAATACAATTATATTGTCATGTACTTTACCGGTTGTCTGTGTGGTTGGTCCCGTCGGTGGTAGAAATGTGAGACTATATATATCCACAGGAAAGTGTAATTACATCAACCTTTCAACGTGCTGGTTGTGCGTTCAGATTTCTATCACCTGAAGCACGTCCAGAACCATGTGAACAGGTGTACCAGCTCGGTAGTATGCATGGGTCTCCTGCATGTATTTTCATCTTGTGAGCATACTTCAGGTGATAGAAATATGAACGCACAACCAGCGCTTTGAAAGGTTATCATTATACTTTCCTGTGGATATATTGAGTACGGTTACATGAACACAATAATGTGATTATTGTGGATAGTCAGATTAATATAATAGTTTACAGGCTTTGTGAGAATAATGATTTCCCTAATAATCCTGTTTACAGAAAATACAGAAAATCACCAATCGGTGAACATGTTATTTTTGGGAAGCATATGTGATTCTGAGTTGGTATAAAGTGAAAACTATTTCTAAAACCCAGACGTTGTTGTTCCTAACTGACTTCACTGTCGCTAAAGAGGGAGGCTCGCTCGGCTGCCAGAACATGGGCAGATCAAATACACCACTGGAACATCGATAAAGATGTTTACATGTCCTAATAGTTAGAAAGATTGCTCTGAAAACCAGGTGTTTCAATTGGCGTATGCTTACTTCCATTATGACCTTACGCTGATTTAAGATAAATAGAGTAAGGTGTTTAAGTAAGTAATACCATACTGGACCTTCTGCCATAATCGGTTTAATATCGAATTATTAATGTGCATGTAAACATTCCGACCTGCAAACAGACCAACCACACGGACAACCGGGAAAGTAAGTTAAAATATAATTTTATTCAACATTATAGCTTGTAGAGGTCATGGGAGAGAACTTTCCTAATCCAAACGCTCATTTATGCCCGACTTGAAATTCAATGTCTGGTTTCTAGGCTGTGTGTGTATGTTGTGTGACTGTGTTCAGAGAGTGATTGGTAACTCTTGGTCCAACTAACCATGGCCCCCCTCGGTTAGGCATGAGAATTGTCCATATGGGACAAAAGTCACATCATAGAAAGTTAGATTCATATGAAATAGAATTGTTGTGTATTGTCCCTGTTCTGTAACAATCAAAGGAGTTGGTAAAAAAAACAGCTAAGCGTTTGATCATCAAATCATTGTCGAGTCTCTTTGTCTTTGCAGCAACATTGCAGAGCTGTTTGATGATTGGAAGTTGAATAGCCAGTGTTTTTGTTAACATGTTTTACCCCAGGCTGACATCAGAAAGAGGCCTTCCGGCTCTTCGCACCTTGTTTGACAACATTAATTTCAAAGGCAAAGGACATGAGGTAAGAGCTAACAGCAGGTATTGTTGGGCAGCTGGTCTGTTTTTTCCGTTAAAAAACATATATATATATTTTACTCAGTGAAAGGCATCGATGATGGCCAAAAGAATACCCAGCTAACTCCCACAGTAGCTAAAGGGTGTGTTGTGGGTGTGTTTTCCCACCAGGCTGAGGACTTGCGGGTGCTGATGCAGAGGATGGAGAACTGGGCTCACAGGCTGTACCCCAAACTCCAGTTTGAGGACTTCATAGACAAACTGGAGACTCTAGGCGGCAAGAAAGAAGTCCAGGTGACTGATACACCCTTGTTGTTATAATCAATATCCTGAAGCGTGGTGGAGTCGGCATGAATGTAGGGTGTTAGTGGAAGTAGTAAGTCTGATCATCTGAATTCTTACTTTATTTCTCAGACCTGTCTCAAGCGGATACGGTTGGACATGCCGTTAATACATGAAGACTTCATAGGAAACGATGGTGAGAAGAAAATGGCACTAACAACATTAGTATTAGAAAAGTTTCAGTATGTATCAAGTGACTCAGTCAGAGTGCTGATTTTAGGATCAGTTTTGCCTTCTACACGACAATGAATAAGATTACACGTACAGAGCGGACCTGATCCTAGATCAGCACTCCTACTCTGGGACGCTTAACACATACAGCCCAAGATCAATAGTAGTGTCTAGGGGATAGATATGAGACAGATCAATAGTGGTGTCTAGGGGATAGATATGAGACAGATCAATAATAGTAGTGTCGAGGGGTAGATATGAGACAGATCAGTAGTAGTAGTGTCTAGGGGTAGATATGAGACAGATCAATAGTAGTAGTGTCTAGGGGTAGATATGAGACAGATCAATAGTAGTGGTGTCTAGGGGTAGATATGAGACAGATCAATAGTAGTTGTGTCTAGGGGTAGATATGAGACAGATCAATAGTAGTAGTGTCTAGGGGTAGATATGAGACAGATCAATAGTAGTAGTGTCTAGGGGTAGATATGAGACAGATCAATAGTAGTGGTGTCTAGGGGTAGATATGAGACAGATCAATAGTAGTGGTGTCTAGGGGTAGATATGAGACAGATCAATAGTAGTGTCTAGGGGATAGATATGAGACAGATCAATAATAGTAGTGTCTAGGGGTAGATATGAGACAGATCAATAGTAGTGGTGTCTAGGGGTAGATATGAGACAGATCAATAGTAGTGTCTAGGGGATAGATATGAGACAGATCAATAATAGTAGTGTCTAGGGGTAGATATGAGACAGATCAATAGTAGTGGTGTCTAGGGGTAGATATGAGACAGATCAATAGTAGTGGTGTCTAGGGGTAGATATGAGACAGATCAATAGTAGTGTCTAGGGGTAGATATGAGACAGATCAATAGTAGTAGTGTCTAGGGGTAGATATGAGACAGATCAATAGTAGTAGTGTCTAGGGGTAGATATGAGACAGATCAATAGTAGTGGTGTCTAGGGGGTAGATATGAGACAGATCAATAGTAGTAGTGTCTAGGGGGTAGATATGATGTAGTAGTAGGTTTGTATTAGTTTCTAGCAGTCATGAACTGAATTGTACCCCGATTTACAAAATTAGATTTGGGATTCAGCATTCTAACTGACCCATCTCCATTGGTCCAGGTGAGGACGACGCAGTGGGGTCGAGAGACGGACATGTTGTCAACCATGACGACCCAGACCCGTTTGGAGACGGGGGTTTCGCTGAAGACCCCCCAGGACTGGTCCCCTCTACCCCAGCCGCTGCCCCCTCCCTGTTCCCTTCCTCCCAGGCTGGCCCGGTCCACTCCACCCCAGCCCCCTCCCTGACAGAGGAGCAGCGGAGACGTATAGAACTCAACAAGCAGCTAGCCTTAGAGAGGAGACTAGCACGCATGCAGAAACACACAGGTCAGACACATCACACTTAGGTAGACATTTTGACAGGTGCAAAAAAATCTAAACTAGCTGACATTGAGCATGTTGGTGGGGATCGGCCTGATCTAGGTGCTGGCCTCAATCACTAATCTTGATCACATGACTAGTTAATTGGGATGCAAGATTTGTAGATCAGTGATTGTGCGCTGAGCCTTGCTTGCTCAGGCTGACCCTCTCAATCACGCTGACCATCTTCACATGCTACATTGTTGAAAATCCAATAGATACATTTCCATTTTACCCTTGATGGAGGACAATAACGTTTCTCCCTCCTTCCCTTTCTCAGGTGGCTCCCAGGAGATGGCCTCCAGCCAGTCAGCGGATGGACTCTCTACCTCCCAGTCCCAGGAGATGGCCTCCAGCCAGTCAGCAGACGGACCCTCCACCAGCTCCTCCTCACAGCCCATCCCCAGCCAGCAGCAGCAGGACGGGCAAGATGAAGACCCGAACCTGGGGGATCCAGAGGACCAGGGCCAGAGCAGGCCAGACCCCCCGAGGGACAGAGCTCTGAATACGGCTACCCCTGATGAGGCTGACTCCCTCTCCCCTGACTCCCTGCTGTGTGGGGGAGAAGTAGCCAGCCAGCCCTGTTCCTGAGATGAGCAATGGCAGGGACGACAGCAGCAACAGAGATGCAGTTGAAGTCGGAAGTTTACATACACTTAGGTTGAAGTCATTAAAACTCATTTTTCAACCACTCCAAAGATTTCATGTTAACAAACTATAGTTTTGGCAAGTCGGTTAGGACATCTACTTTATGCATGACATAAGTAATTCTTCCAACAATTGTTTACAGACAGATTATTTCACTTATAATTCACTATATCACAATTTCAGTGGGTCATAAGTTTACATATACTAAGTTGACTGTGCCTTTAAACAGCTTGGAAAATTCCAGAAAAGGATGTCATGGCTTTAGAAGCTTCTGACATAATTTGAGTCAATTTGTTGTATTTCAAGGCCTACCTTAAAACTCAGTGCCTCTTTGCTCAACATCATAGGAAAATGAAAAGAAATCAGCCAAGACCTCCGAAAAACAATTGTAGACCTCCACAAGTCTGGTTCATCCTTGGGAGCAATTTCCAAATGCCTGAAGGTACCACGTTCATCTGTACAAACAATAGTATGCAAGTATAAACACCATGGGACCAGCAGCCGTCATACCGCTCAGGAAGGAGACGCGTTCTGTCTCCTAGAGATGAACATACTTTGGTGCAAAAAGTGAAAATCAATCCCAGAACAACAGCAAAGGACCTTGTGAAGATGCTGGAGGAAACGGGTACAAAAGTATCTATATCCACAGTAAAACAAGTACTATAACTTCCTGACTGATGTCTTAAGATGTTGCTTCAATATATCCACATAATTTTCCTTCCTCATGATGCGATCTATTTTGTGAAGTGAACCATAGTCTGGCTTTTTTATGGCGGGTTTGGAGCAGTGGCTTCCTTCTTGCTGAGCGGCCTTTCAGGTTATGTCGATATAAGACTTGTTTTACTGTGGATATAGATACTTTTGTACCTGTTTCCTCCAACATCTTCACAAGTTCCTTTGCTGTTCTGGGATTGATTTGCACTTTTCGCACCAAAGTACGTTCATCTCTAGGACACAGAACGCGTCTCCTTCCTGAGCGGTATGACGGCTGCTGGTCCCATGGTGTTTATACTTGCGTACTATTGTTTGTACAGATGAACGTGGTACCTTCAGGCGTTTGGATATTGCTCCCAAGGATGAACCAGACTTGTGGAGGTCTACAATTTTTTTTCTGAGGTCTTGGCTGATTTCTTTTGATTTCCCCATGATGACGAGCAAAGAGACACTGAGTTTTAAGGTAGGCCTTGAAATACATCCACAGGTACACCTCCAATTGACTCAAATTATGTCAATTAGCCTATCAGAAGCTTCTAAAGCCAAGACATAATTTTCTGGAATTTTCCAAGCTGTTTAAAGGCACAGTTAACCTAGTATATGTAAATTCTGAGCCACCGGAATTGTGATATAGTGAAATAATCTGTCTGTAAACAATTGTTGGAAGAATTACTTGTCATGCACAAAGTACCAAAACTATAGTTTGTTAACATTAAATCTGTGGAGTGGTTGAAAAATGAGTTTTAATTATTTAAACTTCTGACTTCAATATAGTGTGTGTGTATATATATGTGTGTATATATATATATATATATATATATATATATATATATATATATTTATATATTTTTATATATATATTTTTATATATATATATATATATATATTTTTATATATATATATATATATATATATTTTTATATATATATATATATATATTTTTATATATATATATATATATATTTTTTTATATATATATATATTTTTATATATATATTTTTTTATATATATATATATATATATATATATTTTTATATATATATTGTTTTTTTATAAACGATAATTAATTATATATATATATATATATATAAACTGTACAGAATCGCTGCCTCCCCCCCACTGTAAGTATACACACTCACCCAGTACTAAGGGACGCTGTCTTCTAGGACTGCTAACTTATCTGAGGATGTTTTCTCTGTTCAAGTACATTTCAATTAAGTTTATACAAATCTAAAACGTGTTCATGTGTTGTCGACCATTTTTCCTCTTTAATAAATGTTGCCTGTCGGGTCAAACATCCTGTCGTTGAGTTGATGTACTGTTTCTTTTCCTTGTTGCTCTTCTGAGCAAAATGCCACAAGCCATACAAAACGCCTCAACGCCTTGGGAACCAAGGCCCAACTGAATGCAGTCCCTATACAGGGGATGGATGTGGAAATTGTTGGGTCATACAAGTTCCTGGGAGTCCATATGGACAACAGGCTGGAATGGGCTGGTAACACCGGGGCCCTGTACAAAAAGGGCCAGTGCCGACTCTACTTTCTGAGGAGGCTCAGGTCTTTCAACGTGTGCAGTAAACTACTGCATAGCTTTCACCAGTCTGTGGTGGCCTGTGCCATCTTTTATGCAGTGGTGTGCTGGGGTGCCAACATAAAGGCTGGTGATGCTTCTCGGGTAAATAAGCTGATCAGGAAGGCTAACTCTGTTCTGGGGATTAGCCTTGACACTAGAGGAGGTGGCGGAGAGATGGATCCTGGCCAAACTGCTGGCCATCATGGACAACGTCATGCCTCACCGGGGTGCTGTGCTGTTGGCAACATAGACCTGGAACTGTTGGGTTGTTAAGACCTAGTTTACACATCCGTGAGTAACTGGTCTGTAATCACTCATTCACTCAGGACTTATTTATTCATTCAGGTCTGTATATACATATTCACTCAGGAATGCATATTAGTATCCTGACAGTTGTATCTTTTTTCATTGCTTTTAGTATATCGAATGTGCAATACGTGCATTTATCTGTAATTAAACCCTGCGCACTAAGGACTGTATTTTCAGGGAATTACTATTATTACCCTAAATTATATCATACACACATTTAGCTATTTAAGTATCTCTTCCTGTCATTTACCTGTACAGTTAATGTGACCATGCAAATATTCACTTACCTGTCAATTTAACTGTATATTTACCTGTACAGTTAATTTAACCATGCAAAATATTCACTTACCTGTTCATTTAACCAGACTGTATATTAAGTAAACTATTATTACCCTCACTTATATCATACACACTTTTAGCTATTTAAGTATTTCTCTGCCATTGACCTGTATAGTATAGTTAACCATGCAAATACTCCTTATTTATCTATATCAACTTGCAATATTTGTATCATATATATATATTTTCTTTCCCACCTAACACTGTAACAATGTATAATGTACATATTCAGCCATCCACCCATACTATGCAATGTCTTTTTATAGCTTTTTTGCACTCTATTTTTATACTTTTTCATACTGCCGCTCTATGTATCTGTCTTTTGTGTATTTTCGTTCTGGCATTTTGCACCTGACCTCGGGGATCAATAAAGTACATATACATCTATTTATCTCTCTGTCTGAGTGAGACCGGTTGTTCCCGCCCAGCGCTCGCTGGTTCTAAGCCGAGGTTGGGTAGTTCCACGTCGTCAGTGTATAGCGTCCACGCGGATGAACGGAGTTTTCTATTGGATATATTAATCAGTGCGCTCTTGCAATGCAGATCGAGCATGCGCAGGCGAACATAACCAGCATACTTCGCGTACCAGAGCAATGCTGGGAACGCGGTAATACGTAGGTAAACGATAATTAATTAAATTAAAATGTGAGTAAACGCTATTTCACAAAAAAAAAATGTACGTACCCTCCCCTACAACCCTGATCACAAGCCATACGAAACGCCTCATAAGCCACAGAAACCTCATCACAAGCCATATAAAACACATCACAAGCCATAGAAAAATAAATAAAGTTTTGATATACTCTATACTCCCAACCATTTAATGTAGATAACCATAATCCAAACACGGCAGCTCTCTACTTGTTTTTTTCTATAATAGATATCAATCTGGCAGACATTGGACAATAATGTCCTCTTTTCACTGGTCTTGAGGTATACCTACAGTATGTGGGAGAAGATTAGAACGTGTAGAGGTCTATAGATGTACAGGGACTGTTCAATTAATGTGAACAGGCTTTATTAATGATGTCCATCCATTAGTGTTAGTTATTTCCCCCCTCTGTGTTGGGTAAGGACAGGGGTGTGTAAGGTTCCCTGGTCCCCTCTGTGTTGGGTAAGGACAGGGGTGTAAGGTTCCCTGGTCCCCTCTGTGTTGGGTAAGGACAGGGGTGTGTAAGGTTCCCTGGTCCCCTCTGTGTTGGGTAAGGACAGGGGTGTGTAATGTTCCCTGGTCCCCTCTGTGTTGGGTAAGGACAGGGGTGTGTAAGGTTCCCTGGTCCCCTCTGTGTTGGGTAAGGACAGGGGTGTGTAAGGTTCCCTGGTCCCCTCTGTGTTGGGTAAGGACGGGTGTGCAAGGTTCCCTGGTCCCCTCTGTGTTGGGTAAGGACAGAGGTGTAAGGTTCCCTGGTCCCCTCTGTGTTGGGTAAGGACGGGTGTGCAAAGTTCCCTGGTCCACTCTGTGTTGGGTAAGGACAGGGGTGTAAGGTTCCCTGGTCCCCTCTGTGTTGGGTAAGGACAGGGGTGTAAGGTTCCCTGGTCCCCTCTGTGTTGGGTAAGGACGGGTGTGCAAAGTTCCCTGGTCCACTCTGTGTTGGGTAAGGACAGGGGTGTAAGGTTCCCTGGTCCCCTCTGTGTTGGGTAAGGACAGGGGTGTAAGGTTCCCTGGCCTTCAAGAGGAGTGCAGACGGTGTATTTCTAGGTACAAATCAAATATTTCAGAACTAAAGGAGTGGGGATAGAGGGTTAGCTTTGGAATTTAGAAAGTGTTGAGACACGAACATTTGAACCCTGTATGTATCAATGGAGATCCTGAACTGGCAGATCTCAAACATCTAGTTTCTTGTTCAGATCACTGTGTCACTTGCACCATGCTTGTAATAATGTTTTTATTAAAATCTCTTATCATCAATTCTAGACTTTTCATGTCCTAAATAAATACAATATATGTGTATTTGCCTGAAGCCTTGTGGACATTTGACTTAGCATGATACATTTGATCTTCTCCCAGATCAACCTTCAGGATTAAATGACATTTCCCTGTTAAACTGTCAGGTTTGGTAAAGCACTTTAATTCATTTAAAAATACAATGGAATAGAGCACTTGCAAATACTTGTTTTTCACAAGATACCAACTGCCAAAAATATATGTAGGTTAAAATACAATACCAGGCTGTACAATGGCATTGTCCTCAGTGCCAGATGTCATTATACAGTTCAGTGAAAGAACTTTGGCCTGAGAATTGATTTATGTGAAATCTATTCTATATCTCCCTAATGAGTTCTCTCAAATACAGCAAATGAGAAAAATGTTTGATAAAAACTGTAGCTGCTTTTTCCAGGTGTTTATGGTAACTGTCCTGTTGAGAGCTGCTCCTGAAACAGTGTGTATTCATGTATACAATAATAAATGCATCCATCTCATCTCCCAACATCAATCCACTGTTCATTTTCCAAATAAGACTAAGGATGTGCCTTCGTAGAGTTGGTAACCAAGGTGATAACACCAAGGATGTATAGTAAGATCAGTCAGTCGAGAGGGTCTCTCTGCATGCTAGTTAAGTCCATGAAAAGCACCACAATCTGATCCTGAGTCAGTGTTAAGTTTTATGCTGATGTAGACCTGTTACTCTGCTTCCTGCACCTCATTCTCTTCAACTGCTACCTCCTGCTTCTCCTCCACAATAATCTGACCCAGAATCAGTGTTAAAGTTGTATGTAGTTCTATGCTGATGTATCGCAGGCCACATCAGCTGTTCCCAGACCTGTTGTTCCTCCTGCTCCTCAAACACCTCATCTATGTTGATGTATCGCAGGGCTGAGCAGCTGTTCCCAGACCTGTTCCTTCTCCTACTTCTCCACCTCATCTATGCTGACGTAGCACAAGCCTGAGCAGCTGCTCCCAGATCTCCACCACCTCTTGCTCCACAGGCAGCCAGGTCCAGCAAGGCCATCTCCCTGACCTCCTCCAGGAGCGAGTAGAGGTTGGGGCATTTACTCTGTCTGAACTCCCTCTCTTCCTTGGACAGTTTAGGGGCTTGGCCCCTCTTCTCCTCCGCCTGCTGAGAGGCCTCCTCTGCCTGTCGAACCACCTCCTGGACCAGCTGGGACCGGCCCCTAGCCCCCTGGGTCTGGGCCTGAGTCTCGGGGGCCTGGTGGGGCCTGTTGCTGACCACTTCCAGACGTAGTGTGTCTGAGTGACAACGTGATTGTTGTACTGAGATACGCACCTGAGGGGAAGAGGGGGATACAACTATCATTAGTTCATCTGTAAAGTCGAATCAGATGTGTTAGAGTAGAGCTGGAACAAAATCCTGCAGAAAGATAGCTCTCCAGGAGGAGTGGGCCCCTCAGGACCTATATTCACAAAGCGTCTCAGGGTAATCCACCCCCTTATTCATGATGATTTAGAAGGCAAAACTGATCCTATAACAGCACTCCTAACCTTAGACACTTTGTAAAGTAATTGACTGCAACTCACGGTGATGTGTTGGAACAGGTTGAAGGTGGAGGTGCCAGCAGCAGTAGTGGTACTGATGTGGTCCAGGTATCTCTGTAGAGTACCAGTCTGCCAGTCACATCCTCCATCCTGTGTCTCACTCACCACCTGGCCCTCTTTGTTCTTCAGGTACACTGCCCCCTTCAGGCCATACCTGGGAACACACACAGTGGTCTGTGTTACGGTTATGAAATAAGGGGGTGTGGTACAATATCCATAAATAGGTGATAAAGAGTATTATAAACTGGGTGGTTTGAGTCCTGAATGCTGATTGGCTGACAGCCGTGGTATATCAGACCGTATACCATGGGTATAACAAAACTCTGCTTTGCGTCGTGCCTAAGAACAGCCCTTAGCCGTGGTATTTTGGCTATATACCACAAACCCCAGAGGTGCCTTGTTATAAACTGGTTACAAATGTAATTAGAACAGTAAAAATACATGTTTTGTCATAACACAGCTGTCAGCCAATCAGCATTCAGGGCTCAAACCACCCAGTTTATAATACTCTTTATGTTCAATAAATATTTCAACATAAATCGCTGTGCAGTATAGTGATTTCTACTGTATGTTTTTGCTCAGTTAAATGCTGTTTTGCTAGCCTGGTCTCAGATCTGTCTTGTCAACTCTTATGATCATTTACTGGTTGACAATGACCATATGAGTTGGCAAGACAGCACCAACAGATCTGGGACCAGCTCTACAGTTATGACCTTACTGTTATGACCTTACTGTGGTATGAAGACCAATTCTACTGTTATGACCTTACTGTGGTATGAAGACCAGCTCTACTGTTATGACCTTACTGTGGTATGAAGATCAGCTCTACTGTTATGACCTTACTGTGGTATGAAGATCAGCTCTACTGTTATGACCTTACTGTTACGACCTTACTGTGGAATGAAGATCAGCTCTACTGTTATGACCTTACTGTTATGACCTTACTGTGGTATGAAGATCAGCTCTACTCTTATGACCTTACTGTTATGACCTTACTGTGGTATGAAGACCAGCTCTACTGTTATGACCTTACTCTGGTATGAAGATCAGCTCTACTGTTATGACCTTACTGTTATGACCTTACTGTGGTATGAAGATCAGCTCTACTGTTATGACCTTACTGTTATGACCTTACTGTGGTATGAAGACCAGCTCTACTGTTATGACCTTACTGTTATGACCTTACTGTGGTATGAAGACCCGTTCTACTGTTATGACCCTACTGTTATGACCTTACTGTGGTATGAAGATCAGCTCTACTGTTATGACCTTACTGTTGTGACCTTACTGTGGTATGAAGATCAGCTCTACTGTTATGACCTTACTGTTATGACCTTACTGTGGTATGAAGACCTGTTCTACTGTTATGACCTTACTGTGGTATGAAGACCAGCTCTACTGTTATGACCTTACTGTGGTATGAAGATCAGCTCTACTGTTATGACCTTACTGTTATGACCTTACTGTGGTATGAAGATCAGCTCTACTGCTATGACCTTACTGTGGTATGAAGATCAGCTCTACTGTTATGACCTTACTGTGGAATGAAGATCAGCTCTACTGTTATGACCTTACTGTTATGACCTTACTGTGGTATGAAGATCAGCTCTACTGTTATGACCTTACTGTTATGACCTTACTGTGGTATGAAGACCAGCTCTACTGTTATGACCTTACTCTGGTATGAAGATCAGCTCTACTGTTATGACCTTACTGTTATGACCTTACTGTGGTATGAAGATCAGCTCTACTGTTATGACCTTACTGTTATGACCTTACTGTGGTATGAAGACCCGTTCTACTGTTATGACCTTACTGTGGTATGAAGACCAGCTCTACTGTTATGACCTTACTGTTATGACCTTACTGTGGTATGAAGACCCGTTCTACTGTTATGACCCTACTGTTATGACCTTACTGTGGTATGAAGATCAGCTCTACTGTTATGACCTTACTGTTGTGACCTTACTGTGGTATGAAGATCAGCTCTACTGTTATGACCTTACTGTTATGACCTTACTGTGGTATGAAGACCCATTCTACTGTTATGACCTTACTGTGGTATGAAGACCAGCTCTACTGTTATGACCTTACTGTGGTATGAAGATCAGCTCTACTGTTATGACCTTACTGTTATGACCTTACTGTGGTATGAAGATCAGCTCTACTGCTATGACCTTACTGTGGTATGAAGATCAGCTCTACTGTTATGACCTTACTGTGGTCTGAAGACCAGCTCTACTGTTATGACCTCACTGTGGTATGAAGACCAGCTCTACTGTTAAGACCATACTGTTATGACCTCACTGTGGTATGAAGACCAGCTCTACTGTTAAGACCATACTGTTATGACCTTACTGTGGTATGAAGATCAGCTCTACTGTTATGACGTTACTGTTATGACCTTACTGTGGTATGAAGATCAGCTCTACTGTTATGACCTTACTGTGGTATGAAGATCAGCTCTACTGTTATGACCTTACTGTGGTCTGAAGACCAGCTCTACTGTTATGACCTTACTGTGGTATGAAGATCAGCTCTACTGTTATGACCTTACTGTTATGACCTTACTGTGGTATGAAGATCAGCTCTACTGTTATGACCTTACTGTTATGACCTTACTGTGGTATGAAGACCAGCTCTACTGTTATGACCTTACTCTGGTATGAAGATCAGCTCTACTGTTATGACCTTACTGTTATGACCTTACTGTGGTATGAAGATCAGCTCTACTGTTATGACCTTACTGTTATGACCTTACTGTGGTATGAAGACCCGTTCTACTGTTATGACCTTACTGTGGTATGAAGACCAGCTCTACTGTTATGACCTTACTGTTATGACCTTACTGTGGTATGAAGACCCGTTCTACTGTTATGACCCTACTGTTATGACCTTACTGTGGTATGAAGATCAGCTCTACTGTTATGACCTTACTGTTGTGACCTTACTGTGGTATGAAGATCAGCTCTACTGTTATGACCTTACTGTTATGACCTTACTGTGGTATGAAGACCCGTTCTACTGTTATGACCTTACTGTGGTATGAAGATCAGCTCTACTGCTATGACCTTACTGTGGTATGAAGATCAGCTCTACTGTTATGACCTTACTGTGGTCTGAAGACCAGCTCTACTGTTATGACCTCACTGTGGTATGAAGACCAGCTCTACTGTTAAGACCATACTGTTATGACCTCACTGTGGTATGAAGACCAGCTCTACTGTTAAGACCATACTGTTATGACCTTACTGTGGTATGAAGATCAGCTCTACTGTTATGACCTTACTGTGGTCTGAAGACCAGCTCTACTGTTATGACCTTACTGTGGTATGAAGATCAGCTCTACTGTTATGACCTTACTGTTATGACCTTACTGTGGTATGAAGATCAGCTCTACTGCTATGACCTTACTGTGGTATGAAGATCAGCTCTACTGTTATGACCTTACTGTGGTCTGAAGACCAGCTCTACTGTTATGACCTCACTGTGGTATGAAGACCAGCTCTACTGTTAAGACCATACTGTTATGACCTCACTGTGGTATGAAGACCAGCTCTACTGTTAAGACCATACTGTTATGACCTTACTGTGGTATGAAGATCAGCTCTACTGTTATGACGTTACTGTTATGACCTTACTGTGGTATGAAGATCAGCTCTACTGTTATGACCTTACTGTGGTATGAAGATCAGCTCTACTGTTATGACCTTACTGTTACGACCTTACTGTGGAATGAAGATCAGCTCTACTGTTATGACCTTACTGTTATGACCTTACTGTGGTATGAAGATCAGCTCTACTCTTATGACCTTACTGTTATGACCTTACTGTGGTATGAAGACCAGCTCTACTGTTATGACCTTACTCTGGTATGAAGATCAGCTCTACTGTTATGACCTTACTGTTATGACCTTACTGTGGTATGAAGATCAGCTCTACTGTTATGACCTTACTGTTATGACCTTACTGTGGTATGAAGACCAGCTCTACTGTTATGACCTTACTGTTATGACCTTACTGTGGTATGAAGACCCGTTCTACTGTTATGACCCTACTGTTATGACCTTACTGTGGTATGAAGATCAGCTCTACTGTTATGACCTTACTGTTGTGACCTTACTGTGGTATGAAGATCAGCTCTACTGTTATGACCTTACTGTTATGACCTTACTGTGGTATGAAGACCTGTTCTACTGTTATGACCTTACTGTGGTATGAAGACCAGCTCTACTGTTATGACCTTACTGTGGTATGAAGATCAGCTCTACTGTTATGACCTTACTGTTATGACCTTACTGTGGTATGAAGATCAGCTCTACTGCTATGACCTTACTGTGGTATGAAGATCAGCTCTACTGTTATGACCTTACTGTGGAATGAAGATCAGCTCTACTGTTATGACCTTACTGTTATGACCTTACTGTGGTATGAAGATCAGCTCTACTGTTATGACCTTACTGTTATGACCTTACTGTGGTATGAAGACCAGCTCTACTGTTATGACCTTACTCTGGTATGAAGATCAGCTCTACTGTTATGACCTTACTGTTATGACCTTACTGTGGTATGAAGATCAGCTCTACTGTTATGACCTTACTGTTATGACCTTACTGTGGTATGAAGACCCGTTCTACTGTTATGACCTTACTGTGGTATGAAGACCAGCTCTACTGTTATGACCTTACTGTTATGACCTTACTGTGGTATGAAGACCCGTTCTACTGTTATGACCCTACTGTTATGACCTTACTGTGGTATGAAGATCAGCTCTACTGTTATGACCTTACTGTTGTGACCTTACTGTGGTATGAAGATCAGCTCTACTGTTATGACCTTACTGTTATGACCTTACTGTGGTATGAAGACCCATTCTACTGTTATGACCTTACTGTGGTATGAAGACCAGCTCTACTGTTATGACCTTACTGTGGTATGAAGATCAGCTCTACTGTTATGACCTTACTGTTATGACCTTACTGTGGTATGAAGATCAGCTCTACTGCTATGACCTTACTGTGGTATGAAGATCAGCTCTACTGTTATGACCTTACTGTGGTCTGAAGACCAGCTCTACTGTTATGACCTCACTGTGGTATGAAGACCAGCTCTACTGTTAAGACCATACTGTTATGACCTCACTGTGGTATGAAGACCAGCTCTACTGTTAAGACCATACTGTTATGACCTTACTGTGGTATGAAGATCAGCTCTACTGTTATGACGTTACTGTTATGACCTTACTGTGGTATGAAGATCAGCTCTACTGTTATGACCTTACTGTGGTATGAAGATCAGCTCTACTGTTATGACCTTACTGTGGTCTGAAGACCAGCTCTACTGTTATGACCTTACTGTGGTATGAAGATCAGCTCTACTGTTATGACCTTACTGTTATGACCTTACTGTGGTATGAAGATCAGCTCTACTGTTATGACCTTACTGTTATGACCTTACTGTGGTATGAAGACCAGCTCTACTGTTATGACCTTACTCTGGTATGAAGATCAGCTCTACTGTTATGACCTTACTGTTATGACCTTACTGTGGTATGAAGATCAGCTCTACTGTTATGACCTTACTGTTATGACCTTACTGTGGTATGAAGACCCGTTCTACTGTTATGACCTTACTGTGGTATGAAGACCAGCTCTACTGTTATGACCTTACTGTTATGACCTTACTGTGGTATGAAGACCCGTTCTACTGTTATGACCCTACTGTTATGACCTTACTGTGGTATGAAGATCAGCTCTACTGTTATGACCTTACTGTTGTGACCTTACTGTGGTATGAAGATCAGCTCTACTGTTATGACCTTACTGTTATGACCTTACTGTGGTATGAAGACCCGTTCTACTGTTATGACCTTACTGTGGTATGAAGATCAGCTCTACTGCTATGACCTTACTGTGGTATGAAGATCAGCTCTACTGTTATGACCTTACTGTGGTCTGAAGACCAGCTCTACTGTTATGACCTCACTGTGGTATGAAGACCAGCTCTACTGTTAAGACCATACTGTTATGACCTCACTGTGGTATGAAGACCAGCTCTACTGTTAAGACCATACTGTTATGACCTTACTGTGGTATGAAGATCAGCTCTACTGTTATGACCTTACTGTGGTCTGAAGACCAGCTCTACTGTTATGACCTTACTGTGGTATGAAGATCAGCTCTACTGTTATGACCTTACTGTTATGACCTTACTGTGGTATGAAGATCAGCTCTACTGCTATGACCTTACTGTGGTATGAAGATCAGCTCTACTGTTATGACCTTACTGTGGTCTGAAGACCAGCTCTACTGTTATGACCTCACTGTGGTATGAAGACCAGCTCTACTGTTAAGACCATACTGTTATGACCTCACTGTGGTATGAAGACCAGCTCTACTGTTAAGACCATACTGTTATGACCTTACTGTGGTATGAAGATCAGCTCTACTGTTATGACGTTACTGTTATGACCTTACTGTGGTATGAAGATCAGCTCTACTGTTATGACCTTACTGTGGTATGAAGATCAGCTCTACTGTTATGACCTTACTGTGGTCTGAAGACCAGCTCTACTGTTATGACCTTACTGTGGTATGAAGATCAGCTCTACTGTTATGACCTTACTGTTATGACCTTACTGTGGTATGAAGATCAGCTCTACTGTTATGACCTTACTGTTATGACCTTACTGTGGTATGAAGACCAGCTCTACTGTTATGACCTTACTCTGGTATGAAGATCAGCTCTACTGTTATGACCTTACTGTTATGACCTTACTGTGGTATGAAGATCAGCTCTACTGTTATGACCTTACTGTTATGACCTTACTGTGGTATGAAGACCCGTTCTACTGTTATGACCTTACTGTGGTATGAAGACCAGCTCTACTGTTATGACCTTACTGTTATGACCTTACTGTGGTATGAAGACCCGTTCTACTGTTATGACCCTACTGTTATGACCTTACTGTGGTATGAAGATCAGCTCTACTGTTATGACCTTACTGTTGTGACCTTACTGTGGTATGAAGATCAGCTCTACTGTTATGACCTTACTGTTATGACCTTACTGTGGTATGAAGACCCGTTCTACTGTTATGACCTTACTGTGGTATGAAGATCAGCTCTACTGCTATGACCTTACTGTGGTATGAAGATCAGCTCTACTGTTATGACCTTACTGTGGTCTGAAGACCAGCTCTACTGTTATGACCTCACTGTGGTATGAAGACCAGCTCTACTGTTAAGACCATACTGTTATGACCTCACTGTGGTATGAAGACCAGCTCTACTGTTAAGACCATACTGTTATGACCTTACTGTGGTATGAAGATCAGCTCTACTGTTATGACCTTACTGTTATGACCTTACTGTGGTATGAAGATCAGCTCTACTGTTATGACCTTACTGTGGTATGAAGATCAGCTCTACTGTTATGACCTTACTGTGGTCTGAAGACCAGCTCTACTGTTATGACCTTACTGTTATGACCTTACTGTGGTATGAAGATCAGCTCTACTGTTATGACCTTACTGTTATGACCTTACTGTGGTATGAAGATCAGCTCTACTGTTATGACCTTACTGTGGTATGAAGATCAGCTCTACTGTTATGACCTTACTGTGGTATGAAGACCAGCATGCCGTTGGCTCTGATGGTGTAGATAACGGCGTCGGCCACACAGCGCTTATCTGTCTCTGGGTCTTTGTCTCTGAAGTAGAGACACTGGAACAGCTCCGTGGATACCTTCTGGGCGTGCTGCGCTGCCTGGGGGGTCAGAGGGTAGAGGTCAGAGGAAGTAGAGACACTGGAACAGCTCTGTGGACACATTCTGGGCATGCTGCGCTGCCTGGGGGTCAGAGGGTAGAGGTTAGAGGTCAGGGGTCAATGTTAGAACATCACAGGGGATTTTCTACAGTAAAAAGTAAAAGACTCCACACACTGTGCTCTATACTTCCATGTCATTTATTGAAACAACTTTGACCCTTAGGTCTTAATCACCCCCAAGTCTCCCATTTGGAGATGAATAAAATAGCAGAAGTGTGATACAGTACCATCTTCTCTTATATCATCAGATCTTATTTTGGTTTCTAATGCTATTGTTGATGTTTAGTATTGCTACGATACTGACCCTGTTCTTGTTGTTGATTTGCTGAGCCACCTCCTCCAGCTCTTTGTTACTAGCTAAGACCTTGGCTGGCCCCGCCCCCTTCTCCATGGCGATGGCTGCAGTGAGCAGGCGGTGGACGATCATGTCAGCATAGCGACGGATGGGAGAGGTGAAGTGGGTGTATCGGTCCAGAGCCAGACCTGAAGGAAGGGACATAGAGGTAAACACATCATCTCTGTCCAGATATAACCTGAGTACCTTTCCCCTGGGCCCTGGGAGTAGATCTGGAAGCACTGGAGAGGTATTTACAATATGGTGAAAACTTAGCCTATCAAAAGACAAGGTAGAGCCACTGCCATATTGCTAGTGATAGCACTGGTCCTCAGGAAATTAGTTACCATAGTGATAGTACTGGTCCTGAGGACATTAGTTACCATAGTGATAGTACTGGTCGACAGGGCAGGCTCCGGTAGAGAAGTAGAGAGCGTTAGACATGGCCATGGTAGCCATCACCCTCAGCAGCCGGTTGACCAGCGGGTCCTGGGGATCCACGGCCCGGTCCAGAGAGTCAGCCAGGTCCTTGTTTGACCTGGGACAGGGAGTCAAGGTTATGGGCAGAACATTACTGCTATTTGTCATTTTATCTAGCCTGTACGTTTGAATGAGTTGTTATTTTGGTTGACTGGTGTGCAGACATGGTATCAAACGCATTTGTCAAATACTTGGAGTTTGTACTTTTGGGAGTATTCCATTCGTTCCATTGCACAAGGCAAATCTACATAAATTACAAGTCAATAATTTCACATATTTAATATGATACATGTCTGGACTGTTCCATGTCATGTGTCAATGTTCAAAATGGACAATTCCATGCATATCGATAGTTCAACGGCTTATAACACAGTTAATAGAAGTGTTATTAACACAGCTTATAACCTGTACCTGGTGTTTATGTATAGTTAAATGGCTGGTTAGTTAGTGACACATAGTAACAGTATACCTGGTGTCTATGGTGAAGCCGCGTGCCCGGGCACTGTCCTGTAGCTGGTTGAAGAAGTCCTGGCGTGGGGGCGGGTGGTGGCGCAGCAAGGCCTGCTGGGGGAAACTCTCCTGGATCTTACGGGCCACCCAGTGGTTGGCATAGATCATGCACTCTGCCACCTGGAAACAATCAATTAAATGTATTTATTTATTAGATCATACAGTCTGCCAACTGGAAACACACCCATCTCGATCTAGGATGTGCATTGGCCTTGATAGGAATGACAAGCTAACACGCTATGGTTTCTACTTCTTCAAATAGTCAATTACAACAGTCAAACAAACATTACAAGTCAAACATTACAACAGTCAAACAAACATTACAACAGTCAAACAAACATTACAACAGTCAAACATTACAACAGTCAAACAAACATTACAACAGTCAAACATTAAAACAGTCAAACAAACATTACAACAGTCAAACATTAAAACAGTCAAACAAACATTACAACAGTCAAACAAACATTACAACAGTCAAACATTACAACAGTCAAACATTACAACAGTCAAACATTACAACAGTCAAACAAACATTACAACAGTCAAACAAACATTACAACAGTCAAACAAACATTGCAACAGTCAAACATTACAACAGCCTAAATCACCATTGTATGTATGTATTTATTCTTTTTTTTTATATAATATTTTTTATTCACAATGAATGAAAGATAACATTTAAAGACATTGTAAATGTTTCCCCTTTTTGTCCCCACCCCACCCCACAATGCCTCCAAACACATTTAAAAGGAAAAATCATTGAGTTTCATGTCAGAAAAGAAGAGTATCACACAATGTTACTTCAAAACAAGTAAAAAAAAATCCTCCATGTGTTCTATCTCTCTGGAGGAATACTTTACGTATTCTTGGATTCCCACGCCCCCTTTAAAAGAAGATATATGCTTATCCACTGAAGTGAAAAAAGACTTTGGTAGAAAAAGAGGGAGACATTGGAACAAATACAGAAATCTGGGCAATACATGCATCTTGATACAATTCACTTTTACCAGCTGAAGTAAAATGGAGAATACTCTGAAGGTCCCGTTTAAGTTCTCAAATCAGGGGAGTAAAGTTTTCATCATGGAGGGAAGACGAGGTACGGGTGATATTGATCCCTAAATATTTCAAGCCAGTCTTGGACATATGAACTGGGATAGTATCCCGTGGAATTTGTAAAGCTAATTCATTAATAGGAAAACATTCACTTTTTGAGAAATTCAATTTATAACCCGAAAACACACCAAACCTACGCAGTAGGTCCACTACCTCAGGGACAAGCTTCCGGGTCTGAGATATATAAAAGCAAGGCATACAAGGAGAATTTGTGTTCCAGTCCCCATCTGTAGATACCATGTATTGAGGGCGTGGCCTTTAACATAGAAAGGGGTTCTATCGCCATGGCAAATAACAGAGGAGACATTGGACATCCCTGGCATGTGGCCCTTGATAATGGGAAATACTGTGAGCGAAGTTTGTTTGTAAGTACTGATGCCTTGGGTGATGAGTACAACAGTTGGACCCAGAAAATGAAGTTTGCACCAAAGCCACATTTTCCCAGTACAGAGAATAAATATTCCCATTCTACCCTGTCAAATGCCTTCTCAGCATCCAAAGAGATAACTACTTCAGGAACGTCCGAGAGTGTATGGCATTAAGCAGATGTCGTATGTTAGAAAAGGAGTGGTGACCCTTAATAAACCCCCCTGTCTGATCCGTCGATATGATGTCTGTCATAGTGGATTCTATTCGAGAGGCAAGCAATTTCGCTTTTTACATCTGCATTTAAAAGTGAGGAGTAGCTGCTGCTCAGCCTTATCTGTGGATAGTGAACTGTATTGAGTTTGAAGACTCAGCCTTTCTTTGTAAAGTTCTGGTGATGGAGAGGCGGAGTATTGTTGGTCTAATTCCAGAATTGCGTCGATCAGCTGTTGTTTCATTTTACGTTGTTTATCGAGGAGAGGAATAGGAAATAATTTTGCCTCTAAGAACAACTTTAAGAGTTTCCCAAAAGTGTAGACGGAGATTGTCTCAATAAAGAGATCAATCAATTGCATTCGATAAAATGGTGCAAAATGAATTGTTTGAAAGTAAAGATGAGTTAAGTCTCCATGGCGGGCGATCTGTTTAGTTCAATGAGAATGAGAGGTCGAGCGACAGAGGAGCATGGTCACTAATAACAATGGCAGAGTATTCTACTTAACAGATGGGAGAAGGGCTTTATCTATGAAAAAGTAGTCTATTCTAGAATAGGAATGGTGCACATGTGAAAAGAAAGAAGATTCTTCGTTGCTGGGGAAAAGGAATCTCTGTGGATCTACACAGCCTGCTGGCTGATAAATGCAGACAGAGCACTGGGAGATAATGATCTAAGGTCTGAGCGGTCCAAGACCGGCTGGATCACACAATCCAAGTCGCCTCCAAAAATTAAATAGCGTGAGTTGAGATTGGGCAGCAAAGCAACACGTTTGTTAATAAACTCAACATCATCCCAATTGGGAGCATAAACATTTACAAAACAGAGGTGTGAAAAAGAGAACCAGATACCATAACATAACGCCCCTGTGGATCCGATATTATATCAGCAGCGGTAAATTGTACTTTCTTATGAATAAGTATTGCTGTTCCCCTTGCCTTAGCATTGAATTTTGAATGGAATATTTGTCCTACCTAGCTTTACGGGTCTACCATGATCTGCTGTACACAGATGGGTTTCTTGTAAGAATGCTATATCGTTTTTTTAAATTCTTAAGATGAGTAAATACTCTAGCCCGCTTAACCGGGCCGCTCATTGCCTTGACGTTCCAGTTTTTAAACCTAAAAGCTGACCCACCAACTCCCACCCCCAATATCTCTGCACTAGATTATAACTGGAATAGAGACCACCAATCATATTTTGTGACAAAAGAAAAAGCATGTTTTGAAAAGTTAGGCAAAATACTGTTAAAGTAGAATGTGTAACAATCAAATGGTTAATGAAGGCAACAACAAAATAAACAATAACACTGCCCTATGCTCGCCTCTAGGGCGGACTGCAGGCTTCCCCAAATAGGGTCAAACTCCCGGTTAATCATCTGCCAACTTACCCTACACCAGAGGGTTCCCAATTATTAACATACTTATTTACAACAATTCTAAATTGTTTAAACTCAAGTATAAACAGTGTCACTCAATAGTCGATCAGTTACATCCTCCATTGGCTTTAACAAACTTACATAACCAAATAAACTGCTTCTGTTAGTCAAGACTTGTGTGTTGTGTTACCGGCGCGTTCCACACCACGGTCCCGCAGCCGCACCACGCAACTGTATCCACAACCACAGGGAGGAACATATAACACTCAGGCGCAGCGCGACCACAAAGACCGCAGCAGGGAACGCACCCCACAAACACCAAAATATTCCAAAATCTATGAACCTCGGTAGAGGCGAAAGCCAAAACATATCCAAACACCCACTCAAACAAGCCAAGCTAGTCAGCCAATGTTACTTACACGAACACAGGTCTTCGTTCAGTCGATTCTAGATGTAGCTAGCTAGGTAACGTTAGTTGTCCATGTGTAAAACTATATCTAAACTAACTAGCCACTCGAAACATTGGAGAAAGTGCTTAGCTAAATCCACCGCCAAAACGTAATAAAGATATCCCTGTGTGCTCCTGGAGTTAAGCATTCATCGTGTTGCCATGTAGAAATGCATAATATGCCAATATGATTGTAATGTATTAGTTAACGCTGCCACTAATCTCAGTCAAATACAACTAAATAAAATAAAGATGTAATCGGGTGCTCTCGGAATGAGGGAAAAAAAACAACAACATGTGAAAAGTAAAATCCAAGTGTATGTCATCAAAATCAGTCCGTTGCCAGCCACATATTTCTCCCGCCATGGCCAGCCAGCCGGGCCGCTTCCTCCATCAACTTGACTAAATGCGCCCGGTCATAGAATGCTTTAGCCTCGGCCAGTGTCAAAACCTAGGGTCTCTCTCCCATAAAAGACGGAAAGAGTGTAGGAGCTGAAACTTTATCCCCTTCTTGTAGAAACAGGGTTTGATGTCCTTTAATTCAGCTCTGGTCTTGGTGAGGGTGAAAGCGGGCTGTGATCGCCCTAGGCCACTCCCGAGTTGGGTTTTTGGGGGGGCGAGGGATCTGTGCGCTCCGTGGAGCTCCGGCGGCTTATCAAATACACCGTTACCCATCACTTCCACCAGCATGTCGGAGACAAATTTCACAGGGTTGACTCCAGTCTCAATTCCCTCCATGACGCCAACGATCCGGATGTTTTCCCTTCTGGTAAAATTCTCCAACCGCCGTTTTCATATGAGAGACAGCCGCCTCTAGCTCGGCAATCCGCTCGGTGTTGTCAGCGGTGAAACCTTCTAGTGTAGTGAGGCGTCAATGGAAGTTTGGATAGGTACCAGCGACGTGCTGATGAGAGAAGCCATAGCTACTTCTTTGTTTAGCTAACTCAGCTACAGGTGTGGTCATAGACAAGGCCTCCGACTCTGCAGCAGGGCTGGCCGCGGCAGCCATTTTCTGTGTTCAAGTAGTTGGTTCGGACTTTGACGATGTTAGTCGTAGCAGTTCTCTTCGGGTTAGTCTTGCTCATGGTACCATGTAAAGTGATTAGAAGAATTCAACCAACTGATACATCCACATAACTAACAGTGGCATGTAAAGAACGTTACAATTGAAGTTTAATTGGGAACCTCTCTCAAACATGTCTTCTTATGGGGCTGACCTCCGGTTCGGCGATGTATGTTGTATTTTCAATGTAATTTTTCATCTCAAACAGTGAACAGAAATATTAATTAAATCCTCAGTTGATATTAATTCAAACCTCGGTTGATACAATGTTTTGTTACCCACCGTCTCATGGACCTCCAGTGGCTGTCTGGGCACCAGGGCAGTGATGTTCTTGTCCTCATCCAGCTGTGCCCTCACCTCTACACCCTCCAGCTCCAACGCTCCCCCCCTGTCCCTCTGGGCACGCAGGTGTCTGGTGGACAGATGTATGATGCATTTATGTATGTGTTATCTAATCATTCTTTAACAATGATTAACAGAAACCCTCTAGTACCCACCTGGCGATGTGGGTGAGGGTCTCCAGGGCCTGGGTGAGCTGGCCCAGCTTGGCATCCCTCTCCCCACGGGGTAGCTGGGCTATATAATTATAGTTATAGAATAAGATTATATTAATAGAATACGAATACAATATAACTTTATTGACTACACAATGTAGAAATCACCTTGGCTTCACAATGAGATGAATTAAACCAATGGCACCCTATTCCCTCAATAGTGCACTGCTTTTGGACAGCCTGGAGCAGAGTAGTGCCCTATAAAGGAAATAGTGTACCGTTTGGGACACATCTAACAGTACTAAAACGTGATGGGTACCTAGTTCTGGCACCTCGGCCTCCTCTCCATTGAGCAGAGCCTGGGCCAGTTCATAGTAAAGCTGGTAGGAGGAGCGGATTAGTGTACGACCGTACCACACCTTGTTCACCGCGAGGGTCTGGGCATCCAGGTCCCACATGACGCTCATGGCATACCTGGACACACGGACACAGACAGCTGTTAATGAGGCTAGGACATACAGCAACGGACACAGGCAGCTGTTAATGAGGCTAGGACATACAGCAACGGACACAGACAGCTGTTAATGAGGCTAGGACATACAGCAACGGACACAGGCAGCTGTTAACGAGGCTATGACATACAGCAACGGACACAGACAGCTGTTAATGAGGCTAGGACATACAGCAACTGACACAGACAGCTGTTAATGAGGCTAGGACATACAGCAACGGACACAGACAGCTGTTAATGAGGCTAGGACATACAGCAACGGACACAGACAGCTGTTAATGAGGCTAGGACATACAGCAACGGACACAGACAGCTGTTAATGAGGCTAGGACATACAGCAACGGACACAGACAGCTGTTAATGAGGCTAGGACATACAGCAACGGACACAGACAGCTGTTAATGAGGCTAGGACATACAGCAACGGACACAGGCAGCTGTTAACGAGGCTATGACATACAGCAACGGACACAGACAGCTGTTAATGAGGCTAGGACATACAGCAACTGACACAGACAGCTGTTAATGAGGCTAGGACATACAGCAACGGACACAGACAGCTGTTAATGAGGCTAGGACATACAGCAACGGACACAGACAGCTGTTAATGAGGCTAGGACATACAGCAACGGACACAGACAGCTGTTAATGAGGCTAGGACATACAGCAACGGACACAGACAGCTGTTAATGAGGCTAGGACATACAGCAACGGACACAGACAGCTGTTAATGAGGCTAGGACATACAGCAACGGACACAGACAGCTGTTAATGAGGCTAGGACATACAGCAACGGACACAGACAGCTGTTAATGAGGCTAGGACATACAGCAACGGACACAGACAGCTGTTAATGAGGCTAGGACATACAGCAACGGACACAGACAGCTGTTAATGAGGCTAGGACATACAGCAACGGACACAGACAGCTGTTAATGAGACTAGGACATACAGCATCGGTCTACTGGAGAGTTCAAATCAATGTTATAAGGGAGACCTAAGAATGAATAATCCTTATAAACTTCACTGAGGTGTGTTGTTGTGGTGTGTTGTTGTGGTGTGTTGTTGTGGTATGTTGTTGTGTTGTGGTGTGGTGTGTGTTGTGGTGTGGTGTTGTTCTCTCACCTGTCCACTCCTCCCAGCAGAGGTCAGTGTGATGTAGTGTGTAATGTGATGTGTGTTGTTCTCTCACCTGTCCACTCCTCCCAGCAGAGAGCAGAGGTCAGCACTGAGGACAGCAGGCAGCATGTCATACCTGCGGTCAGCCAGGTAGTACGTGGTGGCCCTGAGAACATGACAGGAGAAAGACTTACTGGAGCTAGCACAGTCACCTAACCCCACAACATCTGACTGTCAGACTGGGGGATGGAGATGGCTAGGAGGGAGAACCGTTGACTTAGGGAAAGTGGGTATTCCAGGGTAACTTTAAGAGAGGACCTGGCACATGCCTTACGTACACATTCACTCCCACACTCTCCCTCTCACCTAGCGCGGGCCTCCAGGTCCGTCAGCGACCCCTCTTTAACAAAGTGTGTGACGTCAGCGATGTGGACGCCCAGCTCTAACCTCTGACCCCCCGGGCCGGGGGGGAGGCTGCGTACGGATAGGGTGTCGTCTACGTCCTCACAGCCCCGAGGGTCGATGCTGAACACCAGGTGGGTTTGTCTCAGGTCCCGTCTGGTAATCACCTCAGCAGGGTCTACTGACCAGGGCCTCTCAGGAGAGGAAACTGGCATCTCACCAAGCTAGATGCACACAAACAGATGTGTAGTGACGCATACATCAACATACACAGACACACACACACACACAAATAAATATATATTAAAAAAATTAAAAGCCTAATTTCTGCATAAGTACTCCGCTGTATCTACAGGGTCTCCCAGCAAGAGACGTTTATGGAGATAAGCGCAACAATTTACTTCTTAGTGCAAAGACTGATTTTACTATAACCTACCTAGATACAGTTCTCTATGAGAATGGTGTATTTAAGCAATAAGGCCCGAGGGGGTGTGGTATATGGACAATATACCATGGCTAAGGGCTGTTCTTATGCCCAACACATCGTGGAGTGCCTGGACACAGGACATTAGCTGTGGTATATTGGCCATTTATCAAAAACCCCCGAGGTGCCTTATTGCTATTATAAACTGGTTACCAATGTAATTAGAGAAGTAAAAATAAATGTTTTGTCATAGCTGTGGTATACGGTATGATAAACCATGGCTGACAGCCAATCAGCATTCAGGGTTCGAACCACCCAGTTTATAATATACTATAACCTACCTGGATACAGTTCTCTATGAGGATGGTGTATTATACTATAACTGGATACAGTTCTCTATGAGGATGGTGTATTATACTATAACTGGATACAGTTCTCTATGAGGATGGTGTATTATACTATAACTGGATACAGTTCTCTATGAGGATGGTGTATTATACTATAACTGGATACAGTTCTCTATGAGGATGGTGTATTATACTATAACTGGATACAGTTCTCTATGAGGATGGTGTATTATACTATAACTGGATACAGTTCTCTATGAGGATGGTGTATTATACTATAACTGGATACAGTTCTCTATGAGGATGGTGTATTATACTATAACTGGATACAGTTCTCTATGAGGATGGTGTATTATACTATAACCTACCTGCGCCTCAGAGAAAGGAGGTACGTGGATAGAGTTCTCTATTAGGATGGTTTGGACCTCAGTCTCCAGCTCCCCAGCCCGGCCCAGCACCCTGACACTGTGTCCGTTAGGGTAGAGGGAGGTACTGTCCCATGAGTCCAGACGCACTATCACACGGTGATCCTGGAGAGATGACAGGCTTCATGAACGATGGTCACAAGGACTATGTCCTTTCAACAGCCAGGTGGGTACTTTAGCTCTTCCTGATTCTCTCGCTCTCACTTTCTCTCTCTCTCTCTCTAACCTGTAGTTTGTATGCCTGTTGGGTGCTGATGCGGATCTTGGGGATGCGTTGGTCCCAGGGTGTGGCCAGGATACGCTGGGAGTTCCTGCTCTGTGATTGGGTCTCCTCCTTGGGGGGAAAGGTCACAACATAGTCCCTCCAGTTCCTCTGAAGGATCCCTACCACACGACCTGGAGGGAGGGGGTTAGAGAGAGATAGAGGGAGGGAGAAGAGAGAGAGGAGGGGAAGTAAATGATACACGTTACATTAATGTTATACTAGTCTTTATACTGTGTGTACTGTCCAGTATCTCATCCATGCAGATTGTAATGGGGAGTCAGTCCAGGAAAAGCAGAGGTGAGGAATTCAGCCACTAGGGCAGTAGTGTGTGTGTGTGTGTGTGTTTGTGTGTGTGTGTGTGTGTGTGTGTGTGTGTGTGTACCTGTGGGCATGGGTTGGCTCTGTGTCTCGTCTCCCCTCTCCTCCCCCTGTCCCTCTGTCAGGGCCGTGGTTCTCCCCCTCCACTCCCCCTTCGGCAACAGCTCCACAGAAACCATATCACCATGCACCGCCCGGTTACGATTCTTCCCCCCACACACCAGCACATCACTGTTCAGCTCTGGGAGAGGATATGCAGTGAGCTCCAACAGTATTGAGACAGTGACATGTTTGGTTGTTTTAGCTCTGTACTCCAGCACTTTGGATTTGAAATGGCGGACTGGCAGCTTTAATTTGAGGGGATTTTCATCCATATATTTCTGTACATAGTCCCCCATTTTAGGGGACCAAAAGTATTGGGACAAATTTCCTTATTTGAATGAATCGTGAATAATGATGAGTGAGAAAGTTACAGACGCACAGATATCACACCCTAGAAATGCTAACCTCTCATTACAATAACAGGGGAGGTTAGCATGTCTTGGGTGTGATATCTGTGCGTCTGTAACTTTCTCACTCATCATTATTCACGATTCATGTAGGATTACCTGTAATCATGGTACCAGTAATAAACTAAATTGGACCAGTGCTTTTTAGAAAGTCAAACGGAACAGTTTGAAGTAATAAGCCTTGCTCTGGAACACACCTAAGTTCTTGTTAGAAGAGCCTTCAAAGCGGACGAAGGCTTCATGCTGGGCCCTGTGCTTGTTCACATTCAGAGTGCCCTGGAATGAAAGGACAGAGAGACAGAAGACTTAGTGCCCTGGAATGGAAGGACAGAGAGACAGAAGACTTAGTGCCCTGGAATGAAAGGACAGAGAGACAGAAGACTTAGTGCCCTGGAATGGAAGGACAGAGAGACAGAAGACTTAGTGCCCTGGAATGGAAGGACAGAGAGACAGAAGACTTAGTGCCCTGGAATGGAAGGGAGGGACAGAAGACTTAGTGCCCTGGAATGAAAGGACAGAGAGACAGAAGACTTAGTGCCCTGGAATGGAAGGACAGAGAGACAGAAGACTTAGTGCCCTGGAATGGAAGGACAGAGAGACAGAAGACTTAGTGCCCTGGAATGGAAGGGAGGGACAGAAGACTTAGTGCCCTGGAATGAAAGGACAGAGAGACAGAAGACTTAGTGCCCTGGAATGGAAGGACAGAGAGACAGAAGACTTAGTGCCCTGGAATGGAAGGACAGAGAGACAGAAGACTTAGTGCCCTGGAATGGAAGGGAGGGACAGAAGACTTAGGTGTTTTCTCCAGGGTTGTTGTGTTTGTAGGCCACAAAATGGCTGTTGAGGAGGACCTTCACATCTGAGTGTGGTTTGAAGTAAAGAGCAACATGTCCAACAGTCTGCTCTTCATTACATTATGTGCTTCACTGAGGAGAGATGTTACACTGATCAGGTCGGTGGCCACTGTGCTTGTTACGTACAACTGTGTGTGTGTGGTTCAGAGTGGTGTTTTCTGTTTGTGTGTGTAGTTCAGAGTGCTGTTCTCTGTTTGTGTGTGAGTGGTTCAGAGTGGTGTTTTCTGTTTGTGTGTGTGGTTCAGAGTGGTGTTTTCTGTTTGTGTGTGTGGTTCAGAGTGGTTGTTCTCTGTGTGTGTGTGTGTGGTTCAGAGTGGTTGTTCTCTGTGTGTGTGGTTCAGAGTGGTTGTTCTCTGTTTGTGTGTATGGTTGAGTGGTTGTTCTGTTTGTGTGTGGTTCAGAGTGGTAGTTCTCTCTGTGTGTGTGTGTGTGTGTGTGTGTGTGTGTGGTTCAGAGTGGTTGTTCTCTGTTTGTGTGTGTGGTTGTTCTCTGTGTGTGTGGTTGTTCTCTGTGTGTGTGGTTGCACTTTTTGTTTGTCTGTCTGGCTGGCTGTGTGTGTAGTTTGTTGTTGGATGTTTTTGGTACTTGCCTGTATGTATCGACCAGACTTGATGCCAGCCTCCAGGATCTCGGCAGGCAGGTGTTCAGTGTACTCTCTCTCCGACCCCTCCCTCCCTCTCTCCTGCAGGGACTGAGCGATGGAGCAGTACAGCTCCTGGACAGCCTGCAGCTCCGGCCAGAACGTCTGCAGGTACTCCTGAACATAGAAATACAATCTCATTATGCCATGATTGACTTGAATGGGCAGGCCCATTCTAGTTCTGTGCTCCTGAATATCAAGAGACATGCACAAGGTAATGATACACTGGCTGATAATATACTGTATGCCATTTAGGAGATGATTTATCCTATGTGTAGTATTTGTAGGCTATGTGATCCCTGCAGGAATTGAACCCACAACCTTGGGAGTTGTAGACCTAAAGGCCAAAATTCTTACCAACTGAACCACACAGGTCCGATAACATAGTATACACTATACCAACTGAATGAAATCTGATCTGAACCCAACCCTGCTTCTTGTATGGGTCCTTTTGACTGAGGTTCCATTAGCCATGTATTCACCTATGGAGGAGGAGTATACAGTATGCCATGAGTTCATCTTTAATCATGTTAGCCCCATTAAAGTACAATGGGACGGAACAGGCATTGGGTACCTGGAGAGATCATATAAAAATAATCTATCTTTACCATGGTCTGGACTGTGTATAATGTCATATATATGCTGAGTATACCTTTAACCTAATGAGGCTGCTGTACTACAGTGTACCTGTGTAGAGAGGATGTATACACCACAGTTGAGGCTGCTGTACTATAGTGTACCTGTGTAGAGAGGATGTATACACCACATTTGAGGCTGCTGTACTCTGTCACAGCGGTCTGGTCTTCAGTGATCATCACTACTGGCTTCAGACCTGCCAGGTGGTCATGGTACCAAACTGCAGCATGGTACACACACCTAGAGGGAGGGAGACAAGGACACAGCGGCATTAGCATACACACACAGGTAGAGTCATGCCTAAACACACACAATTCCAATGTACGTATAATGTACCTACAAATGGCAACAGACTTGACTGGCTTAATATTGGGTTTTACAGTTGGAGGACAAGGAGGAAGAGGAGGAGGAAGATGAGGAGGGGGAGGAGAGGGAGAGGAGGAAGATGAGGAAGAAGATGAAGAGGAGGAGGATGAAAGCCACTCCCCTGGTCTGCCATTTGTCGTACGGCTCTCCCTTTCCTCTGGGGCAGTAGGAATACTCCTGGAACTCGTTGGCAAATAGGATACAGTCATGACGGGGGTCCTTCAGCAAGCTGCGCAGCCGGTTGTACTGCCTGATAGAAACAATTAATTTCTACTTAGAGTGCATTGTTATGCTGCTATAAAGTGTGATAAAATAAATACCTTAAAATGGTAGACTTTACATAAACAATGTAAATGATAACAAGAAATAGCGAGGGCAACTCATGAAGTATGGCCCTTGATTTGGCACCACCTACACTTTGTAGCCTAATAACCTTGTAACCTACACTATGTAGCCTAATAACCTTGTAACCTACACTATGTAGCCTAATAACCATGTAACCTACACTATGTAGCCTAATAACCTTGTAACCTACACTATGTAGCCTAATAGCCTTGTAACCTACAGTAAGTAGCCTAATAGCCTTGCAACCTACAGTATGTAGCCTAATAGCCTTGCAACCTACAGTATGTAGCCTAATAGCCTTGCAACATACACTATGTGATAACCTAACTCAATACAAAGCTTCCTACCAACTTGAAAGAGGATAGTGTCAGTCATAGAACAGTCTCCCTGACTCAGCGGTTCATCCTGGGGTCCCCTGTGTGTTGTAGTGAATATAGCTCTGCAATTACCAACTACACAGCATGACATCAGCACACCTTAGTTACACACACACACACACACACACACACACACCTACGATTCTGAAAAGTGAAGCCTCATCACATTAAATATGCAACAGATTTATAAACAGAACAAAATGAGACCAGGAAGAGGCTGCTGAAGGTCTGGTGGGACTGTTATTTACACTAGTCATCAACTTTGTCAAGAACAACACCTATGTATATGTATGTATGAGAACCGTTACTGTATAATGTTAGAATGGTTGTGTAATACACAATATTGGCTACATTATTCATACACAGGCTAGATCTCGTTCAGCTTGATCAGCATAGCAGTGGTATGATGAGGTTGTGTTTACCCATCCTCAACAGTGGTATGATGAGGTTGTGTTTACCCATCCTCAACAGTGGTATGATGAGGTTGTGTTTACCCATCCTCAACAGTGGTATGATGAGGTTGTGTTTACCCATCCTCAACAGTGGTATGATGAGGTTGTGTTTACCCATCCTCAACAGTGGTATGATGAGGTTGTGTTTACCCATCCTCAACAGTGGTATGATGAGGTTGTGTTTACCCATCCTCAACAGTGGTATGATGAGGTTGTGTTTACCCATCCTCAACAGTGGTATGATGAGGTTGTGTTTACCCATCCTCAACAGTGGTATGATGAGGTTGTGTTTACCCATCCTCAACAGTGGTATGATGAGGTTGTGTTTACCCATCCTCAACAGTGGTATGATGAGGTTGTGTTTACCCATCCTCAACAGTGGTATGATGAGGTTGTGTTTACCCATCCTCAACAGGTGGATTTCTATTAAAGGTAAAGTCTCACTCGATCACCTCTAACTAGGACTTGAGCCCACACTACACATTGTCTCAGAGATTTCTTGGCATGGCCATGGCTGTCTACAGGACTAAAGTGCTGTCTTAGAGGCGGCGTTGAGGATGTGCTATTGGCCATTTACCTCTACTACATTTGTGTCCTCGACTATGATAGATATGTCATAGGAAAGGTGTAGGTCTACTGGACTATGATAGATATGTCATAGGAAAGGTGTAGGTCTACTGGACTATGATAGATATGTCATAGGAAAGGTGTAGGTCTACTGGACTATGATAGATATGTCATAGGAAAGGTGTAGGTCTACTGGACTATGATAGATATGTCATAGGAAAGGTGTAGGTCTACTGGACTATGATAGATATGTCATAGGAAAGGTGTAGGTCTACTGGACTATGATAGATATGTCATAGGAAAGGTGTAGGTCTACTGGACTATGATAGATATGTCATAGGAAAGGTGTAGGTCTACTGGACTATGATAGATATGTCATAGGAAAGGTGTAGGTCTACTGGACTATGATAGATATGTCATAGGAAAGGTGTAGGTCTACTGGACTATGATAGATATGTCATAGGAAAGGTGTAGGTCTACTGGACTATGATAGATATGTCATAGGAAAGGTGTAGGTCTACTGGACTATGATAGATATGTCATAGGAAAGGTGTAGGTCTACTGGACTATGATAGATATGTCATAGGAAAGGTGTAGGTCTACTGGACTATGATAGATATGTCATAGGAAAGGTGTAGGTCTTTATCATGTGGTCAAATATCCTGCCTCCATTGCGTTGTGTTATGGAGAAAATGTGGGTTCATGTTTTCAGTAACTGCAAAAAGTTACAGTGAAACCAAGGAAAAATGAATAAAAAAGAACCTCATAGTAAGACAACAGATAACCACATCTCCAATGATCTGCCTACAATTCATTTGGCTGGACAATAAAAAAACATTGAAGTCATTTTTCTTAGTGACATGACATAGTTATAGGGGAGGTGTAGGTCTAATGTTCTGTACCCATGACATAGTTATAGGAGAGGTGTAGGTCTACTGTTCTGTACCCATGACATAGTTATAGGAGAGGTGTAGGTCTAATGTCCTGTACCCATGACATAGTTATAGGAGAGGTGTAGGTCTACTGTTCTGTACCCATGCCATAGTTATAGGAGAGGTGTAGGTCTACTGTTCTGTACCCATGACATAGTTATATGAGAGGTGTAGGTCTAATGTTCTGTACCCATGACATAGTTATAGGAGAGGTGTAGGTCTAATGTTCTGTACCCATGACATAGTTATAGGAGAGGTGTAGGTCTAATGTTCTGTACCCATGACATAGTTATAGGAGAGGTGTAGGTCTACTGTTCTGTACCCATGACATAGTTATAGGAGAGGTGTAGGTCTACTGTTCTGTACCCATGACATAGTTATAGGAGAGGTGTAGGTCTAATGTTCTTTACCCATGACATAGTTATAGGAGAGGTGTAGGTCTAATGTTCTGTACCCATGACATAGTTATAGGAGAGGTGTAGGTCTAATGTTCTGTACCCATGACATAGTTATAGGAGAGGTGTAGGTCTAATGTTCTGTACCCATGACATAGTTATATGAGAGGTGTAGGTCTAATGTTCTGTACCCATGACATAGTTATAGGAGAGGTGTAGGTCTAATGTCCTGTACCCATGACATAGTTATAGGAGAGGTGTAGGTCTACTGTTCTGTACCCATGACATAGTTATAGGAGAGGTGTAGGTCTACTGTTCTGTACCCATGACATAGTTATAGGAGAGGTGTAGGTCTACTGTTCTGTACCCATGACATAGTTATAGGAGAGGTGTAGGTCTACTGTTCTGTACCCATGGCATAACCTGTGTTACCGTAATTATCTCATTGGAGAGGTGTAGGTCTACTGTTATCTCATTGGAGAGGTGTAGGCCTAGCTACTCAACCTGTTACTGTAATTATCTCATTGGAGAGGTGTAGGCCTAGCTACTCAACCTGTGTTACCATAATTATCTCATTGGAGAGGTGTAGGCCTAGCTACTCAACCTGTGTTACCATAATTATCTCATTGGAGAGGTGTAGGCCTAGCTACTCAACCTGTGTTACCATAATTATCTTATTGGAGAGGTGTAGGCCTAGCTACTCAACCTGTGTTACCATAATTATCTCATTGGAGAGGTGTAGGCCTAGCTACTCAACCTGTGTTACCATAATTATCTCATTGGAGAGGTGTAGGCCTAGCTACTCAACCTGTGTTACCATAATTATCTCATTGGAGAGGTGTAGGCCTAGCTACTCAACCTGTGTTACCATAATTATCTCATTGGATAGGTGTAGGCCTAGCTACTCAACCTGTGTTACCATAATTATCTCATTGGAGAGGTGTAGGTGTGTAGTTGCTGTACCTGCGTCCTCTGCTGTGTTGGACAGCCTGGCAGGCAGTCTGAGTGAACACTATCCCCTGGATCTCTCTAAACTCCAGAATCTCCATAAAGTCCCTCGCCACGCCTGCATCAGGCACCACATAGTGAGTCAAATCTCCAGACAACACCTTGCCTTCTGTTGGGACAGAACAGGGAGAGAGAGAGAGAGAGAGAGAGAGAGAGAGAGAGAGGGTTAATCTGTCTCTGTAGGTATGAACAGATTCAGACTATACCCTGCCCTGATGGAGATCTTTGCAAACACAGCAACACTGTGTCAACAACATCCACGTCTATTATTAGGTATATGAATTTATGCACAGGATTCTAGTCGTCTTCTCTAACTACTGTGATGGCCATGATCATCATTGTCTTGCTATTGTACTCAGGAACTAGCTGTTAAAGAGTGACAGGTGTTACAGTGTAACAACTATCATCACGTGACTGCGTGATACAAAAGAGAAACATCATAGTGAAGCTTATGCCTTGTTGTAAATTAGCTAGTTAGCATGTTACATTTACGTTTCACTAACATTTTGAGGACATCAAAACGAAGACTTATAGAGTATTTTATTTAGTAAAACATCACTTTACCGTTGGCACATTGTGCCTGACAGAGAGAGCTGTAGCAGGGAACATGTTCTCTCAAATAATGTTCCCGAACCACACGGACCTTCCGCCCTCGGGAACTCTTCAAATGCAACACCTTCTCGGTCTTAATCATTGTCACCCCCGCTTCATAGAAAATACTTTTGGGACGATTGTTATTGACAGACTAGCTGATGTTGACAAGACAAGCGGGAACCGATTCCGAAGTTGTAAACAATCCATTCAAGTCCAGGAAGCACACTGCGCAAACGCGGCGGGCTCGTCGAGGTGACGTCATCAATTCCGTACACACGCTCATAGATTTCTACTCTAACAAATTATAACTGCCTATGTGTTCAGAAAAGCGGAAAACAATATGTTAACATGTCCAGTTTTAACCTTTGTTGGATGCAATTCACTGTCATGAGGGATTTGAATGTGCTTTATATCCCTGCCCTAACCCACAAATTAAAAAGTTATTCTAAATCTGTCTATTTAAAGCCAAAGCGAATTGCACTGATGATTGATCTCTCAATTGATTTATTGTGACAATATACTAGAGTTTGTTTCTCCACCGATGTTAATGTTCTATGCAAACAAAATGTAGATATGAGTTAATCAAACTGTATAATGATCATATCCAAACCAATGTGATCATTTGATATTATAATTCATTATCGTTATATTACGTGATATTTATGAATGGGCACATATACATGCAGGGCTGGTCAATTTGAATAGAAGTCAGTCAATTCAGGAAGTTAACTTAAATAACAATTCGAAAAACGGCATCTATTTTCAAACTGCTATTTATGTCAAAAGTTTTTCAATAGTTTTATTTTAAATTAAAATCACTTCCTGAATTGACTGCCTTCAACTGGAATTGACTCCAGCCCTTGTGCCATGCGAGTACCAAAGATGAGAGCACTCGTGACGTCACTGGTATTTAAACGACCCTCGCTCGAGCGCGAGTTGTAGTGTAGTGAGAAGGGATGCGCGAGAAGTCAAGAGCTAAGATTTTATCCACAATTTAATCCACTTTTGCCACCAAAAAATATTATCCTTATTTACCAGGTGCATACGACACTATTGAACGATAGGCTACACAACTAAAGACTGTCACTGGAAGGAAGAGACCGCAGAGCACAGAAAAGGTAGGCTCGCTTTCTCCGGGAATTTTCTAATGCCATTGAGTTGAGCAAAGTTCTCCAGGATCTGTTTTAATTATCATTAATTGCTCGTCTTTGATAAGTGTCACGTCTCAAGTGCTGCTGGTATAATTGCTATGTCTCAAGTGTTGTTGCAAGGTCTGATTATGCTTGTTAATTAGTTGCGGTGTGATAGAGTAGCCCATAAGGAAACTGGTACCTCAAAGATAATGATGCTGAAAAGTATTGTGTTTGTATGTATGCTTCCTTGAGGTTGAATTGTGTGTTTTATTCGAGGTAAATTATAAATGTAATGCGTGTTGAACAATTTGAAACTGTTAGGCTAGATTTCTAAATACCTCTATACCAGAGGGTGAATTTTGTAGGGGCAATTTCTGCATTTGATAAGAGTTACCATGTTATTAGCATGTTGCCTAATAACAATGAGACAGGAAGTACTTACATCTAAAGAAGAGCACACTATATCATCACACCTCCAGCTGAGAGGTATTGTTGATTATTTGTTTGATTATTTGGATGTCCTTGAGCCTGCAATAGGGGCTTATCTTCCAAGAGTCCTATGAAAAACCATAAAATGTTAGTGTTAAAGTATTTTACAGTAGCCTACAAACCGTTGGAGTCGGATCCCTTGAATTATCACTGTCACTGTGGGACAAGATCCAAGAACATTCAGTTTATTCACAAGATGCTGTGAGAAGTAAATCTACAAAGCAATTAGAGGTTTTGATGTTGATGTCTGACAGGAGGTCATCATTGTCTAAAATAAGGTGGGTTTCGGAATAGGGAATAGGGTCCCGTTTGGGACGGACCCGTGATCTTCTGCTCTGACCTTCAAGTTGGATGAGGCACCAATCAAATGACTATTGATCCCTTTGTGGAAGCTGTAAATTGAGGCATTGTTGTGCAGCAGAGAGATAGAGGTGTGTTTTGCATAGTGACTCACTGACAGATTCACCACTAACACTAGATGGATGTCTTGAGCAAGGCTCTAGTACTGTTGCTGTTTTTGGTTACTAAGAACAGATGAGGACAGTTTAATTTCAAATGCCAACTGCTTTTTATTCAAGTTCTGTATTGCTAAATAGACTATTGCTAGAATTCACTTTCCTTTCATTTGTAAGATAAAGTGAGCATTTACTAACCATGTACTTACACCACTGGCGTAGCGCAGTTTCTCTGGACTCCCGCAGAGTCAGAGGCAGAATAATCAGTGGTGGTGTGTGGGGAAAATCACTGTGGAAACCAAGCCAGGAAAAAATGCTATATTGCAACCTATGTGTTGTGATAATTGTGTTGTTTGATCTATAACCTGTTAGTTCATATGCCTTGCCACCGTGATATACAGTGGGGAGAACAAGTATTTGATACACTGCCGATTTTGCAGGTTTTCCCACTTACAAAGCATGTAGAAGTCCGTAATTTTTATCATAGGTACTCTTCAACTGTGAGTGACGGAATCTAAAACAAATATCCAGAAAATCACATTGTATGATTTTTATGTAATTCATTTGCATTTTATTGCATGACATAAGTATTTGATACATCAGAAAAGCAGAACTTAATATTTGGTACAGAAACCTTTGTTTGCAATTACAGAGATCATACGTTTCCTGTAGTTCTTGACCAGGTTTGCACACACTGCAGCAGGGATTTTGGCCCACTCCTCCATCCAGACCTTCTCCAGATCCTTCAGGTTTCGGGGCTGTCGCTGGGCAATACGGACTTTCAGCTCCCTCCAAAGATTTTCTATCGGGTTCAGGTCTGGAGACTGGCTAGGCCACTCCAGGACCTTGAGATGCTACTTACTCCTTAGTTGCCCTGGCTGTGTGTTTCTGGTTGTTGTCATGCTGGAAGACCCAGCCACGACCCATCTTCAATGCTCTTACTGAGGGAAGGAGGTTGTTGGCCAAGATCTCGCGATACATGGCCCCATCCATCCTCCCCTCAATACGGTGCAGTCGTCCTGTCCCCTTTGCAGAAAAGCATCCCCAAAGAATGATGTTTCCACCTCCATGCTTCACGGTTGGGATGGTGTTCTTGGGGTTGTACTCATCCTTCTTCTTCCTCCAAACACGGCGAGTGGAGTTTAGACCAAAAAGCTCTATTTTTGTCTCATCAGACCACATGACCTTCTCCCATTCCTCCTCTGGATCATCCAGATGGTCATTGGCAAACTTCAGACGGGCCTGGACATGCGCTGGCTTGAGCAGGGGGACCTTGCGTGCGCTGCAGGATTTTAATCCATGACGGCGTAGTGTGTTACCAATGGTTTTCTTTGAGACTGTGGTCCCAGCTCTCTTCAGGTCATTGACCAGGTCCTGCCGTGTAGTTCTGGGCTGATCCCTCACCTTCCTCATGATCATTGATGCCCCACGAGGTGAGATCTTGCATGGTGCCCTAGACCGAGGGAGATTGACCGTCATCTTGAACTTCTTCCATTTTCTAATAATTGCGCCAACAGTTGTTGCATTCTCACCAAGCTGCTTGCCTATTGTCCTGTAGCCCATCCCAGCCTTGTGCAGGTCTACAATTTTATCCCTGATGTCCTTACACAGCTCTCTGGTCTTGGCCATTGTGGAGAGGTTGGAGTCTGTTTGATTGAGTGTGTGGACAGGTGTCTTTTATACAGGTAACGAGTTCAAACAGGTGCAGTTAATACAGGTAATGAGTGGAGAACAGGAGGGCTTATTAAAGAAAAACTAACAGGTCTGTGAGAGCCGGAATTCTTACTGGTTGGTAGGTGATCAAATACTTATGTCATGCAATAAAATGCAAATTAATGATTTAAAAATCATACAATGTGATTTTCTGGATTTTTGTTTTAGATTCCGCCTCTCACAGTTGAAGTGAACCTATGATAAAAATTACAGACCTCTACATGCTTTGTAAGTAGGAAAACCTGCAAAATCGGCAGTGTATCAAATACTTGTTCTCCCCACTGTATATGCCTAAGGCCCAGACAATAAGAAGAAACAGTGGCAGAATAAATTCAAACACACATTTTTTTCATTACGAAACCGGAGAGCAACATCCGTCCTATGAAGTCCACAAAACATATTGGATGTAACAGTTACATGACCTACAGCATGGTACAAGGTTATTAGGCTACCTACAGGTCAATCAAGATCATGTTTCCTACATTTTCGGACTAGCCACCAGAAGACAACGACACAACGAGATGCAACAATTTCAGTTGTTTTATGTCGATGAGTTTGGCTTCCGATGTGATGTGATTGGTCTGAAGCTGGCTTCCCTTGGCACCTTTGTTTTGGTGCATCAGGACAATTCACAGCTGAGCTCATTCAGTTTAGCTCAACAGTGATTGGCTATTATTATTTTTTTAATTAAATCAAGGGAGGCCAAATGCTTGCTGGCTTTCCTTGTATTCAACGCTACGGGCGGCAACAATGTCATACTTTGATCGCCACTGGCACGCTGGAGAAGTGTGCTCTTTGCGGATGTATCCCAGTTTCAACTGTACCGGGCAGATGGCAGACCGTGTGTATGTTGTTGTGTGGGCGAGTGGTTTGCTGAGATCCTGAGGCCCATTGTCGTGCCATTCATCTGCCGCCATCACCTCATGTTTCAGCAGGATAATGCATGGCCCCATGTCGCAAGAATCTGTACAGAATTCCTGGAAGCTGAAAATGTCCCAGTTCTTCCATGGCTGCGTACTCACAAGACATATCACCAATTGAGCATGTTTGGGATGCTCTGGATAGACGTGTACAACAGCGTTTCCTGTTCCCGCTAATACCCAGCAACTTCACACAGCCATTGAAGAGGAGTGGGACAACATTACACAGGCCACAATCAACAGCCTGATCAACTCAACAATGTCTCAACAGAGTCAAATGGTGGTAACACCAGATACTCACTGGTTTTCTGATCCACACCCCTACTTTTTATCAGTGACCAACAGATGCATATCTGTATTCCCAGTCATGTGAAATCCTTAGATTAGGGCCTAATTAATTTATTTCAATTGACTGATTTCCTTATATGAACTGTAACTCAGTAAAATCTTAGAAATGGTTGCATGTTGTGTTTATATTTGTGTTCAGTGTATATTGTCTGTCTGGCTCACCTGCTACATGTGGAAATTATTTAGACGTAGGTGTGAAATGGCATGCAGGGGTGATGGGCGTATAGGCACCCAGAGCTCGTGGTGCCCCCCTGGCTTGCGGGAGCCACGGAGGTTTCTGCTACGCCAGTGAAGTACACAATAGAACAGAAGAGAACAGACACACGTTTCTATCAAGTTCACTTCTAAGAACCAGAGGTGGCCTATTACGAGAGTGAGAAGTATTTCAATGGAACAGCACTGTGCTTTTGAAGTAATTTTTTCATTCTGAACATTATGAGTCCCTGCTGAGTTGGTGCTGGTGCATTTCCGGTGGCCGTGTATGGTTTGAAATAGTTTTAGTGCAATATGTCACAGAGGTATTCATCACAACTGTACTTTGGCAATCAGAGTAATGCAGCTTTTGACGACTGAAGCTCTTAGCCTAATTAAGCAGGCTTTTTCTGCTTTGAGGATGCTGCTCAACTGTGTGTGTGTGTGTGTGTGTGTGTGTGTGTGTGTGTGTGTGTGTGTGTATACCCGGTTTGCTTTGGAAAAAATGTATGATTGCGTCCAAGTTTCTTGCTCTTCTAAATGTTTTAGATCCAGTTGTAATTATCATATACTGTACCTATTTCCTTTTAAATTATTAATGTATTTTCATGTTCCTGAATAGAGCTTTATAAATGACTCGTAGGATTCATGCCATTTTTAATCAAAGCAATGCATGTTGTATCATTAATGTAATTTAATGATAAGACCTTGGTCAAGCTGAAGATTAATGAATATGAGTTGTACAGCAGTACGACAACATGCCCTTGCTAGAGTCCCAAATAGCACCCTATTTCCTATGTAGTGCACTGCTTTTGACCAAGGCCTATAGGGCTCTGGTCAAACGTAGTGCACAATAAAGGGAATAGGGTGCTATTTGGGACAGACATTACGAGTTGTACAGCAGCAACATGAAAAGGGACACATCTGAAGGCTTCCATACATTTAAAGAAACTTTTAGAATGCTGAAGAACCATAAATGCCATATGAAGAACCCCCCACTTAACTCAGAGGTTCCTTTATCGGGCAAGAGTTCTCCAAGGAACCTTAAGAGCTGAGGAAGAACCATTAAAACCCCTTCATTTTTCAGTGTATTATTTCAGTGTATTATGGACCATTATATTAGGTAGTTACCACTGAGTTATACATGCAGTCAGGGGTAGGCTAATGAAGGCAGGGGTAGGCTAATGAAGGCAGGGGTAGGCTAATGAAGGCAGGGGTAGGCTAATGAAGGCAGGGGTAGGCTAATGAAGGCAGGGGTAGGCTAATGAAGGCAGGGGTAGGCTAATGAAGGCAGGGGTAGGCTAATGAAGGCAGGGGTAGGCTAATGAAGGCAGGGGTAGGCTAATGAAGGCAGGGGTAGGCTAATGAAGGCAGGGGTAGGCTAATGAAGGCAGGGGTAGGCTAATGAAGGCAGGGGTAGGCTAATGCTTTTCTTTCTTTGAAATACATGGAAGCAATCAATTTCTCAGCTTTTCACCATACTCCTTACAATAAATATTATGGTCATATTAGGATCTGGTGTTATGAATTTGTGCAATATATTGTGTTGCACTAGGGACATCATAAGTGTGGATTGATATACAACAGGGCTATTAAACTTCCTTTATTTATGTGAATAAGATGCTTACATACTTACAGGGCATTGTTGTTTCTAATTTGTGAGCTATAAAGTTGTCTCTGTCACGTCATTTGACCCGTTGTCAAGCCACATCCTCTTTAGGTACCCGTAGAGCTGCAATTGGTTCGTCCAGCAATCAATCAAATGTCCAAAAACATCTGGGGCGAGGCTTGACAATGGGTCAATTGCCAGTCCTTCCAGGCTGTTGAACCCATTCAACTGAGACTCCTCCATGTTCTACCTGATCAATAACATGTAATCAGTGTTGATTAATGAGTGATCACTGGACTGGCTGGCTGTTAGTATCCCAAGGACAACCTAGTAGAGCATCAATGTGCAGGGATCTGTAGACTGTAGTAGTATAGTATAGTAGTTTATAGTTATATATATATATATATATATATATATATATATATATATATATATATATATATATTACAGTGTCGGTACAGGGATCTGTAGACTGTAGTAGTATAGTATAGTAGTTTATAGTTAGGCTTGTTACATGTGGACAGAAATCCCAGAAATGTTCCCAGACTAGTTAATATAATACTATAGGGCTGTTACATGTGGACAGAAATGTTCCCAGACCAGTTAATATAATACTATGGGGCTGTTACAAGTAGTAGAGGCTTCATCCACAGAGACATACATGTTTTACTATATGTATGTGATCCATGCAGGAAGTGAACCCACGACCTTGGCATTGCTAGCACCATGCTCTTACAGTGGGTTTTGACCAGAGGCGTGGCTCCTCTAGACAACGCTTCGCTCCAACGCTTCACTCCAACGCTTCGCTCCAACGCTTCGTTCCAACGCTTCGCTCCAACGCTTCGCTCCAACGCTTAAAATTTGCATAAAGTAAAGCAGAGCTCATCTTTTTCTACCGCTCCGCTAGCAGGGTTCTCGCCGCTCACCTTCCCACAATCCCCCGCCTTTCTCTGCGTTCCCTCATTGAAAATGAATGGGGGCGGAACATCTCCTGCCGAATTCGTTGTTGGTGAAAACCCACTGTTAGCCTACTATCAACTGAGCCACACAGGACCTGCCTTTAATAGCACAGGAGTTGTTGTTCCTCTCCCTTACTCCTATTTTGTTTTTTATTTCATATCAAATGTAGTGGTCATAATCTGAATGTTTATTTATTACAGTATACCTGAAGGAGATCACAGGCTGGTTGGCAAGGATGAGAAGTTATGAATTATGGAAGTTCCACATTCGGCATTCTTTCTCATTCTAGAACTCGGACAGTAAACAACGGCCATGAAATTCAAATCCCTCATAACATCATGAGGAAGATAAAAAACAACTGAGAGCATTCAGGCCAGGAGCCCTTGGCTTTATCCATTTTATTCATCCGCCAACAAAGAGCGAAGGAAAGGGGAGGATAAAGAGAAATAAGAAAGGCAACATGAAAGACTTAAAGTGGTCGGCTTTCTGCCTGGTGGGCACCTCGGTCAGGACACAACGGAACCATTACAGAACTGTCCTCAATGCCCTCCTCTCCTCTCCTCTCCTCTCCTCTCCTCTCCTCTCCTCTCCTCTCCTCTCCTCTCCTCTCCTCTCCTCTCCTCTCCTCTCCTCTCCTCTCCTCTCCTCTCCCCTCCCCTCCCCTCCCCTCCCCTCCCCTCCCCTCCCCTCCCCTCCTCTCCTCTCCTCTCCTCTCCTCTCCTCTCCTCTCCTCTCCTCTCCTCTCCTCTCCTCTCCTCTCCTCTCCTCTCCTCTCCTCTCCTCTCCGCTCCTCTCCTCTCCTCTCCTCTCCTCTCCTCTCCTCTCCTCGGGTCCAACACACTGAGAGTGCTGTGTTATGGACGGAGGGCCTGGGGATGCATCTCAAATGGCACCCTGTTCCCTACATAGTCCACTACCTTTGACCAGAGCCCTATGTGCCAACGAAGTAGTGCACCAGAAAGGGAAAAGGGTGCCATTTGGGACGTCGGCCTCTACTCTCTGGACCAAGCTGTTACCAAGCAGTGGAATAGCACCCGGTGGGATCAACCAATGGCGTGGGGATGTCCACGTTGGAGCAATGCATGATGGGATTTGGTTCTATAGCTCAGGGGTGCTGTGACCCGGCTAAGGACAGACACTCCTTTAGAATGAGAGTGGGGCTGCTGTGTGCTTTGTGTTTGTTTGGGCATGCATCACCATCAGGTTGTTAAGAGCGTGGAGGCTGTGTTGTGTCTCAAGACTGTCTGATACTAGCATTAGTGCCACTCACTAGGTTTCAATAGTGTTTGTGTTGGATCTCATTCTGACCTGAGCCGTCAGTGAGAGGGGAGGAGGGAGGGAGGGAGGGAGAAGTGGGGGGGGGGGGGGGGGGGGGGGGCAGCAGTGGGAGAAGAGCATGGAACAGGGTGGGGGAGGCATTCACACTATACAGCTTCACCACAGAATATGTATGGTGGTGGTGATAGATTATTCTTGACAATGTAGGCTAATCAACCAATTATTGAATTAGTTGGCTATGCATGTTGTGATTGAACATTATGAAACACATGAATAGCACAACAACTTTGGTGGCAGTGGTGGGACATGTGAGGGGTTAGTGAAGCATTGATACTGACATGCATTGGAAACACATGCATGAAAATACATTATAGTAAATAACATGTTTCTTACACGTTAGTTGTGGAGGCACATTTCAGTGCTGTTAATGACATGTTCTGAACTTGTCCTCTTTACGACGATCCTCTCAGATTCTAGAAAGAGTTGCTGACTGAATGGAAACCTGCCCTTCCTCTTCCACATATTTAGTTGACTTTTCAGGATATTTCTTTCTGGATTAGAGGAGGAAAATGAAGTTGTCGACTGAAAAGTTAAACAGCTTTGACAGCTTGCTTCAGTGAAAGACCTCCGGAGAAGAGGAGAAGAGAGGAGAAGAGAGGAGAAGAGAGCAGGAAGCATTTTACTGTGGATTACAGTTAAGTCCGGCAGAACCAAAGCATAGCAAGACTCTTTGTGCGTCCCAAATAGCACCCTACTACCTACATAGTGCACTACGGGCCCTTGTCAAAAGTAAGTGCACCATATAGGGAATAGGGTGCCATTTGGGACACTCGCTCTCTCTCTCTCCCGATGCAAAAAGTGAGAGTGATCTTCCTAAAATTGTGCCAATCATATGCTCCAACTTCCACAGTGTGAGTCATAGCTTTAGTGATTGAATAGGGAATGTTGGTTGTGAAACTGAAACTTTAGATTTTACTTTAATGAGAAAGAGAGAGAAGCAGTGGGATTCTAACCCACGGCTGGGAGACCTCATCTAACCCTAACCCACGCTGGGAGACCTCATCTAACCCTAACCCACGCTGGGAGACCTCATCTAACCCTAACCCACGCTGGGAGACCTCATCTAACCCTAACCCACGCTGGGAGACCTCATCTAACCCTAACCCACGCTGGGAGACCTCATCTAACCCTAACCCACGCTGGGAGACCTCATCTAACCCTAACCCACGCTGGGAGAGCTCATCTAACCCTAACCCACGCTGGGAGACCTCATCTAACCCTATGAAGGTTCTGCTTCGAGTTTAGTTTAGTTTAAGAGTTTAGTCTGCTTCGTGTTTTCATTTTTGCCATGGAAAACATATTGTGCTACTGGTATCTTAACAGCCCTAGTAGAAACATTACATCAAAAGAGGCAAAAGCACAAAGTTAGCATCGCTTTAATAAACCCACAGGCAGGCGAAATTAATATGATTATGGCTGAGCATCTTATGCCAGTGGCGTATGTTTGAAATATTGATGTGTTATTAGTGAGTAATCAGAAAGGACAGATGATGTGTTTCCATTCTATTGGCATTAAAGGTTTTTCTGGGATTAGCTTTAGGATTATCTACTTGGAGTTCAGTACAGAAGTCATTTATGAAATTGGCTTAGTCAGGACCCCCATACTGTTACACTTAATACGCCAGATAGGGAGCTCGGGGAAACGTAAAGCTGTCCTCATCAGGAAGTTTTGGAAGTATTTTTACTGTCATCATCATCGGGTCGAAGACCAGGGTCGTGTTCATAAGGACATGCTTGGAAACCATTTAGAAATGTTTTTCAGAAAATGAACATGTGCGTTTCTTATTGGACAAATCTGGTTAGTCCCTCCTTGTTTCAGTCTGTTTTCTTTTGTTTGGTGCCTAATGAATATGACATTATTGTGTCTTTAAATGTTTTTCTCTGATCCCCCTAACAGGCTGTTGAAAAAGTTGTCTCTTTCACCCGTCTTCTAAGACGACCAGCTGATCAGTTTTATTGAACATGAATATGGATTGGAAAGTTCTGGACCAATAAACAGCTAATCCAGTGTAGGCACATTTCCCCAATAAGCAAATCCAACACAATGTAGAGGGGTCAGCCAAGTCTCCTGACACAAACACACACACACACACACACACACACACACACACACACACACACACACACACACACACACACACACACACACACACACACACACACACACACACACACACACACACACACACACACACACACACACACACACACACAGGGAAACTTGTAAAACCATTACTTCAGCCTTCACTGCCCTCCCCCTCATTAATTCAGAGATCAATGGTTGGACAGTTTGTCAGATTGACAGGTGGACTCCCCCAGGGATTGGGCAATGTGACTTTTTACAGATAGTGCTGATCAGAGCCATATAGGCTCTGGTGCTGATAGGACACACACACACACACACACACACACACACACACACACACACACACACACACACACACACACACACACACACACACACACACACAGGGCTGATAGGCCTTATGTCTGTCAGTACCCCAGAGAGTAGTATCACAATCCCACAGTCTCCTCCTCCCTTGTCTTACTGCCTGTCACTGTGAACGACTGGGTTTTGTACCCAAGTCATTTGCGCACCACAGGACAATGTTAGCCTGCTGAGCTAAAGCCTCAAGGCATTATCTTGAGGAGCTTACGTAAGTCTTCCAGTCTCAGGCAAGGTGACACAACTGTACTCGCCACCCGAAAGCTGAAGTCTCAGGTCTGTGTAGAGCCTTTGTCTGGACGAAAATCAACAGTGATTTCATGCAGCAGAATCACCTGCACACTGAAACAGAAGTACACTTCACAACATTAATGGGTGTGATAGAGTAGCATTGTATGTTGGAGTGTTTTTACTCCTGAAAATAATGCAAGTCAAGACTGTCTCAGCAAACATAGTCACAATGTTATCCCCATGGTACATGTTAGAGAAACCAACATCTGGTGTGAATATATTTCCATGTTAGAGAAACCAACATCTGGTGTGATTATATTTCCATGTTAGAGAAACCAACATCTGGTGTGAATATATTTCCATGTTAGAGAAACCAACATCTGGTGTGAATATATTTCCATGTTAGAGAAATCAACATCTGGTGTGATTATATTTCCATGTTTGAGAAACCAACATCTGGTGTGAATATATTTCCATGTTAGAGAAACCAACATCTGGTGTGAATATGCTACCATGTTAGAGAAACCAATATCTGGTGTGATTATGCTACCGTGTTAGAGAAACCAACATCTGGTGTGAATATATTTCCATGTTAGAGAAACCAACATCTGGTGTGATTATATTTCCATGTGACCTTCTCCTCTACTCAGCACTTGAAATCCATGCTGACTGTGTCCAACATCATTGTCCACGAAGTTTAAACGTCATGTAGATCCATGCTGACTGTGTCCAACATGATTGTCCACGCAGGTTAAACGTCATGTAGATTCGCCTTGCCTCGCCTCACTGTGTGTGTGTGTGCTGAGCCATGAAATCACCACCAGATGAAATCAATCACTCACAAAAAGCACTTCCTGACTGTTTGAACATGATTCTGCTGTTCAACAGAACAACTATCATTCACGTTTCAACAGCATTGATATGAAGGTTTAGAAAATACATCTATCAATGTATGGAACTGGTTTAACTCAGAAATAAAATCACGACATAGCTTTGAGCTTTTAAGTCTAAATGTGATGGCATTATCAGGCTGATATTGAGTACAGCGTTTTGCTGGGCTAGGCATTATCAGGCTGATATTGGTGAGGTGTTCTGTTAGACTAGGCATTATTAGGCTGATTTTTGGTAAGGTGTTTTGCTGGGCCAGGTGTTACAGTAAGCTCTCTGTGAGTGAAATATTGGGTAAGGTGTTTTGCTGGGCCAGGCGTTACAGTAAGCTCTCTGTGAGTGTAATATTGTGTAAGGTGTTTTGCTGGGCCAGGCGTTACAGTAAGCTCTCTGTGAGTGTAATATTGGGTAAGGTGTTTTGCTGGGCCAGGCGTTACAGTAAGCTCTCTGTGAGTGTAATATTGTGTAAGGTGTTTTGCTGGGCCAGGCGTTACAGTAAGCTCTCTGTGAGTGTAATATTGGGTAAGGTGTTTTGCTGGGCCAGGCGTTACAGTAAGCTCTCTGTGAGTGTAATATTGGGTAAGGTGTTTTGCTGGGCCCGGCGTTACAGTAAGCTCTCTGTGAGTGTAATATTGGGTAAGGTGTTTTGCTGGGCCAGGCGTTACAGTAAGCTCTCTGTGAGTGTAATATTGGGTAAGGTGTTTTGCTGGGCCAGGCGTTACAGTAAGCTCTCTGTGAGTGTAATATTGGTGGTTTGTTTCTGTTAGTCCAGGCATTAGGTTATGTGCTTATTCAGCGCTATACGTAGCAATTCCCTGATCAATGGGGTCTGTCTGTCTGCCTGCCTGCCTGCCTGCCTGCCTGCCTGCCTGCCTGCCTGCCTGCCTGCCTGCCTGCCTGCCTGCCTGTCTGTCTGTCTGTCTGTCTGTCTGTCTGTCTGTCTGTCTGTCTGTCTGTCTGTCTGTCTGTCTGTCTGTCTGTCTGTCTGTCTGTCTGTCTGTCTGTCTGCTTGCCTGCCTGTCTCTCCTTGTCTGCACATTGGATTTAAATGATCAACTCATCATCAAGCCCTTGAATTGTGATGAATTGAATCAGGTAGGCTGGTGTTTAATTAGATCTGTCTGTCTGGATGGGGGGGCAGGCAGTCTGTCTGGATGGGGGGGGGCAGGCAGTCTGTCTGGATGGGGGGGCAGGCAGTCTGTCTGGATGGGGGGGCAGGCAGTCTGTCTGGATGGGGGGGGCAGGCAGTCTGTCTGGATGGGGGGGGCAGGCAGTCTGTCTGGATGGGGGGGCAGGCAGTCTGTCTGTCTGGATGGGGGGCAGTCTGTTTGGATGGGGGGCAGGCAGTCTGTCTGGATGGGGGGGCAGGCAGTCTGTCTGGATGGGGGTGGCAGGCAGTCTGTCTGGATGGGGGGGGCAGGCAGTCTGTCTGAATGGGGGGGGCAGGCAGTCTGTCTGGATGGGGGGGGCAGGCAGTCTGTCTGGATGGGGGGGCAGGCAATCTGTCTGTCTGGATGGGGGGGCAGGCAGTCTGGATGGGGGGGCAGGCAGTCTGTCTGTCTGGATGGGGGGCAGTCTGTTTGGATGGGGGGCAGGCAGTCTGTCTGGATGGGGGGGCAGGCAGTCTGTCTGGATGGGGGGCAGGCAGTCTGTCTGTCTGTCTGGATGGTTAAATTAAACACAGTAGGTTGTAGTTTTGTGTCTGTCTGGATGGTTAAATTGAACACAGTAGGTTGTAGTTTTGTGTCTGTCTGGATGGTTAAATTAAACACAGTAGGTTGTAGTTTTGTGTCTGTCTGGATGGTTAAATTAAACACAGTAGGTTGTAGTTTTGTGTCTGTCTGGATGGTTAAATTAAACACAGTAGGTTGTAGTTTTGTGTCTGTCTGGATGGTTAAATTAAACACAGTAGGTTGTAGTTTTGTGTCTGTCTGGATGGTTAAATTAAACACAGTAGGTTGTAGTTTTGTGTCTGTCTGGATGGTTAAATTAAACACAGTAGGTTGTAGTTTTGTGTCTGTCTGGATGGTTAAATTAAACACAGTAGGTTGTAGTTTTGTGTCTGTCTGGATGGTTAAATTGAACACAGTAGGTTGTAGTTTTGTGTCTGTCTGGATGGTTAAATTAAACACAGTAGGTTGTAGTTTTGTGTCTGTCTGGATGGTTAAATTGAACACAGTAGGTTGTAGTTTTGTGTCTGTCTGGATGGTTAAATTAAACACAGTAGGTTGTAGTTTTGTGTCTGTCTGGATGGTTAAATTAAACACAGTAGGTTGTAGTTTTGTGTCTGTCTGGGTAAGAAACACTTTAAAACATATATATTTTTTAGGAGGTAGATCAGCTTTAATATTGCAGATAGATTGTGACTTCTATCAATGTAATCATCTGCATAATTTCCACTCCCCCATTAAGAAGTATTTAGGTGTAGACAGGGCCATAAGTAAACAGGTACACTGGGATATGAGAGGGTGCATATACAGACCAATACTATGTAAGATGATTGTTTACTCTGTAGTATAAAATACAAAAGACAAACTACCACAAAAAAGACAAAACACGATTGACAAACGTATTTAAATGCACACTTACTTCTCCGTGACTTGCAAAATATATATAACCATAACGACCCACATCCCCGGTGTGGAACATACAAACCTATGTAGGATCCCTAATTAGAGACGATGCACTACAGCTGCCTCTAATTAGGGATCCAACACAAACCAGCACCAGAAACAGAAAGAAAAGAACTGTCAGACTCTGACCATGGCTACATAGAGAAGCAAATGGGTTTCTCTATGGCCAGAGCCTGACACTAAATAATGAATCAGCGTGTTGTCCTTTCCATGGTAACAAGTCTTATCTAGTTTGACTAACTTTCTTTTAAAATGTATTGTAGCGAGATCATTTCTTTCTTTCGGAATATGAATACTGAGTATGTCCACTTCACCATCTGTCACGCTCTGGAAGGAAGTGAGACCAAGGCCTGTTGGTCTGATAGTCCTGTTTCAGACCAGCTTGTTATTAGTGACCTGTTGGTCTGATAGTCCTGTTTCAGACCAGCTTGTTATTAATGACCTGTTGGTCTGATAGTCCTGTTTCAGACCAGCTTGTTATTAATGACCTGTTGGTCTGATAGTCCTGTTTCAGACCAGCTTGTTATTAATGACCTGTTGGTCTGATAGTCCTGTTTCAGACCAGCTTGTTATTAGTGACCTGTTGGTCTGATAGTCCTGTTTCAGACCAGCTTGTTATTAATGACCTGTTGGTCTGATAGTCCTGTTTCAGACCAGCTTGTTATTAATGACCTGTTGGTCTGATAGTCCTGTTTCAGACCAGCTTGTTATTAATGACCTGTTGGTCTGATAGTCCTGTTTCAGACCAGCTTGTTATTAATGACCTGTTGGTCTGATAGTCCTGTTTCAGACCAGCTTGTTATTAATGACCTGTTGGTCTGATATTCCTGTTTCAGACCAGCTTGTTATTAATGACCTGTTGGTCTGATAGTCCTGTTTCAGACCAGCTTGTTATTAATGACCTGTTGGTCTGATAGTCCTGTTTCAGACCAGCTTGTTATTAATGACCTGTTGGTCTGATAGTCCTGTTTCAGACCAGCTTGTTATTAATGACCTGTTGGTCTGATAGTCCTGTTTCAGACCAGCTTGTTATTAATGACCTGTTGGTCTGATAGTCCTGTTTCAGACCAGCTTGTTATTAATGACCTGTTGGTCTGATAGTCCTGTTTCAGACCAGCTTGTTATTAATGACCTGTTGGTCTGATAGTCCTGTTTCAGACCAGCTTGTTATTAATGACCTGTTGGTCTGATAGTCCTGTTTCAGACCAGCTTGTTATTAGTGACCTGTTGGTCTGATAGTCCTGTTTCAGACCAGCTTGTTATTAATGACCTGTTGGTCTGATAGTCCTGTTTCAGACCAGCTTGTTATTAATGACCTGTTGGTCTGATAGTCCTGTTTCAGACCAGCTTGTTATTAGTGACCTGTTGGTCTGATAGTCCTGTTTCAGACCAGCTTGTTATTAATGACCTGTTGGTCTGATAGTCCTGTTTCAGACCAGCTTGTTATTAATGACCTGTTGGTCTGATAGTCCTGTTTCAGACCAGCTTGTTATTAATGACCTGTTGGTCTGATAGTCCTGTTTCAGACCAGCTTGTTATTAATGACCTGTTGGTCTGATAGTCCTGTTTCAGACCAGCTTGTTATTAATGACCTGTTGGTCTGATAGTCCTGTTTCAGACCAGCTTGTTATTAGTGACCTGTTGGTCTGATAGTCCTGTTTCAGACCAGCTTGTTATTAATGACCTGTTGGTCTGATAGTCCTGTTTCAGACCAGCTTGTTATTAATGACCTGTTGGTCTGATAGTCCTGTTTCAGACCAGCTTGTTATTAATGACCTGTTGGTCTGATAGTCCTGTTTCAGACCAGCTTGTTATTAATGACCTGTTGGTCTGATAGTCCTGTTTCAGACCAGCTTGTTATTAGTGACCTGTTGGTCTGATAGTCCTGTTTCAGACCAGCTTGTTATTAATGACCTGTTGGTCTGATAGTCCTGTTTCAGACCAGCTTGTTATTAATGACCTGTTGGTCTGATAGTCCTGTTTCAGACCAGCTTGTTATTAATGACCTGTTGGTCTGATAGTCCTGTTTCCTCTGAACTGATTATTAAGTCCTTTATTACACATTTATTTATTTTATTGATCCTCGTCTTTGAAATATTGTCTCATCTTATTAATAGCTTGTTAAAAGTGTGGATGTTTTTTAGGATTGAATTTTCATTTCTGTTCTAGTCTCTAAAATGAGTCAAAGGCTATACGTCAAGGATTATTCTGGGATCAGTGTATTTGGGAAAACTGGTTACATTTGGAAAGGATTATTTTATTCCCTCGTCATCGAGAATCATGTGTCATGTTCTTAATACAAATTAATAAAGTGGGCTGTTAGCAAGAATTATATTTTAATTTGAATGTGAGCTCAAGGGCAACACAATACCCTGCAGCCTTCTAGTGGACAGGTGGAGTGCTGTGTGTATGGAGTGTCCTTCTAGTGGACAGGTGGAGTGCTGTGTGTATGGAGTGTCCTTCTAGTGGACAGGTGGAGTGCTGTGTGTATGGAGTGTCCTTCTAGTGGACAGGTGGAGTGCTGTGTGTATGGAGTGTCCTTCTAGTGGACAGGTGGAGTGCTGTGTGTATGAAGTGTCCTTCTAGTGGACAGGTGGAGTGCTGTGTGTATGGAGTGTCCTTCTAGTGGACAGGTGGAGTGCTGTGTGTATGGAGTGTCCTTCTAGTGGACAGGTGGAGTGCTGTGTGTATGGTGTGTCCTTCTAGTGGACAGGTGGAGTGCTGTGTGTATGGTGTGTCCTTCTAGTGGACAGGTGGAGTGCTGTGTGTATGGAGTGTCCTTCTAGTGGACAGGTGGAGTGCTGTGTGTATGGAGTGTCCTTCTAGTGGACAGGTGGAGTGCTGTGTGTATGGAGTGTCCTTCTAGTGGACAGGTGGAGTGCTGTGTGTATGGAGTGTCCTTCTAGTGGACAGGTGGAGTGCTGTGTGTATGGAGTGTCCTTCTAGTGGACAGGTGGAGTGCTGTGTGTATGGAGTGTCCTTCTAGTGGACAGGTGGAGTGCTGTGTGTATGGAGTGTCCTTCTAGTGGACAGGTGGAGTGCTGTGTGTATGGAGTGTCCTTCTAGTGGACAGGTGGAGTGCTGTGTGTATGGAGTGTCCTTCTAGTGGACAGGTGGAGTGCTGTGTGTATGGAGTGTCCTTCTAGTGGACAGGTGGAGTGCTGTGTGTATGGAGTGTCCTTCTAGTGGACAGGTGGAGTGCTGTGTGTATGGTGTGTCCTTCTAGTGGACAGGTGGAGTGCTGTGTGTATGGTGTGTCCTTCTAGTGGACAGGTGGAGTGCTGTGTGTATGGTGTGTCCTTCTAGTGGACAGGTGGAGTGCTGTGTGTATGGAGTGTCCTTCTAGTGGACAGGTGGAGTGCTGTGTGTATGGAGTGTCCTTCTAGTGGACAGGTGGAGTGCTGTGTGTATGGAGTGTCCTTCTAGTGGACAGGTGGAGTGCTGTGTGTATGGTGTGTCCTTCTAGTGGACAGGTGGAGTGCTGTGTGTATGGAGTGTCCTTCTAGTGGACAGGTGGAGTGCTGTGTGTATGGAGTGTCCTTCTAGTGGACAGGTGGAGTGCTGTGTGTATGGAGTGTCCTTCTAGTGGACAGGTGGAGTGCTGTGTGTATGGAGTGTCCTTCTAGTGGACAGGTGGAGTGCTGTGTGTATGGAGTGTCCTTCTAGTGGACAGGTGGAGTGCTGTGTGTATGGAGTGTCCTTCTAGTGGACAGGTGGAGTGCTGTGTGTATGGAGTGTCCTTCTAGTGGACAGGTGGAGTGCTGTGTGTATGGAGTGTCCTTCTAGTGGACAGGTGGAGTGCTGTGTGTATGGAGTGTCCTTCTAGTGGACAGGTGGAGTGCTGTGTGTATGGAGTGTCCTTCTAGTGGACAGGTGGAGTGCTGTGTGTATGGAGTGTCCTTCTAGTGGACAGGTGGAGTGCTGTGTGTATGGTGTGTCCTTCTAGTGGACAGGTGGAGTGCTGTGTGTATGGTGTGTCCTTCTAGTGGACAGGTGGAGTGCTGTGTGTATGGAGTGTCCTTCTAGTGGACAGGTGGAGTGCTGTGTGTATGGAGTGTCCTTCTAGTGGACAGGTGGAGTGCTGTGTGTATGGAGTGTCCTTCTAGTGGACAGGTGGAGTGCTGTGTGTATGGAGTGTCCTTCTAGTGGACAGGTGGAGTGCTGTGTGTATGGAGTGTCCTTCTAGTGGACAGGTGGAGTGCTGTGTGTATGGAGTGTCCTTCTAGTGGACAGGTGGAGTGCTGTGTGTATGGAGTGTCCTTCTAGTGGACAGGTGGAGTGCTGTGTGTATGGAGTGTCCTTCTAGTGGACAGGTGGAGTGCTGTGTGTATGGTGTGTCCTTCTAGTGGACAGGTGAAGTGCTGTGTGTATGGAGTGTCCTTCTAGTGGACAGGTGGAGTGCTGTGTGTATGGTGTGTACTTCTAGTGGACAGGTGGAGTGCTGTGTGTATGGTGTGTCCTTCTAGTGGACAGGTGGAGTGCTGTGTGTATGGTGTGTACTTCTAGTGGACAGGTGGAGTGCTGTGTGTATGGTGTGTACTTCTAGTGGACAGGTGGAGTGCTGTGTGTATGGTGTGTACTTTGCATACTTTGCACACATTCGCGTTTGTGTGTGTGTGTGTGTGTGTGTCCTAAAATTCGTCACCACTCAAAGTTGTACGTGGTATGTCACATGAAGGACAACGTGTCAGTGTTGAAACAGTCCCCTCAGGGCCCATCAGCTCTGGCCAGGCCTGCCAGGAGATGTTTTAGCTCAGTAATGACCATGACACACACACCAGGCCTCCTTCTCCAGTCATTCACTGATCGGGGAGCAGTGCAGGTTAATTGGCTGTAGAGGGGGATGAATCAACGAGGATTAAAGGAGGACTGGAGGACAGCTGGTAAAACACAGTAAAACATGATGAATCAACGAGGATAAAGGAGGACTGGAGGACAGCTGGTAAAACACAGTAAAACATGATGAATCAACGAGGATAAAGGAGGACTGGAGGACAGCTGGTAAAACACAGTAAAACATGATGAATCAACGAGGATAAAGGAGGACTGGAGGACAGCTGGTAAAACACAGTAAAACATGACGAATCAACGAGGATAAAGGAGGACTGGAGGACAGCTGGTAAAACACAGTAAAACATGATGAATAAAGGAGGATAAAGGAGGACTGGAGGACAGCTGGTAAAACACAGTAAAACATGATGAATAAAGGAGGACTGGAGGACAGCTGGTAAAACACAGTAAAACATGATGAATAAAGGAGGACTGGAGGACAGCTGGTAAAACACAGTAAAACATGATGAATAAAGGAGGACTGGAGGACAGCTGGTAAAACACAGTAAAACATGATGAATAAAGGAGGACTGGAGGACAGCTGGTAAAACACAGTAAAACATGATGAATAAAGGAGGATAAAGGAGAACTGGAGGACAGCTGTTAAAACACAGTAAAACATTATGAATCAATGAGGATAAAGGAGGACTGGAGGACAGTTGGTAAAACACAGTAAAACATGATGAATAAAGGAGGACTGGAGGACAGCTGGTAAAACACAGTAAAACATGATGAATAAAGGAGGACTGGAGGACAGCTGGTAAAACACAGTACAACATGATGAATAAAGGAGGACTGGAGGACAGCTGGTAAAACATGATGATTCTGTCTCTCCCTCTCCCTCTCCCTCTGTCTTTCTGTTGTATTTCTCTCTTCCTATGGTCTTGTTAAAGGAAATGTGTAAATGTGTTTCTGTAAATGTGTAAAGGTATTGAAACAAATAAAACAGAGGACATAGTTTGCCTCCCCATTCTGTCACTAACAAAGTGAATTTCATCACCTTATAATGTCACATTTAGGAAGAACAGCTGTGAGCTTTAGATCAGCCTGTTCTGTGCTGACCAGCGTCTGCTTGCCTGTTATTCACATGGATGGATGATGGATAGATGAATGGATGGATGCATCTCACCCGCAGGGCAGAAATGCTTTTTCTCTCTCTCTCTCTCTCTCTCTCTCTCTCTCTCTCTCTCTCTCTCTCTGTCTCTCTCTCTGTCTCTCTCTCTCCCTCCTTTTCTCTCTCTCTCTCTCTCTCTCTCCCCCCCTCTCCCCACGTACTGATCCGTACCTATCCAGAAAGACATCTCAAGTTATCCCAGGGAGAGATGCTACATTAATGGCCGGTCGGCCCCACTATGACCGTGGACGCACAACATAGCACTACTGTGTGATTTATTACGCTCTCTGTGTTGCTACAGAGACTAAACTACCAGGAAGTTGATCCCATTGTACTGCTGGCTATAGTCTATTGATATCTACCAGGAAGTTGATCCCATTGTACTGCTGGCTATAGTCTATTAATATCTACCAGTAAGTTGATCCCATTGTACTGCTGGCTATAGTCTATTGATATCTACCAATAAGTTGATCCCATTGTACTGCTGGCTATAGTCTATTGATATCTACCAATAAGTTGATCCCATTGTACTGCTGGCTAAAGTCTATTGATATTTAACTGAATTTATATATATATATATGGGAATAACAGTGTTCTAACCACAGAACTAGAATGCTTGAATAACAGTGTTCTAACCACAGAACTAGAATGATTGAATAACAGTGTTCTAACCACAGAACTAGAATGCTTGAATAACAGTGTTCTAACCACAGAACTAGAATGATTGAATAACAGTGTTCTAACCACAGAACTAGAATGGTTGTATAACAGTGTTCTAACCACAGAACTAGAATGATTGAATAACAGTGTTCTAACCACAGAACTAGAATGGTTGTATAACAGTGTTCTAACCACAGAACTAGAATGATTGAATAACAGTGTTCTAACCACAGAACTAGAATGGTTGTATAACAGTGTTCTAACCACAGAACTACAGTGATTGTATTATATTTCAAACACATAAGACCTGTTATAGGATATGAGTATCTGATCCTTATAACCAGTCTGATCCAATGGTCCTTGCTATGGCTTAGATTTCAGTTTGCAAGGGAAATAACAACATGCAACTAATCCTCTCTGGCCATAGGGCTCCCGAGAGGCGCAGTGATCTAAGACACTGCATCTCAGCGCTAGAGGCATCACTACAGTCAACCTGGTTTGAATCCTGACTGTATCACAACCGGCCGTGATTGGGAGTCCCATAGGGCGGCGCACAATTGGCCCAGCGTCATCCGAGTTTGGCCGTCATTGTAAATAAGAATTTGGTTCTTAACTGACTTGCCTAGTTAAATAAAATAAAGATAAAATAGAGTCATCCAGATGCCTAATGTTTCTACTGTTGGACAAATTCAATACCCTTGAATTAACTATTTGTAAAGTAAGTGATATCTTGATCATTTGTTGGCTATTTATCAACTCTCTCCTACTGTTGAATGTGAAATTGTTGAATTTAGTGGTATTTAGGATTTTTACAGTTTTGCAACTGTAATTAGATGTCATATTTTAACCCACCAGAGGCACCTTGTAGGAAGCACTCAATCAATAAGACTAGTATGTCTACAGAAGAGGGCTGTAGCTGATCAATATATCCATCTGGTTCCTTGACCATCAATGGTCATCTCTCCATCCCATTCTCCATGGTTAGTAATGCACTATATCCGGAGTAGGGTCTTGTGGTGCTCATTTCACTCCCCTTTCAATTGAACTGCAGCCTGCACACAACTAAGCTAATCCTCACCTACTATATATAATACACGCTGGGATAAACACAAAACACACATATAGCCTAGAACTACATTAGACTAGAGGACTGGAGCTTAGACCAGCGAGACAACAGGGACTCTGAGTCAGGGAGGGATCATTTACGTATCCCTCTGTAGAGCAGGGGGACAGCCCCAGAGGAACACATCAGTTACTTTAGAACAGCGGGACAGCCCCAGAGGAACACATTAGTTACTGTATAGCAGGGGGACAGCCCCAGAGGAACACATCAGTTACTGTAGAATAGGGGGACAGCCCCAGAGGAACACATCAGTTACTTTAGAACAGCGGGACAGCCCCAGAGGAACACATTAGTTACTGTATAGCAGGGGGACAGCCCCAGAGGAACACATCAGTTACTGTAGAATAGGGGGACAGCCCCAGAGGAACACATCAGTTACTGTAGAGCAGGGGGACAGCCCCAGGGGAACACATCCGTTACTGTAGAGTAGGGGGACAGCCCCAGAGGAATGGACTGGTTAATGGAGCTCTGAGTCACAATATTGAAGCATGGGGGTTCTGGGGGATTTGCTGGGCCTTTGGGCAGTCCAAGCAGCCTTTTCGCCAAGCTGCTTTTACTCCAAGCATCTCTCTATTTCTATGCAGACAGACCAACTCCTAACACCGCAATACTCCAAGCAGCAATATAGCCTGTAGACATGGAATGCAACGCAATGTGCTATACAAAAAAATAAACAATGAAAATAAAAGCTGAAATATTTACTACACAGCAAACATAAGATAAATAACAAAAGAATGACAAACTGAACAACTAAAAAGCACCCTGAGGAAAAGCAAAGCTAAAAAGATGTGTTTTAAGATCTCTTTTAAATATGTCCACAGGTTCTCTGGCAGGCTACTCCAGAGGCTGGGGACATAGTAACTAAAGACAGCCTCTCCAGGTAAAAGGCCAGTGCCAGAGGACCTGAGGGACCTACTGGGTACATAACTTAAAAGCATATCTGACATGTATTGTAGTGCACAATCGTGGATTTATTTAAAAACCAATAGAAGAATCTTTAAATGAATTCTAAAACTCACAGGCAGCCAGTGCAGAGACCTTAAAACGGGTATAATGTGTGTTCTCCATCTGGTCTTGGTCAGTACCCGTGCTGCAGCATTCTGTATGTTTTGCAGTTGACCAATGGCTTTCTTGGGTAGACCAGACAGGAGAGCATTACAGTAGTCTAGCCTGCATGTAATAAAAGCATGGATGAGTCTCTCTATATCAGCCTGAGAGAGAAACAGACGCACCTTGGCAATGTTCCTCAGGTGGTAAAGAGCTATTTTGGGCACATTCCTAATGTGTGATTCTAAATTAATTTCAGAATCTAAAATAACACCTAGGTTTTATATCTGGTGTTTTATAACTATTGGCTGTGAATTCAAATGTGCGGCCAGATTCTCTCTCTTTGCTTTTTTGCTCCAACAATAAGTACCTCGTTGTCAATGGCTTGCGTATGCACGTGGAATGGTGGAAACAGGCGCAGGGAGACAGGCGTAATGCGATACTTATATATATGCTTTTTTAATGAGACGAACAAAAACCATCTGACATGAAACAATCACGGACAAGAACCAGGGGGGAACAGAGGGAATAAATAGCCAACATACAATTTGTGGAAATGGGAACCAGGTTTGTGAGGAACAGGACAAAACGTAAACTGTGAAATGGATTGGTGGTGGCTAGAATTCCGGTGACGTCGACCGCCTTTGGCCGCCCGACCCAGGGGAGGGACCAACTTCAGCCGAAGTCGTGACACTCGTCTTGATTTAGCTGGACGAAGTTGTGAGCCATCCAATTATTTAAATTACTAATATAGTCTAATCATTTATCCGTGGAGTTAAGAAATGTAAAGTTGTGTATGGTCTGCATAGCAGTGAAAATCATTGCTGTGCTTTCTGATAACGCTGCCATGTGTAACAGTATATAAACTGAACAGTACCGGACCCAGAATTGAACCTTGTGGAACGCCACATGTGATATATATTTTCTCTGAGTTACATTCAGGGTGACAAAAAACTCTCGACCGGTTAAATAGGTCCTAAACCAATATAGAACTGGACCGTGTCCCATGACCAATAGCCTGTGGATGAGGTTAACCATGCCCAACAAGCTGCTCTGCTTGGACTTTACATACTGTAGATAAAACGGGTGTAGTTTCCTGTCCATTAGTTTTAATATGATTTGGGTGGTAGAACAGTATCCTACTTGGATACAGTATCCCTGATTTATCCCATCAACAATCCATGCCAGACCGTGCGTCTTGAGTTGACATCATGTTATCCACCCCCTTAGCTCATTAGTTGCGTCCGAAATAGTGCACTAATTTTGACCAGAGCGCTATGCATGGGCCCTGGTCCAAAGTTGTGCACTGTATAGTGAATAGGGTGCCACAGCCAGTGTCTCAGAGGTTAGAGCTACTGTAGTGACCTCTGACTGGGTCACGTTCAACATGGCCTGGGAGAAATATGGTTTGACCACCAACCTCTGACTGGGAAACAGGGCCTGGGACCAACAATAACATTATTTGAATTGATTTGCTGTCCCTGTGTGTTGTGTGTGATGAGAAACAGCGTCCCCTTCCAGCCTACTGCCCAACTGTATGCATGTGTGTGTGTGGGTGTTAAACAGCATCCCCCTCCAGCAGAGAGAGAGAGAGAGAGAGAGAGAGAGAGAGAGAGAGAGAGAGAGAGAGAGAGAGAGAGAGAGAGAGAGAGAGAGAGAGAGAGAGAGAGAGAGAGAGAGAGAGAGAGAGAGAGAGAGAGAGAGAGAGAGAGAGAGAGACTCACTCAGAAAGTAGTCAGTCAGTGTGTTTTCTGGGGGAATTGATTTTGTCCTGAGGTTGATATTGTATCACACGGTTTCTTTCGATGTCAAGCATAGATATTTGCATTCATTGTACTTGTAAAGTATGTTTGACATACATTTGCATTTTGTGTGCAAGCTGTGAGAAAATACTTACTGTGCAAAGAAGAACATCTACCGGACGAGACTGTTTCCATTCAGGATCTACGGTGCAGTTTGGCTCTGAGCATCACTAAAGGTGACCACAGGGAATATTGAGGGAATTTGACTTCAACACATTCCTGATTGTTGTAATTTAGATACAGTTGAAGTCGGAAGTTTACATACACTTAGGTTGAAGTCATTAAAACTCATTTTTCAACCACTCCACAGGTTTCATGTTAACAAACTATAGTTTTGGCAAGTAATTCTTCCAACAATTGTTCACAGACAGATTATTTCACTTATAATCCACTATATCTGACAGGCTAATTGACATAATTTGAGTCAATTGGAGGTGTACCTGTGGATGTATTTCAAGGCCTACCTTCAAACTCATTCAAAATAAATCAGCCAAGACCTCAGAAAAAAATTCTAGACCTCAACAAGTCTGGTTCATTCTTGGGAGCAATTTCCAAACGCCTGAAGGTACCATGTTTATCTGTACAATGGGGACAACGATTGTACTTTTTGGAGAAATGTCCTCTGGTCGGATGAAACAAAAATAGAACTGTTTGGCCATTATGACCATCGTTATGTTTGGAGGAAAAAGGGGGAGTCTTGCAAGCCGAAAAGCACAGGGGTGGCAGCATCATGTTGTGGGGTTGCTTTGCTGCAGGAGGGACTGGTGCACTTCACAAAATAGATGGCATCATGAGGAAGGAAAATGATGTGGATATATTGAAGCAACATCTCAAGACATCAGTCAGGAAGTTAAAGCTTGGGCGCAAATGGGTCTTCCAAATGGACAATGACCCCAAGCATACTTCCAAAGTTGTAGCAAAATGGCTTAAGGACAACAAAGTCAAGGTATTGGAGTGGCCATCACAAAGCCCTGACCTCAATCCTATAGAAAATGTGTGTGCAGAACTGAAAAGGCTTGTGCGAGCAAGGAGGCCTACAAACCTGACTCAGTTACACCAGTTCAGTCAGGAGGAATGGGCCAAAATTCACCCAACTTATTGTGGGAAGCTTGTGGAAGGCTCTCCCGAAACATTTGACCAAAGTTAAACAATTTAAAAGCAATGCTACCAAATACTAATTGAGTGTATGTAAACTTCTGACCCACTGGGAATGTGATGAAATAAATAAAAGCTGAAATAAATCTTTCTCTCTACTATTATTCTGACATTTCACATTCTTAAAATAAAGTGGTGATCCTAACTGACTTAAAACAGGGATGTTTTACTAGGATTAAATGTCAGGAATTGTGAAAAACTGAGTTTAAATGTATTTGGCTAAGGTGTATGTAAACTTCCGACTTAAACTGTAGGTTGATCCTAGACCAGACCTGGGCTGACCAATACACAGGGCAGTGGTGCTGTGTTGTCTATAGACTGATCCTAGACCAGACCTGGGCCGACCAATACACAGGGCAGTGGTGCCGTGTTGTCTATAGACTGATCCTAGACCAGACCTGGGCCGACCAATCCATGGGGCAGTGTTGCCGTGTTGTCAATAGACTGATCCTAGGTCATTCCTGGACTGACCAACACACAGAACTTGATCAACTTCAAAGGGCTACAAACGGATTAATCATTCATTCAGAAGAAACAGACAGACAGAAGAGTTTTATCCTGCTTTTAATTAACAACATGACAGTAAGACCCAGATCAGCAACCCAACGAGAATGAATAATTATTGTATTATTACTGAATAATTCATAGCTATCTGTTACAACACTATCTGTCCCCTAACATGAATTAGAATATTTCATGTGTTAAAACTGCTTTTGACATCTTATCATTTTACAAGCCTGTGTAACACCATCGATGATCAGAGTTATTGTATAGTGTTATGGTGGTGATCAGAGTTATTGTATAGTGTTATGGTGGTGATCAGAGTTATTGGACAGTGTTATGGTGGTGATCAGAGTTATTGTATAGTGTTATGGTGGTGATCAGAGTTATTGGACAGTGTTATGGTGGTGATCAGAGTTATTGGACAGTGTTATGGTGGTGATCAGAGTTATTGGACAGTGTTATGGTGGTGGTGATCAGAGTTATTGGACAGTGTTATGGTGGTGATCAGAGTTATTGGACAGTGTTATGGCGGTGATCAGAGTTATTGTATGGTGACAGTACAGAGTGAATACTGCTGAGGCTCTGTCAGGTTTAGTCGACCACTGGTGACAGTACAGAGTGAATACTGCTGAGGCTCTGTCAGGTTTAGTCGACCACTGGTGACAGTACAGAGTGAATACTGCTGAGGCTCTGTCAGGTTTAGTCGACCACTGGTGACAGTACAGAGTGAATACTGCTGAGGCTCTGTCAGGTTTAGTCGACCACTGGTGATAGTACAGAGTGAATACTGCTGAGGCTCTGTCAGGTTTAGTCGACCACTGGTGACAGTACAGAGTGAATACTGCTGAGGCTCTGTCAGGTTTAGATGACCACTGATATACTCTGTTGCTGATGTGTGTGTTGGGGTCCCTGCAGTCCCTTACTTATGTTTGTACGGTTGTGTATGTCATTGCTTGGGTGTGTTTGCACATCGTTGTGTGTTCTGCGTACAAGTGCATGTCAGTGTGCTGTACAGCAGGTTAGTGAGTGACTATTTGAAGTCAATGAACCTCTTTCTGTTTTCCACAGGCATTACGTGTTCAGTCTGTTCATCTCCATCCCTGCAACCTCCAGGGGATCGTTAAGGACTCATACCTCCAGTTCAACCCCATTCCAGTCACAAACCTTAGCAGTCTCATCACAAGGTAAGTTTCCTGTACATTATAGAACTGTTCTAGAACATTATAGAACTGTTATAAAACACTATAGAACTGATATAGAACAATATTGAACTGTTATAGAACACTATAGAACTGTTACACTATACAACTGTTACCAACCACTATAGTACCAGTCAGTATTAGATAGATAGAATGCCCGCCTGTGGGGAAAACAACGTGTGGTTACCTAGGTTACCACATTGGCTCACAGCAAAAACTTGACCCTTTACAAAATTACATTTAAGAAAAGTACAACATGTCTAAAGATCACTTTTCAATATTGCCTGCTCCAAAGCATTCTCACTACTTAGAAAAACGTAATATTGTAGGGCTTCCCTTAGGACCCTTTTCATGACGATCCTAGCAGACACGTGAGGGAGTGCTAGCTAGCTACCGACTGGAACATTAAGCCAGACCCACAACACAAACAAACACACTATACAGCTACAAGTAGTGAGTGGAGTTACAGACCATACAGCTACAAGTAGTGACTGGAGTTACAAACAGACTATACAGCTACAAGTAGTGAGTGGAGTTACAGACCATACAGCTACAAGTAGTGACTGGAGTTACAAACAGACTATACAGCTACAAGTAGTGAGTGGAGTTACAAACACACTATACAGCTACATGTAGTGAGTGGAGTTACAAACGGACTGTACAGCTACAAGTAGTGAGTGGAGTTACAAACAAACTATACAGCTACAAGTAGTGAGTGGAATTACAAACAAACTATACAGCTACAAGTAGTGAGTGGAGTTACAAACAAACTATACAGCTACAAGTAGTGAGTGGAGTTACAAACAGACTATACAGCTACAAGTAGTGAGTGGAGTTACAAACAAACTATACAGCTACAAGTAGTGAGTGGAGTTACAAACAAACTATACAGCTACAAGTAGTGAGTGGAGTTACAAACAAACTATACAGCTACAAGTAGTGAGTGGAGTTACAAACAGACTATACAGCTACAAGTAGTGAGTGGAGTTACAAACAAACTATACAGCTACGAGTAGTGAGTGGAGTTACAAACAAACTATACAGCTACAAGTAGTGAGTGGAGTTACAAACAAACTATACAGCTACAAGTAGTGAGTGGAGTTACAAACAGACTATACAGCTACAAGTAGTGAGTGGAGTTACAAACAAACTATACAGCTACAAGTAGTGAGTGGAGTTACAAACAGACTATACAGCTACAAGTAGTGAGTGGAGTTACAAACAAACTATACAGCTACAAGTAGTGAGTGGAGTTACAAACAAACTATACAGCTACAAGTAGTGAGTGGAGTTACAAACAGACTATACAGCTACGAGTAGTGTGTGGAGTTACAAACAAACTATACAGCTACAAGTAGTGAGTGGAGTTACAAACAGACTATACAGCTACAAGTAGTGAGTGGAGTTACAAACAGACTATACAGCTACAAGTAGTGAGTGGAGTTACAAACAGACTATACAGCTACGAGTAGTGTGTGGAGTTACAAACAAACTATACAGCTACAAGTAGTGAGTGGAGTTACAAACAGACTATACAGCTACAAGTAGTGAGTGGAGTTACAAACAGACTATACTAAACATGTTCAATGTCTTAACTGTGAAGACATGTTCTCCATACACTTAGCTATGTGTAGCCTACTTGGACACCAGGTCCCTACATTTCCCACTCTCCCACGATTAGCCTGAAGCCACAGGGCTCTTCTAGCAGGCTCTATTTCCCTACGTGGGAGCATTGTGATCTCTGTAGGACCACAGGGCTCTTCTAGCAGGCTCTATTTCCCTACGTGGGAGCATTGTGATCTCTGTAGGACCACATTTTTGACCTGGTTACACATGTACATTGAACAACCCTATCAATGTTTTTGAACGGATCCTCAATAGGGTTTTTTATGAGTCACCCTCCCTCGTTGTGAATGTAATGAATAGCTCTATTGTATGAGACAATCTTTGATGTTACTACAGAGACAAATCGAAAGCTTATAAACTAAAGTCATGAATCTGAATAGATTTTTTTTCCTGAACCTTAACGCAAGAAATTCAAGGCTTTAGGTATACAGGAGTACAGCTGCTATTCAATGACGTTTTGCTTTTATATCCAAAGTTATTCCACACAGCAAGCTCAATGTTTCACAACATCAGTTTTATCTCCATCTCTACCTTCAAAGACCCAACCATGGACACTCTTACTGTGGCTGCTTCGCGTGATGTGCTGTTGTCTGTGCCCATTAGTGTTTGTACCATGTTTGTCCTGCTACCATGTTGTGCTGCTACCATGTTGTGTTGTTGTCTTAGGTCTCTCTTTATGTAGTGCTGTGGTGTCTCTTTATGTAGTGTTGTGGTGTCTCTCTTTTTGTAGTGTTGTGGTGTCTCTCTTTATGTAGTGTTGTGGTGTCTCTCTTTATGTAGTGTTGTGGTGTCTCTCTTTATGTAGTGTTGTGGAGTCTCTCTTTATGTAGTGTTGTGGTGTCTCTCTTTATGTAGTGTTGTGGTGTCTCTCTTTATGTAGTGTTGTGGTGTCTCTCTTTATGTAGTGTTGTGGTGTCTCTCTTTATGTAGTGTTGTGGAGTCTCTCTTTATGTAGTGTTGTGGTGTCTCTCTTTATGTAGTGTTGTGGTGTCTCTCTTTATGTAGTGTTGTGGTGTCTCTCTTTATGTAGTGTTGTGGTGTCTCTCTTTATGTAGTGTTGTGGTGTCTCTCTTTATGTAGTGTTGTGGTGTCTCTCTTTTTGTAGTGTTGTGGAGTCTCTCTTTATGTAGTGTTGTGGTGTCTCTCTTTATGAAGTGTTGTGGTGTCTCTCTTTATGTAGTGTTGTGGTGTGGGGAGTTTATAACCTGTTGTACACAGGGCTGCCACAGTGGCTGAGTTTATAACCTGTTGTACTCAGGGCTGCCACAGTGGCTGAGTTTATAACCTGTTGTACTCAGGGCTGCCACAGTGGCTGAGTTTATAACCTGTTGTACTCAGGGCTGCCACAGTGGCTGAGTTTATAACCTATTGTACTCAGTGCTGCCACAGTGGCTGAGTTTATAACCTGTTGTACTCAGAATTACTTGATTTGAATCCACTAATAAAGCAGGCTATAGACTATTTGACATGCCTGAGCTCTCTCCTCTCCAACCTCAGCACAACCTTATACCCTTAATGAGAACACTCCAGCAATGTTCCCCAACCTCAGCACAACCTTATACCCTTAATGAGAACACTCCAGCAATGTTCCCCAACCTCAGCACAACCTTATACCCTTAATGAGAACACTCCAGCAATGTTCTCCAACCTCAGCACAACCTTATACCCTTAATGAGAACACTCCAGCAATGTTCCCCAAATGAACGTGGGGTGTTCATACTGTCATTCCCTCGTCCCTTCAGGACAGTGGCCGTGTCCCAAATGGCACCCTATTCCCTATATAGTGTACTACTATTGAGCAGAGGCCTATGGGTGCCATTTGGGACGCAGATGTGTTTGTGGGCGTGAGGGTTTGGCATGCATCAATGTCTGTCACTGTTGGGTCTATTCATCATGGGTGGAATATCCCTGCCAGCATGAAAAATAGGCTCTGTGATTTATTGTCACTCCATGCACCAGTTCCTGTCTGCAGTCTGTGTGTGTGTGTGTGCGCGCGCGTGTGTGTGTGTGTGTGTGTGTTTGTGTGCGTGTGTGTGTGTGTGTGTGTGTGTGTGTGTGTGTGTGTGTGTGTGGGGGGGGGGGGGGTGACGCGTGTGTTGTGTCATCGTCACTTCACCAACTCCTACCTGCAGTGCGATACTTTAGAACACTTTAATTTGATCCCTCTGCTCGGCATGCAGCAAGAAATTATTGGTTCTTAGAATGTTCAAAAAGTTATTCTCAGAATGTTACAAATGGCTCAGTGTTTACAGAAGGTTGTGGGAGCTGATTTAGCTGTTGGTTTTTGTATTCGCTTAACCTTCTGATGTTTGAAATTAGTGTAGTAATATTACTGTAATGATATCCTCTCTGTTTCTCTTTCCCTTTGTTTCTCTCTCTCTCTCTCTCTCTCTCTCTCCAGAGCTGGAGGATGGGGCCAGGTGTGGCTGTCTCTGTCGCCCTAATAGGGTTCACCCTTCTGGGGTTTATCTATGGCGCGTTGCCACTGAACCCAGACGACCCTAACGTGTGCAGTCACTGGGAAAGGTCAGTGGTTTGATGGTGTCTGTCTGTCATCTCTGTATCTGGTCAGAAATACACAACAAGAGTCCATAGTTTCCCTTTGAAATTCAACATATTATATATTAATGTTTACAGGGTTAATTCCGCGTGGTTACAGGGTCAAAACAGAAACAACTCAAAGGGTTAAGTTGAGGTATTATTTCAGAGGGGTTAAGGTTAGGGGCATGGTTTGGGTATTCATTCAGAGGGGTTAAGGTTAGGGGCATGGTTTGGGTATTAATTCAGAGGGGTTAAGGTTAGGGGCATGGTTTGGGTATTAATTCAGAGGGGTTAAGGTTAGGGTTAGGGTTAGGGTTAGAGCCAGCCATCAGAAGGAAGGAGAGAGCTAAAGGTTTACTCCCTGGGCAGTCTGAGCTGAGGTGGAAATCAGACAGCACAGCTGGAGCCTTCTGAACCTTCCTGACCTGTTAGTCCCAAATGGCACCCTGTTCCCTTTATAGTGCACTAGTTTTGACTAGTTCTGTTCCTGCCACTGTCTGATGATGATACGTTAAAACAGAGATGTAATCTTAGAGGAAAGCCGGGCAGATAGAGATGAAACGTACAGAACCTGTGATCAATAAGAGAGGAGCTGAAGTTCTGAGAGAAGAAGATCTGGAGATAGAGATGACAGCTGTGACTAACGATAATCAACCATACAGCGTGTTAGCTAGTTAAGCAATAAGGCATGAGAATCTGCAAATTGTCATGTAATAACTCCCGACTAAGGGTTTTATTCTCTATCTTGCTTTTATAAAACGGTTGCCAACCTATTAAAAAAAGATTGACGACATGTTATTATATTCAGTAAATAATTGTTATTTAATCCTTCCACCATAAACAATAGTCTGGGTAAAAGCTAGTCTTTAGTTTTGAGATTCTGAAGTTGCTAGCCAAATGGGCTGGTCGTGGATTCTATCCATTCTATTTGCAATGGTTGCTATGCTAAACATATCATTGGCATAGCTAGTTAACCAACTACAGCTAACACACAGTCACATCAAGCAGCTGAAATGACAGAAAACAATGTGCACTTTCGTTTGTTGTCCCCCGCAATGAAATCGGGAGGGGACTGTGGATCTGTCTCTGTCCGTTAGTACGTTAGTATCTCAGACAGCACTGAGAAACTCGGGTGAATGATGCCTCTTGCCATAGAGATCAGGCATTTACAAAACTACTGATTAGTTAAAGGGGGATGCTATAGTAATCAACTGAAATTCCAAAGTCTGAACAAGCATATCTCCTGTCCTGTTTGAGATATTTGTGATGATGCGAGTGGTTGATGGCGAAAAAAGAATTTGCGAAAAATAGCCAAATAAAAAACAAAAGCTTCTTTAACGGACGAAGGGATAACTACAGCAACTCACTGAACAGCAACACATGGCGTGAAAACAATAACCCGTGAGGGGAAACACAAACACACAGAACTTAAAGAGAACGTAATGAGCTAACACAACACAGGTGTGGATGATAAGGGTGTTGCTGCCATCTTACTACTGCCGCCGGATAGAACACCGGCAAGGAGGAGCGCCGGAGAGGTGCCGCAGCTCTACGCGGGGCACTCGTTACCCTATTGTCATGAACTTTGGTTCATTTTACGCAGCCCCCATGAGAAACAAGTTTCCCATAAGGACCTATAAGCTCCGCCCAGTTTTTCTACTAATTTGACTTTTTGTCCCACACCAAACTTTGAACAAGCATATCTCCTGCCCCATTTGAGCTCCAGTCATGTACGTTTCCCATAACAGCCAATATCATTTTGGTACTTGAAATGTCTTTCCACGTCTCTTGAATTGGCGCTGTATAGAGACCGTTTGCATGAGTGTAAATGATAGACAACAATGGATCCATGTAAATATTTCACAGTCAATTCATTGACATCAACCATTCTGTTACTATCAGTATAGCCCTGCAAGACTACTCTCAGTATTAATGTCCCTAGTCTGGACATAAAAACATATCCTGTTATATATCAAAGCATCTCCCTATCAAGCAGTATAGTCCATTCAACATAGTCAACTATCAACTTTTAATTTCCAGCAAGAAAAAAAACGATTTCTCTCTCATACGTTGGAATGATTGTAACTGATTGACACAAGGATGAGCTCTGCATTATTCATGGGAGACAACATGTTTACTGTAGACATTTTACCCCCCAAAAAACTGCATTGTTCCACAGGTCGGAGAGGCAGACGGCAAGGTTTAGACAAACCCCAACTGTTGCAAACCAAATGCTAGCCTAGTAGCATGGTGACATATTGTCTAGATGCTTTTTCCCAGGGGAGAGGAAGTTTATAAATTGACAGGCTGGGCTGTGGGACAGTGGATAAACATTAATACGTTGAATGGAACTGTTAACAGGCACTATTACCTGGATAATGCAGGTGGTACTCCCTGCTATCAACCAATCAATCATATAAAAAGTGTTATATAAGTACAAAAGCAAAGACCAGAGAGTAGATGTCAGAATAAGGAAAGACCAGAGAGTAGATGTCAGAATAAGGAAAGACCAGAGAGTAGATGTCAGAATAAGGAAAGACCAGAGAGTAGATGTCAGAATAAGGAAAGACCAGAGAGTAGATGTCAGAATAAGGAAAGACCAGAGAGTAGATGTCAGAATAAGGAAAGACCAGAGAGTAGATGTCAGAATAAGGAAAGACCAGAGAGTAGATGTCAGAATAAGGAAAGACCAGAGAGTAGATGTCAGAATGAGGAAAGGTCAGAGAGTAGATGTCAGAATAAGGAAAGACCAGAGAGTAGATGTCAGAATAAGGAAAGACCAGAGAGTAGATGTCAGAATGAGGAAAGACCAGAGAGTAGATGTCACAGTAAGGGTAGATGTGACTCTGTTAGTTTATCTAGAGGTAGAGACCAAGTACAGGTGAATAGGTTTATCACATAGGAACAGAATAAGTGCTTGTCTGTCTGTGTGTGTATGATTATGTATGTGTATGCGTGTGTGTGTGTGTGTATGTACGTGTATGTGTGTATGTACGTGTATGCATGTGTGTGTGTGTGTATGTACATGTATGTGTGTGTGATTCTGCATGTGTGTAGGTGTCCCTGTGCTTGTATCTGTGGTAGGAACCTAAAGTGTCCTCTAAGCATCCTGTCTCTTTCTCCCCACCAGTTATGCAGTGACGGTCCAGGAGTCCTATGCCCACCCCTTCGACCAGGTTTACTACACCAGATGCACCGACATCCTCACCTGGTTCAAATGTACCAGACACAGGTACTGACCAGCTATGGTATAGATATGAGTATCTTTATACAGACCTTCCCAGCCATATAGGGAGAGATATACCAGTCTATTTATACAGACCTACCCAGACATATAGGTAGAGATATACCAGTCTGTTTATACAGACCTACCCAGACATATAGGTATAGATATACCAGTCTGTTTATACAGACCTACCCAGACATGTAGGTAGAGATATACCAGTCTGTTTATACAGACCTACACAGCCATAGATGCTACCATCATGATACTATGTTGAGATTGATACTATATGATATGACTATATACAGCAAAGACAGGCATCTCCAGGCCTTCTAGTTTCTATTATCTCCTTCTAATCAGGGACTGAGTCAGACCTGGGACACCAGGTGAGTGAGGTGGACCAGGTATCTGGCCAATAACTGAATGAATCAGTCAATGAACTACCAGGCCTAGAGTTGAGTAATTAACCATATAAAGAGATATATGACTCTTGGTGTGGTATGCAACAATAAACCAGTTCCATTTCACTTTGCCCCAATGACAACATGCCTTTAGCCATTCCACTGTAGTCTGTGCATATCTCCCCTCCACAGGCTCTGAGGCAGTTTGTCTGGGCTCTTTACTGCCAGCCACTGGCAGGTGTGTGTGTGTTAACGGCCAGGCTGGTCCAGGTCAGACCATCAGGTTTAAGTGGTGGTTGACTGCAGACGGCACACACACACTTACAGTCATATGACTTTAATGAGTACATTAAAGTGTACTGTCAACACTTCAGCTCCTCAGAGTGAGAGAGGGAGAGAGAGAGGGCAGAGAGAGAGAGAGAGAGGTATAGGAAGAGTGAGAGTGAGGGCAGAGAGAGAGAGAGGGAGAGAGAGTGAGAGAGGGCAGAGAGAGAGAGGGCAGAGAGAGAGACGGCAGAGAGAGAGAGAAACCAGCTCAATATAATTGAAGAATCCATAGACTCTAACCACTTCTGGGAAAATTGGAAAACACTAAACAAACAACAACACGAAGAGTTATCTATCCAAAACGGAGATGTATGGATAAACTTCTTCTCCAATCTTATTGGCCATATAACAAAGAACAAACAGCAAAAACATATACATGATCAAATGCAAATCATAGAATCAACTATTAAAGACCAGAACCCACTGGATTCTCCAATTACATTGAATGAACTACAGGACAAAATACAAACCCTCCAACCCAAAAAGGCCTGTGGTGTTGATGGTATCCTCAATGAAATTATAAAATATACAGAACACAAATTCCAATTGGCTATACTTCAACTCTTTAACATCGTCCTTAGCTCTGGCATCTTCCCCAATATTTATAACCAGGACTGATCACCCCAATCCACAAAATTTGACCCCAATTTCTACCATGGGATATGTGTCAACAGCAACCTTTGGAAAATCCTCTGCGTTATCATTAACAGCAGACTAGTTCATTTCCTCAGTGAAAACAATGTACTGAGCAAATGTCAAATAGTCTTTTTGCCAAATTACCGTACGACAGACCACGTATTCACCCTGCACACCCTAATTGACGAACAAACAAACCAAAACAAAGGCAAAGTCTTCTCATACTTTGACTCAATTTGGCATGAGGGTCTGCTATACGAATTGATGGCAAGTGGTGTTGGGGCAAAAACATACGACATTATGAAATCCATGTACACAAACAACAAATATGCGGTTAAAATTGGCAAAGACACACACGTTTCTTTCCACAGGGCCGTGGGGTGAGACAGGGATGCAGTTTAAGCCCCACCCTCTGCAACATATATATAAACAAATTGGCGAGGGCACTAGAACAGTCTGCAGCACCCGGCCTCACCCTACTAGAATCTGAAGTCAAATGTCTACTGTTTGCTGATGATCTTGTGCTTCTGTCACCAACCAAGGAGGGCCTACAGCAGCACCTAGATCTTCTGCACAGATTCTGTCAGACCTGGGCCTGACAGTAAATCTCAGTAAGACAAACATAATGGTGTTCCAAAAAAGGTCCAGTTGCCAGGACCACAAATACAAATTCCATCTAGACACTGTTGCCCTAGAGCACACAAAAAACTTTACATACCTCGGCCTAAACATCAGCGCCACAGGTAACTTCCACAAAACTGTGAACGATCTGAGAAACAAGGCAAGAAGGACCTACTATGCCATCAAAAGGAACATACAATTCAACATACCAATTAGGATCTGGCTAAAAATAAAATCAGTTATAGAACCGATTACCCTTTATGGTTGTGAGCTCTGGGGTCCGCTCACCAACCAAGAATTCACAAAATGGGACAAACACCAAATTGAGTCTCTGCATGCAGAATTCTTCAAAAATATCCTCTGTGTACAGCGTAAAACACCAAATAATGCATGCAGAGCAGAATTAGGCAGATACCTGCTAATTATCAAAATCCAGAAAAGAGACGTTAAATTCTACAACCACCTAAAAGGAAGCGATTCCCGGACCTTCCATAACAAAGCCATCACCTACAGAGAGATGAACCTGGAGAAGAGTCCCCTAAGCAAGCTGGTCCTGGGGCTTTGTTCACAAACACAAACAGACCCCACAGAGCCCCAGGACAGCAACACAATTAGACCCAACCAAATCATGAGGAAACAAAAAGATAATTACAGAGCAACCTAGCATGCTATTTGACCCTAAACAGAGAGTACACAGTGGCAGAATACATACCTGACCACTGTGACTGACCCAAACTTAAGGAAAGCTTTGACTATGTACAGATTCAGTGAGCATAGCCTTGCTATTGATAAAGGCCGCCGTAGGCAGACCTGGCTTTCAAGAGAAGACAGGCTATGGGCACACTTCCCACAAAATGAGGTAGAAACTGAGCTGCACTTCCTAACTTCCTGCCAAATATATAACCATATATATTTCCCTCAGATTACACAGATCCACAAATAATTTGGATAAACTCCCATATCTACTGGGTGAAATACCACAGTGTATCATCACAGCAGCAATATTTGTGATCTGTTGCCACAAGAAAAGGGCAACCAGTGAAGAACAAACACCATTGTAAATACAACCCATATTTATGTTTATTTATTTTCCCATTTGTACTTTTACCACAGAGCAACATCCAGATAGAGAGAGCCTAACAGTGGGTAGAGGAGGAGAGGAGACCCCAAATCAGCACTTTTAAGTTACTCTGACTAACGCCTGTTTTACATCTCTTTCTCTCTCTCACTCTTTCTCTCTCTCTCTCTCTCTCTTCCTCCAACTCTCTCTCTCTCTCTCTTTCTCTCTCTCTTTCTCTCTCTGTCTCTCTTTCTTCTACCCACTCTCTCTCTGTTTCTATCTCTCTCTCTCTCCTCCTCTACCCCCACCCTCTCCCTCCCTCTGTCTCTTTCTCCTTGTGTTACAGGATCAGCTATAAGACAGCGTACCGTAGAGGTGTGAGGACCATGTATAGAAGGCTGTCTCAGTGTTGTCCAGGCTTCTATGAGAGTGGAGACCTGTGTGTCCGTAAGTAACACTCCTCTATCTCCTATCTCTTATTTACACTTCTGGTTGGAAGATTCCGGAATCAGCAGGGAATAAGCAGCACTTCTGGGAATCCTTCAACAGGGATTTCTGGGAATGTTGGGAAGATTCTGGGAATTTCATCAGCAATCCTTCTTGTCTTCCATCTTAATAACCAAATGTTAGATATTCATACTCTCTGCCAGATCTTCCTCACAATCAGCCAAGTCCAAATCCCTTTATGTTTTTATTCATTTATTCCGTTTTAAATTCAGTCAAGTGTATTCAATGCTTCATTTGGTCAGCTCCAAGGTTTAGTTTTCCAGCAATATGTTTAGACTTGTTTGGCTGCTACTGGGGTGACATTAGTGATCTCACTACTGATCTACTGGTACACCATTGGTGATCTCACCTCAGATCTACTGGGACACCATTGGTGATCTCACCTCAGATCTACTGGGACACCATTGGTGATCTCACCTCAGATCTACTGGGACACCATTGGTGATCTCACCTCAGATATACTGGCACACCATTGGTGATCTCACCTCAGATATACTGGCACACCATTGGTGATCTCACCTCAGATCTACTGGCACACCATTGGTGATCTCACCTCAGATCTACTGGCACACCATTGGTGATCTCACCTCAGATCTACTGGGACACCATTGGTGATCTCACCTCAGATCTACTGAGTATGTATAATCATCTACTGAGTAATGTATACCTACATTACTAAATTAACCCAGTTTCCTTCAGCTCAGTATTGATATGGAGTGTGTTAGAGATACTCAACACCTAAACCATCTACTGGAGTCTTTAGGGACACACTGGTTCTTTGACTAACAATACGGCTGAGGATTTCTTTGAAAGGTGAATCATCGTTGCCTAGTATTGAAGCGAGTTCATCTAAAACAGTCTAGAGGAGTGTATTAGAAATGAGAGAGGAAATTGATTGAAGGATATCTTTAGCCTCCCTTTCTGTCACTTAATTGTTAAGTATAGTATAGATTAGATAGTATAGTGATTTATTCATTTTAAGTCTATTTTTAAGTCTACAATTAAATGTATGTTTAATCATTTAAATACATTTGCTTTTATCACGTTCTAATAATTATACAGCTTTTCATTGTGTATTCAAACTACTCATACATCTATAATGATTTACATCCCTATTAGAGACAATACATATAACTACATCATGAATACAACCAGTCTAACATTATCTCTGACATCCCTATTAGAGACAATAAATATAACTACATCATGAATACAACCAGTCTAACATTATCTCTGACATCCCTATTAGAGACAATAAATATAACTACATCATGAATACAACCAGTCTAACATTATCTCTGACATCCCTATTAGAGACAATAAATATAACTACATCATGAATACAACCTGTCTAACATTATCTCTGACATCCCTATTAGAGACAATAAATATAACTACATCATGAATACAACCTGTCTAACATTATCTCTCCACCCAAAGCCGGTGTGTGACCCAAATGGCATCCTTTTCCCTAAATAGTTTCATTTGACCATAGTGCACTATAAAGGGAATAGGGGGCCATTTAGGACACAGCCCTGGTGTCTCCTTGATCTTAGATCCACCCGTTAACTAACAGAAATCAATGATCCACTGTAGACTCCATGAGACAGCGTTTATTCTCCCTGGTCATAAAGCTGTAGATGATTGGAGGAGAGAAGGAGAGGCCTGATTCAAGGTTGTATTGTGTTTCTTATTCAAGGTCTGCTTGTAAACAGCTCTATTAAAAACGTTCTCCTCCTGGAGTGTCTGCTTGTGAACAGCTCTATTAAAGACTGGCTCCTCCTGGAGTGCTGGTCGCTCCCCTGGGGGCCAAGGGAGACAAACAGGGGCAGATGGTATTGGTTGTGTGTGTGTGCTGGGGGTTGGGAGCTGTATTGTTAAGTGCAGTGGACAGGTCTTTTGTTGCACTAAACTCTAAC
>CM042381.1:31731812-31760404 GCA_023634145.1 Thymallus thymallus
TGTAAACAGGGTGACAGTGAGACATTGACAGTGAGACATTGACAGTGAGACATTGACACTGAGACATTGACAGTGAGACACTGACACTGAGACATTGACAGTGAGACATTGACACTGAGACATTGACACTGAGACATTGACACTGAGACATTTACACTGAGACATTGACAGTGAGACATTGACACTGAGACATTGACAGTGAGACATTGACAGTGAGACATTGACACTGAGACATTGACACTGAGACATTGACACTGAGACATTGACACTGGGACATTGAAAGTGAGACATTGACAGTGAGACATTGACAGTGAGACATTGACAGTGAGACATTGACACTGAGACATTGACAGTGAGACATTGACAGTGAGACATTGACACTGAGACATTGACACTGAGACATTGACAGTGATACATTGACACTGAGACATTGACACTGAGACATTGACACTGAGACATTGACAGTGAGACATTGACACTGAGACATTGACAGTGAGACATTGACACTGAGACATTGACAGTGAGACATTGACAGTGAGTTGTGAGCAAAATAACCAGACAGGAAGCTGTCAATGGCCAATTTATTTTTAAATGTATCAACTTAAATGTCCCTGTATATATTAAGGAACACCTAACTTTACAAGACTCACGCTACTCCTTTAGACAACAGCAGCGATTATACATTCCAAGGGTACATCATGAGGTTGGACTAAGATCTGTCAGATACAAAGGCCCAACTGACTGGAGTCATTTATCTATAGAAATCAGGGCATTAAAATCACACAGTATAGATATTTGTAAATATGTATGCATATATTATAGGTACTTAGTTTTATTAGTTGTATTAGTAGTTGTAGCAGTAGTTGTATTAGTTGTATTAGTAGTTGTAGCAGTAGTTGTATTAGTTGTATTAGTAGTTGTATCAGTAGTTGTATTAGTTGTATTAGTAGTTGTAGCAGTAGTTGTATTAGTAGTTGTAGCAGTAGTTGTATTAGTTGTATTAGTAGTTGTATCAGTAGTTGTATTAGTTGTATTAGTAGTTGTAGCAGTAGTTGTATTAGTAGTTGTAGCAGTAGTTGCATTAGTAGTTGTAGCAGTAGTTGTATTAGTTGTATTAGTAGTTTTATCAGTAGTTGTATTAGTTGTATTAGTAGTTGTAGCAGTAGTTGTATTAGTTGTAGCAGTAGTTGCATTAGTAGTTGTAGCAGTAGTTGTATTAGTTGTATTAGTAGTTGTAGCAGTAGTTGTATTAGTTGTATTAGTAGTTGTAGCAGTAGTTGTATTAGTTGTATTAGTAGTTGTATCAGTAGTTGCATTAGTTGTATTAGTAGTTGTAGCAGTAGTTGTATTAGTTGTAGCAGTAGTTGCATTAGTAGTTGTAGCAGTAGTTGCATTAGTAGTTGTAGCAGTAGTTGTATTAGTTGTATTAGTAGTTGTAGCAGTAGTTGTATTAGTTGTAGCAGTAGTTGCATTAGTAGTTGTAGCAGTAGTTGTATTAGTAGTTGTATTAGTTGTATTAGTAGTTGTAGCAGTAGTTGTATTAGTTGTATTAGTAGTTGTAGCAGTAGTTGTATTAGTTGTATTAGTAGTTGTAGCAGTAGTTGTATTAGTTGTATTAGTAATTGTATCAGTAGTTGTATTAGTTGTATTAGTAGTTGTAGCAGTAGTTGTATTAGTTGTAGCAGTAGTTGCATTAGTAGTTGTAGCAGTAGTTGCATTAGTAGTTGTAGCAGTAGTTGTATTAGTTGTATTAGTAGTTGTAGCAGTAGTTGTATTAGTTGTATTAGTAGTTATAGCAGTAGTTTATAATAGTTGTAGCAGTAGTTGTAGCAGTAGTTGTATTAGTTGTAGCAGTAGTTGCATTAGTAGTTGTAGCAGTAGTTGCATTAGTAGTTGTAGCAGTAGTTGTATTAGTTGTATTAGTAGTTGTAGCAGTAGTTTATATTAGTTGTATTAGTAGTTGTAGCAGTAGTTGTATTAGTTGTATTAGTAGTTGTAGCAGTAGTTGTATTAGTTGTATTAGTAGTTGTAGCAGTAGTTGTATTAGTTGTATTAGTAGTTGTAGCAGTATTTTTATTAGTTGCATTAGTAGTTGTAGCAGTATTTTTATTAGTTGCATTAGTAGTTGTAGCAGTATTTTTATTAGTTGCATTAGTAGTTGTAGCAGTATTTTTATTAGTTGCATTAGTAGTTGTAGCAGTAGTTGTATTAGTTGTATTAGTAGTTGTAGCAGTATTTTTATTAGTTGTATTAGTAGTTGTAGCAGTAGTTGTATTAGTTGTATTAGTAGTTGTAGCAGTAGTTGTATTAGTTGTATTAGTAGTTGTAGCAGTAGTTGTATTAGTTGCATTAGTAGTTGTAGCAGTAGTTGTATTAGTTGCATTAGTAGTTGTAGCAGTATTTTATATTAGTTGTATTAGTAGTTGTAGCAGTAGTTTATATTAGTTGTATTAGTAGTTGTAGCAGTAGTTGTATTAGTTGTATTAGTAGTTGTAGCAGTAGTTGTATTAGTTGTATTAGTAGTTGTAGCAGTAGTTGTATTAGTTGTATTAGTAGTTGTAGCAGTTTTTTTATTAGTTGCATTAGTAGTTGTAGCAGTATTTTTATTAGTTGCATTAGTAGTTGTAGCAGTATTTTTATTAGTTGCATTAGTAGTTGTAGCAGTATTTTTATTAGTTGCATTAGTAGTTGTAGCAGTAGTTGTATTAGTTGTATTAGTAGTTGTAGCAGTATTTTTATTAGTTGTATTAGTAGTTGTAGCAGTAGTTGTATTAGTTGTATTAGTAGTTGTAGCAGTAGTTGTATTAGTTGTATTAGTAGTTGTAGCAGTAGTTGTATTAGTTGCATTAGTAGTTGTAGCAGTATTTTATATTAGTTGTATTAGTAGTTGTAGCAGTAGTTTATATTAGTTGTATTAGTAGTTGTAGCAGTAGTTGTATTAGTTGTATTAGTAGTTGTAGCAGTAATTGTATTAGTTGTATTAGTAGTTGTAGCAGTAGTTTATATTAGTTGTATTAGTAGTTGTAGCAGTAGTTGTATTAGTTGCATTAGTAGTTGTAGCAGTAGTTTATATTAGCTGTATTAGTAGTTGTAGCAGTAGTTGTATTAGTAGTTGTATAAATAGTTGTATAAATAGTTGTAGCAAGAGTGTTATTAGTTGTATTAGTTGTAGGCATATTACTAGTTGTACAATACATTTATGCTGTTAATGTACTTTTATTTTACTATTGTTATTCCATTGTTATTTTTATTAGATAGTAGTTGCCATGTTATTCCTGATCCTAAGTATTGTTTGTTATTATATATATATATATTTGGACACTTGAAAACGAGATGGTGCATCTCAAGAGATTTCATCCTGCTAAATGTAAAATAAATAAATACAATAAATTGTATTTCTATGGTTGCAGTTCTCAAAGATTGAATTGCATTGAATTAAATTAATCAGATCCAATGATTTACTGCCATAGGGCATGCTGCCACTACTCTAATTCTAAATGCCTATTGCTTGCAAAATATACAAATAATGTTTCAAGAATGCCTGAATCGCTTCGCCTTGCTTTTCTGGTTGGCTAGAAGCAAGTTTCACCATCCAATTATTTCAGATCTATACAGGAGTAAAAATTTCACATGGCACGGACAATGGCGATACATTGGCACATTATTAGAATATGGCAAATATTAGTCAGTTCTTGCATTCTATCCATGCTGGCTTTCCTGGGCTTCCTGAGACATGAAATAGATAGGTGAGAGGGCATTCAGGCTTTCGCCAATGTATTAATGCCTAATTGGATAATGGAAACACTTCAACTACTTAATTATTTATTTGACACTGTTGGTTGTTTTTTGGGGGACGGGGGGGTTGGGGGGTTGGTGTGATCTCATTACGTCCAGCTGTTTTTAATCGACACAAGATAGTTTAATGGAAACGCACCTCAGTAGTCAGGGTCCTACGGGTGGTAGGGTACACGCCGTAGACGAGAGGTTACGGGTGGTAGAGTACACACCGTAGACGAGAGGTTACGGGTGGTAGGGCACACGCCGTAGACGAGAGCTTACGGGTGGTAGGGTACACACCGTAGACGAGAGGTTACGGGTGGTAGAGTACACACCGTAGACGAGAGGTTACGGGTGGTAGAGTACACACCGTAGACGAGAGGTTACGGGTGGTAGAGTACACGCCGTAGACGAGAGGTTACGGGTGGTAGGGTATACGCCGTAGACGAGAGGTTACGGGTGGTAGAGTACACGCCGTAGATGAGAGGTTACAGGTGGTAGAGTACACACCGTAGACGAGAGGTTACGAGTGGTAGAGTACACACCGTAGACGAGAGGTTACGGGTGGTAGAGTACACACCGTAGACGAGAGGTTAGGGGTGGTAGAGTACACGCCGTAGACGAGAGGTTACGTTAAGTTGGAGCAGCCATTCGTTTACAACAGAACAAGAAGAACGTGCAGTTAGACAACAGGAACGTGAACATGACATTTGATTAAAAGAGATGGAGCTGGAAGCACGCCAAAGAGAGATCAATCTGGAAGTTACTCCGAATCAAGTCAGTACATCCTGCACCCTCAACAGAGTTTGAGTTTGATCTTGGTCGGAACAGCCAGCTTGTGCCGCCTTTCAACGAAAAGGAGGTGGACGTATATTTTACTCTGTTTGAGCGGATTGCCACGTCACTAAAATGGACGCGCACTGATCGGAATCTTCCTAGTTGATCAGAATGTGTTGCACCTGTCGCCTCATTAGTCAGTCGTTAGTTTCACCTGCGCTGGCACAGCTGATATTTAAGAGAGAGGCATGAGAGATGTTGGAAGAGGCTTGAGATGAGGAGGAAGATTGCGGACAAGGGAAAAAGGAAGAAACTGGAACATATTATGAGTAAATATGGAGTGGGGGATTGTATAAACCTTCTGGAAGACTTGGTGAAGGAGAAAATGGGGGACAAGGGAAACAGAAGAAAAGTGAAATATATCCTAAGTGAACATGGAATGGAGGATTGGACAGAACGTCTGGAAGAGCATGAGAAGGAAATTGAACATGACAAGAGTGAGGGTGAATCAATTGCGGTGGCAGGTGTAGTGATGACAGCTGATAATGAGTTGAGTGTAGAGGGAAGCAGGGAGGTGAGGAAGGTATAAAAAAGAGGTATACGTGCTCTAGTAGCTCTGAGATGGAACCTGACGGGAGCGTGGAGGAAGTACGTGCGGTAAGGACTGCCGAGTTCGGGACTTGTTCTGAGGATGTCAAAGATGATTCTGGCCCAGTGGGAGTGAGATTGGTGGAGAGAGTGGATCCTTGCAAAAAGGGCTACAGTTGTTAATGAGGATAGGTTTCTGGTTGGAGTAAGCTTCACTAACAGTTGTTAATGAGGATAGGTTTCTGGTTGGAGTAAGGTTCACTAACAGTTGTTAATGAGGATAGGTTTCTGGTTGGAGTAAGGTTCACTAACAGTTGTTAATGAGGATAGGTTTCTGGTTGGAGTAAGGTTCACTAAAAATTATGCTTCTTTGGGAGATCCATTTGAAGTATCAAGGATGGTAAGGGATGCATTGGGAAAGGTGGAGTCAGTCAGAGTGACCAGGAGTGGTTTTGTTTTGATTTCTTGTGGAAAGAGCAGGAGGAAAAGGCATTATGGACAAACTATCGACTTATAAAGTGGAGAGTTTGGTTTTTTGTAGCAGAGCACTGTTAAAAGGTGTCATCTCTGGCGTCGCGTTGGATGTGGAGGCCTCGTGGTTTACGAGGAGCATCGCAGGAGTAGTTGTAGCACGCCGGCTGAACCGTGTAGTGGATGGGGGAAAAGAAGAAAGCCTGTGGGTATTATTGATGTTTGATGAAGAGTATGGTTTACGTGAGATATGCAGTGAGAGCTTTTGTGTCCAAACCGTTGTTTTGCCGTAATTGCAAAAGGGATGGACACGTATCAAGTGTGTGCCGAAGGAATGTTGTTGAAGAATCTGAGGGTGTACGATGTTATCGTGATGGCAACCAAGTTCCCAATTCCCTGGAATGCCCGGTTAGGGTAAAGGAATGCCCGTTTAGGGTAAAGGAATGCCCGCTTAGGGTTAAGGAATGCCCGGTTAGGGTAATGGGTGCCCGGTGGTCTTCCTTCTCAGGCCCCAGAGCCTGTAGGGATGGCATTGTCTGAACATGGGCTTCCTTCTCAGGCCCCAGAGCCTGTAGGGACGGCGTTGTCTGAAGATGGGCTTCCTTCTCAGGCCCCAGAGCCTGTAGGGACGGCGTTGGCAGTTGAATCTGAATAAAGGAGCACATTGAGGCTTGCTTTGTTTAATTTGTTTTGTTTATTTTGTTAATTGTGGACCGCACTAATATCAAAGAAGAAGATCCCGTACAATAGGTGGCGGCAATACACCAATAGGTGTAGTCTGCCATAAAACTTTAATGAAGAAGATGAAGAAGATGAAGAAGATGAAGAAGATGATGAGGAAGAGCTTGACCACTGTTTAGCTCTTCCTCATTAAGTTGTGTCTCCCTGTTTGGTTTTGCTCCACTTTCTTTCTACTCCATATTATAGGTTGCTGTGGTTTTTATTTTTGTTTTCCTTTTCTTGGCCAATTTAGTGGGACCTATGGTGGGACACATATTTCCTATTGCTTGCAGCGTTGAGTGGACACCCCCCTACCTGTTTTGGTTGTTGTTATTTCACTCTTCTGTTTGAGCGACATTTTTTGGGGGGTGTATAGAACCAATAGAACTGGGTGAATGTAACAAAATGTCACGCCTAATCAGCACTACGCACTCCTGCCACCATCATCACGCACACCTGTTTCCCTCGTAACGCGGTTCAGCGATTCATTGGACTCACCTGGACTCTATCACCTGTTTTCAGTACCTCCCCTATATCTGTCTGTTGCTCAGTTTGTTCCCCGTTTCAGTATTATTGTCGTATGTCGTTTGTTGCCTTGTTCTGACGCTGGTCCTGTTCTGTTCCATGTCCGTTCTTAATTAAATTTTCACTCCCTGTACCTGCTTCTCAATTCCTGCGTCAGTTCTTACATGTATAGGGAATAGGGTGCCAGGGCTCTGGTCAAAATTAGTGCACTATGTAGGGTATAGGGTGCCATATGGGACTCATAATGTCTCTGTGAATTGTTTAACTAAGCCCTAAATCCAGCTCCCTGCTGGGTGGTTCAAATCTGCCCTTCTGGCATCCATCCCTAAAGGGGAAATCTTGTCAAGGTATGCAATGTTGGAGGGGCTTGCACTGACAGATTATAGATGTTCCCTCTCTTTCGCTCTTTCGCTCTTTCTCTCTCATCCTCTCTCACTCTCTCTCTCTCACTCTCTGCTCTTCAGTCTCTTCTTCTCCCTCTTTTGTATTCCTCCCTCTCTCTCTCTCCCTCTCTCTCTATCCCCATCTTCTCTCCCTACCTCCATCCCTCTTAATCTGTCTTCCTTCTTATCTCTCTGTGCCTCTTCTCCTCTCTAAAGTCCATCCAGACCATCTCGCTGTAGGAAGCCCCCCCACCCTGTGAGTTTCATCTCTGCTCTTTAGCTGTTCCTGTGAGTTTCATCTCTGCTCTTTAGCTGTTCCTGTGAGTTTCATCTCTGCTCTTTAGCTGTTCCTGTGAGTTTCATCTCTGCTCTTTAGCTGTTCCTTTGAGTGCAGTGCTCTTTCTCTCTCTCCCTCTTTTTCTCCATCACCCTCTCCCTCTTTCCTTCTACCACACATGAAAAACACTGTGTCTTCCGCCTTGGTTCAATTGTCTGAGAATAACATCTCTTTTCAGCCCACAACATTAGGAGGCCATGTAGCTTACATCAGGAGTTCAGTGGGTGTTAGACATTAAGAGAACAGATTAACAACTCCATTCACTTTGATGGATTAACCAAGTCTCTAACACTTTCTCCCTGTATGGACAGAAAGGGGATTAAAATTTAGTTTTGTCTGAAATGTCTTTTTGGAGTTCTTCTGAGTGTTAGTCACCATAACGATGATGACTCATAGTGACAGAGGGTCAGGAAGCCAATGGATTAATAATGCCAGTTAACACCCTTCATCCTCTCTGTTGATGGACAGTTAACACCCATCATCCTCTCTGTTAATGGACAGGACATTGTACTCTAAATCAGTGGTTCATTTAATTTCCTTACTGAATACCATTTACATTTTGCTACCTCTTGTGCAAGTGATTATTAGACATCTGTAATTGAGTGTTCCCAAGTTCCCCTGTTGATAGGCCAGGTACTTTCAGGGGTTGACGGACAGTAAGCCAGTTCTATTGGCTCTGTACATAGTAATAAAAACAACATATCTCTGTTGGTAATATCCTCCTCATGGTGTGGTGTGATATCCTCTCTGTGTTCACCTGGGTTAAACCACAACACTTTGCCAGAAGACCATAGAGACATCAACCTCAGCTGCCCACTCTCAATGTCCTTTGGTTACTGAACCCCCAACCACCTTTTACTCTGCCTGGAGTACCCCATTCCCCCAGGGGTCCTAGTAGTCCAGGTTGTATCCCATGTGAATAGGTCAGGTACCCCCAGGGATCCTAGTAGTCCAGGTTGTATCCCCTGTGGATAGGTCAGGTACCCCCAGGGATCCTAGTAGTCCAGGTTGTATCCCCTGTGGATAGGTCAGGTACCCCCAGGGATCCTAGTAGTCCAGGTTGTATCCCCTGTGGATAGGTCAGGTACCCCCAGGGATCCTAGTAGTCCGGGTTGTACCCCCTGTGGATAGGTCAGGTACCCCCAGGGATCCTAGTAGTCCAGGTTGTATCCCCTGTGGATAGGTCAGGTACCCCCAGGGATCCTAGTATTCTGGGTTGTATCCCCTGTGGATAGGTCAGGTACCCCCAGGGATCCTAGTAGTCCAGGTTGTATCCCCTGTGGATAGGTCAGGTACCCCCAGGGATCCTAGTATTCTGGGTTGTATCCCCTGTGGATAGGTCAGGTACCCCCAGGGGTCCTAGTAGTCCAGGTTGAGAACCACTGATGTTATCCAGCTCTGTTGATAATATCATCCTCATTGTGTTGTATGACCTCCTGAGGTGTGATAATCTCCTCATTGTGTTGTATGACCTCCTGGGGTGTGATAATCTCCTCATTGTGTTGTATGACCTCCTGGGGTGTGATAATCTCCTCATTGTGTTGTATGACCTCCTGGGGTGTGATAATCTCCTCATTGTGTTGTATGACCTCCTGGGGTGTGATAATCTCCTCATTGTGTTGTATGACCTCCTGGGGTGTGATAATCTCCTCATTGTGTTGTATGACCTCCTGGGGTGTGATAATCTCCTCATTGTGTTGTATGACCTCCTGGGTTGTGATAATCTCCTCATTGTGTTGTATGACCTCCTGGGGTGTGATAATCTCCTCATTGTGTTGTATGACCTCCTGGGGTGTGATAATCTCCTCATTGTGTTGTATGACCTCCTGGGGTGTGATAATCTCCTCATTGTGTTGTATGACCTCCTGGTTACCTTACCTAGCCAGCCAACATCAGCAGTGGCCGCCCAGTTGCAATCCCAGCATGTGGTTTATGGTCATGTCACTGGTGGCCGCTTATTACCCACAATCCTTTGAGCAGAGATGACCTCAGGTGGGGTCAGAAGAGTATGTGCTTGTTGTTTTCCGTCCTGAATGATAGGATTACAAAACACTCTGTCTTTATTTACGTCCTCTTTACAAAACACTGTCTTTATTTACGTCCTCTTTACAAAACACTCTGTTTTACAAAACACTCTGTCTTTATTTACGTCCTCTTTACAAAACACTCTGTCTTTATTTACGTCCTCTTTACAAAACACTCTGTCTTACAAAACACTCTGTCTTTATTTACGTCCTCTTTACAAAACACTCTGTCTTTATTCCTTGCTGTCTTCCCCAGTAATCCCACCCAGTGAAAGAGTAGAGAGGAAAAGAGATGGATAGAGGAAAGAGATGCACACTCAGAGTCATGTCTGAGAGGCAGCTAGAGGGATGTACACTCAGAGCCATGTCTGAGAGGCAGCTAGAGGGACTTTATTTCATTTACGTAGTGCAGCACTTCAGCAGGAACAGACACAGTTCCACTTGTCTTACAAGGTGATTAGTTGTACGTTAATTGGTTGAACAAATCACCGGCGGTAACGACTGTTGTGTTGTCTGAGGGAGGAGGAGGGAGGGAGGGAGGGAGGTGGTTAATGAAACCTAGCGGGCTGGTGTTCCACGTGACCAATCCCAATGCTCCCCATTAGCACTCTGCTCGTTAGCATAGTGGCTAAGCTAATACCTGTGGCTTATGCTAGACAGACGCGCACACACACACAGGTTAGGTAAGTGATCCTGTGGGTATAACCCAGTCAGTCTTTAGCCCTTCAGTGAGCCCATCCAGAAGCAGAATGGGTTTTATGATCAACTATATCATTTATTACCCACAGGATGGAGTTAGAACTATAACGAAAGTTATACTGTCCATTTTTATTGGGAATATGATTCAGCTGGTTTGTGGAGAGAGGAGAGTGGATTTTATGTAGAGAGTGATATAATGAGAGAGAGAGAGAGAGAGAGAGACAGAGAGGAATCGGAGGAAAAGGGCCTTGGTCAGGGCCTCAGACTGGGGCGAAGGTTCACCTTCCAACAGGACAACGACGCTAAGCACACAGCCAAGACAACGCAGGAGTGGCTTCGGGGCAAGTCTGAGAATGTCCTTCAGTTGCCCAGCCAGAGCCCCGACCAGATCGAACATCTCTGGAGAGCCTTGAAAATAGCTGTGCAGCGACGCTCCCCATCCAGACTGACAGAGCTTGAGAGGATCTGCAGAGAAGAATGGGAGAAACTCCCCAAATACAGGTGTGCCAAGCTTGTAGCGTCATACCCAAGAAGACTCGAGGCTGTAATCACTGCCAAAGGTGCTTCATCAAAGTACTGAGTAAAGGGTCTGAATACTTAACAAAGTACTGAGTAAAGGGTCTGAATACTTAATAAAGTACTGAGTAAAGGGTCTGAATACTTAACAAAGTACTGAGTAAAGGGTCTGAATACTTAACAAAGTACTGAGTAAAGGGTCTGAATACTTAATAAAGTACTGAGTAAAGGGTCTGAATACTTAACAAGGTACTGAGTAAAGGGTCTGAATACTTAATAAAGTACTGAGTAAAGGGTCTGAATACTTAATAAAGTACTGAGTAAAGGGTCTGAATACTTAACAAAGTACTGAGTAAAGGGTCTGAATACTTAATAAAGTACTGAGTAAAGGGTCTGAATACTTAATAAAGTACTGAGTAAAGGGTCTGAATACTTAATAAAGTACTGAGTAAAGGGTCTGATACATATATAAATGTGATATTTCATTTTATTACTTTATCATTGTGGAGTATCAAGTCAAGGGGATCAAGTCTTTATTTTGCCAAAACGACACAAGTCGCCTGGAATTCATTTTGGTGATTTGGCTCAAACAAGACAATACAAGACAGTATTGGACAAGAATAACAACACATCTTCAGACATGACATATACAATAAAAACAGACAATTGTGTGTATATTGATGAGGGGGAAACATATTTGAATCCATTTTAGAATAAGGCTGCAACGTAACAAAATGTGGAAAAAGTCAAGGGGTCTCAATACTTTCTGAAGGCTCTGTATATCATATTTTCTTGATGTTTGAGTTTTGTGCCAACTTGTCCTGGCTGTATATAGTGATGCTCTGTTTTGTCCTGGCTGTATATAGTGATGCTCTGTTTTGTTCTGGCTGTATATAGTGATGCTCTGTTTTGTTCTGGCTGTATATATTGATGCTCTGTTTTGTTCTGGCTGTATATAGTGATGCTCTGTTTTGTTCTGGCTGTATATAGTGATGCTCTGTTGTCTTGTTCTGGCTGTATATATTGAGGCTCTGTTGTCTTGTTCTGGCTGTATATATTGAGGCTCTGTTGTCTTGTTCTGGCTGTATATGTTGATGCTCTGTTGTCTTGTTCTGGTTGTATATGTTGATGCTCTGTTGTCTTGTTCTGGCTGTATATATTGATGCTCTGTTGTCTTGTTCTGGTTGTATATGTTGATGCTCTGTTGTCTTGTTCTGGTTGTATATGTTGATGCTCTGTTGTCTTGTTCTGGTTGTATATGTTGATGCTCTGTTGTCTTGTTCTGGTTGTATATGTTGATGCTCTGTTGTCTTGTTCTGGTTGTATATGTTGATGCTCGGTTGTCTTGTTCTGGTTGTATATGTTGATGCTCTGTTGTCTTGTTCTGGCTGTATATATTGATGCTCTATTGTCTTGTTCTGGCTGTATATGTTGATGCTCTGTTGTCTTGTTCTGGTTGTATATGTTGATGCTCTGTTGTCCTTGATTCGGTTAATGGCAGCATTAGCTGTCACATCCAAGGCCACACACACACACACACACACACACACACACACACACACACACACACACACACACACACACACACACACACACACACACACACACACACACACACACACACACACACACACACACACACACACACACACATTAGCAGTCACATCCAAGCTTGCACACACACCTACCTGCAATCTCCTGGTGTTTAACCCCACACTTCATTTAAGCTCCTCAGTGATTACATCGATTGTCCTGACACACACACACACACACACACACATACACTGCTGACTAATGAACTCCTCAGCCCTGTCAAGTCCAATGAACCACTACAGCAGCATCAGCGTAGCTCTGTGTTTGCTGAGAATTAAGTTACAAAACTAACTTTTAATCAAATCTCAGTGAAGCCGCTGAGAGTTAGTTTGATGTAGTCCACTGTTTGGGGAAGTGGCTTCCATCCACAGTGATGCTATCTGCATGGGTACGGGAAATTATGGCATCTCCAAAGGGAGCTATGTGCTCTGGACAGTGTTTTTTTTTTGTGTTCCAGTCCCTGATAAAAGAAATGAACCATCAACATCGCTGTGGTCAACCCTAATCAACAGGGTGCTATTCAATCAAAGTCTGTATCTGAGCTAAGTTAAGAGTTAGATCATTGGCATAACACTATTTCTCTCAGATAGTCTGATTGAATACATCTTCAGTTTCCTCGAAGCATCTTTCTGTAAGCAATCACAAAAATATGAGAGAGAGAGAGAGAGAGAGAGAGAGAGAGAGAGAGAGAGAGAGAGAGAGCACGAACATAGGGAAGATGGTAGAGAGAAGGCAGAGAGAGAACGGTAGGGAAGTGCTCCTCAAGTCATTTGGAACTTCCTGATTACCTATTTCCCTCTTAATGGCAACCAGGCTTCATGACAAATAACCCATTAAGACTTTAAAACAACTCTCTCTTTTACTCTCTCTCTCCCTCTCTTTTTCTCTCACTCACTCTCTCTCCATCCATCCCCCTCTCTCTCTCTCCATCTCTCTCTCCCTTCGTCTCTCTCTGTTTCTCTGAGCTCTGATTAATTTCCAAGTGGTTTATTTATAGCCTATCACTGCCTGTCAGCTGGAGAGAGACGGACAAGGATTCCTCTCCTCTCTGCCCAGCCAATAATATTGACTTCACCGTGACTTTGAACAATCTCCAGGAATAATTCATATAGACTCCCCTCCCTTTCTGTCCTGCTTAAGTCGTCTCTCTCTTTCTCTCTCTATCTTTCTATCTCCCCCTCTCTCCAGGGACTTCATTCAGAGTCATTATAACTCCAGGGTTTCTTGACCTCTCTCTGAGGGGCTCGTTGGCAGGAGGAGACAGAGTGGAAGTTTGGGGCGATGATGTCATAAAGAGACTGAGGGGTGAGAGGGGGGCGGACTTGAGGGGGACAGTAATAAATGAAGTATAATATCACATCATAATCTTTCTCAGGTACCAAGGATTCCTTTCTTCTGCAGTGACCTTGTGGAGAGGAGTCCTCAGTACATGAGAAATATTATGGAGAAATACATCCTCTCCATACAAAATGGACCTATAGGCTCCTCTCCATACAAAATGGACCTATAGGCTCCTCTCCGTACAAAATGGACCTATAGGCTCCTCTCCGTACAAAACTGACCTATAGGGTCCTCTCCATACAAAACGGACCTATAGGGTCCTCTATCTGTCACTTGTTAAATCCACTTCAATCAGTGTAGATGAAGGGGAGGAGACAGGTTAAAGACTATTGAGACATGGGCTCACACCTACTCCCGCTCTCCCGCCAGGCTGCCCATCACTACGCACTCCTGCCACCATCATCACGCACACCTGTTCCCCTTGTCACACATGGATTGTGTATGTGTGCCATTCAGATGGTGAATGAGCAAGACAAAACATTTACGTGCCTTTAAACAGGGTATGGTAGTAGGTGCCAGGCGTACCGTTTTGGGTCAAGAACTGCAACGTTTTTCACGCTCAACAGTTTACCGTGTGTATCAAGGATGGTCCACCAATCAATGGACATCCAGACAACGTGACACAACTGTGGGAAGCATTGGAGTCACCATGGGCCAGCATCCCTGTGGAACACTTTCGACACCCATACGAATTGAGGCTGTTCTGAGGGCAAAAGGGGTCCAACTCAATATTAGGAAGCTGTTCTTAATGTTTTGTCCACTCGGTGTATGCAGTTTTTCTCAATCGCTGTGGCACGATCGTCGAATGACTATTAAACTTCGTCAAACTATATGACTAACTATATGAACATACATTAGGTCATTTGTTCACATGTTATAATTGCTTTGGCACAAAATGCATTGAGTAAGCCTTGCAGATCAAAATAGTTTGCATTCATTTGCTATTGAATGATATTACTCTCAAATGCAATTCTACACATGTTCATTGTGTAAATCCCTACATGCTAAATAGAACCACCAACAATCACAATCACCTGTCACACATATATTAGATACATAACAGTTATGTGGTATTGTTGTAATAGTTGTCAGATGGATAGACTCAGGCTAGATGGGGAACAATTCAATTTCCTCACAATTTAAAGCAACCAATCGCAAATGCTGTCCAATTTAGCTGACAGGTGAAACTCATAATCTATCAGTTCTCAAACACATTTATACTGCAAGGGTAAAACTGAATTTTACAGCTGTGGAATATGGAGCAGGCAGGAGACCGGACAGGGGCAAGAGCCTGCTCATCAACCATGGCCTCAGTATGACAGAGGCTGGTCGTCAACCATGGCCTCAGTATGACAGAGGCTGGTCATCAACCATGGCCTCAGTATGACAGAGGCTGGTCATCAACCATGGCCTCAGTATGACAGAGGCTGGTCGTCAACCATGGCCTCAGTATGACAGAGGCTGGTCATCAACCATGGCCTCAGTATGACAGAGGCTGGTCGTCAACCATGGCCTCAGTATGACAGAGGCTGGTCATCAACCATGGCCTCAGTATGACAGAGGCTGGTCATCAACCATGGCCTCAGTATGACAGAGGCTGGTCGTCAACCATGGCCTCAGTATGACAGAGGCTGGTCATCAACCATGGCCTCAGTATGACAGAGGCTGGTCATCAACCATGGCCTCAGTATGACAGAGGCTGGTCGTCAACCATGGCCTCAGTATGACAGAGGCTGGTCATCAACCATGGCCTCAGTATGACAGAGGCTGGTCGTCAACCATGGCCTCAGTATGACAGAGGCTGGTCGTCAACCATGGCCTCAGTATGACAGAGGCTGGTCATCAACCATGGCCTCAGTATGACAGAGGCTGGTCATCAACCATGGCCTCAGTATTACAGAGGCTGGTCATCAACCATGGCCTCAGTATGACAGAGGCTGGTCATCAACCATGGCCTCAGTATGACAGAGGCTGGTCATCAACCATGGCCTCAGTATTACAGAGCCTGCTCGTCAACCATGGCCTCAGTATGACAGAGGCTGGTCGTCAACCATGGCCTCAGTATGACAGAGGCTGGTCGTCAACCATGGCCTCAGTATGACAGAGGCTGGTCGTCAACCATGGCCTCAGTATGACAGAGGCTGGTCATCAACCATGGCCTCAGTATGACAGAGGCTGGTCATCAACCATGGCCTCAGTATGACAGAGGCTGGTCATCAACCATGGCCTCAGTATGACAGAGGCTGGTCATCAACCATGGCCTCAGTATGACAGAGGCTGGTCATCAACCATGGCCTCAGTATGACAGAGGCTGGTCATCAACCATGGCCTCAGTATGACAGAGGCTGGTCATCAACCATGGCCTCAGTATGACAGAGGCTGGTCATCAACCATGGCCTCAGTATGACAGAGGCTGGTCGTCAACCATGGCCTCAGTATGACAGAGGCTGGTCGTCAACCATGGCCTCAGTATGACAGAGGCTGGTCGTCAACCATGGCCTCAGTATGACAGAGGCTGGTCGTCAACCATGGCCTCAGTATGACAGAGGCTGGTCGTCAACCATGGCCTCAGTATGACAGAGGCTGGTCGTCAACCATGGCCTCAGTATGACAGAGGCTGGTCGTCAACCATGGCCTCAGTATGACAGAGGCTGGTCGTCAACCATGGCCTCAGTATGACAGAGGCTGGTCGTCAACCATGGCCTCAGTATGACAGAGGCTGGTCGTCAACCATGGCCTCAGTATGACAGAGGCTGGTCGTCAACCATGGCCTCAGTATGACAGAGGCTGGTCGTCAACCATGGCCTCAGTATGACAGAGGCTGGTCGTCAACCATGGCCTCAGTATGACAGAGGCTGGTCGTCAACCATGGCCTCAGTATGACAGAGGCTGGTCGTCAACCATGGCCTCAGTATGACAGAGGCTGGTCGTCAACCATGGCCTCAGTATGACAGAGGCTGGTCGTCAACCATGGCCTCAGTATGACAGAGGCTGGTCATCAACCATGGCCTCAGTATGACAGAGGCTGGTCATCAACCATGGCCTCAGTATGACAGAGGCTGGTCATCAACCATGGCCTCAGTATGACAGAGGCTGGTCATCAACCATGGCCTCAGTATGACAGAGGCTGGTCATCAACCATGGCCTCAGTATGACAGAGGCTGGTCATCAACCATGGCCTCAGTATGACAGAGGCTGGTCATCAACCATGGCCTCAGTATGACAGAGGCTGGTCATCAACCATGGCCTCAGTATGACAGAGGCTGGTCATCAACCATGGCCTCAGTATGACAGAGGCTGGTCATCAACCATGGCCTCAGTATGACAGAGGCTGGTCATCAACCATGGCCTCAGTATTACAGAGGCTGGTCATCAACCATGGCCTCAGTATGACAGAGGCTGGTCATCAACCATGGCCTCAGTATGACAGAGGCTGGTCATCAACCATGGCCTCAGTATGACAGAGGCTGGTCATCAACCATGGCCTCAGTATGACAGAGGCTGGTCATCAACCATGGCCTCAGTATGACAGAGGCTGGTCATCAACCATGGCCTCAGTATGACAGAGGCTGGTCATCAACCATGGCCTCAGTATGACAGAGGCTGGTCATCAACCATGGCCTCAGTATGACAGAGGCTGGTCATCAACCATGGCCTCAGTATGACAGAGGCTGGTCATCAACCATGGCCTCAGTATGACAGAGGCTGGTCATCAACCATGGCCTCAGTATGACAGAGGCTGGTCATCAACCATGGCCTCAGTATGACAAATCAACCATGGCCATGAATACATTGACTTTACTGTGCTGTATTTTCTGTCTAGGATGAGTGTCTGCCCCACGGTGGTGGCAGAAGATCAGTTTTCACTGCTCAACAAGAACTTGACATTTGTAATATGGTCGTAGCAAACAATGCTATTAGACTAAAAGATATTCAAAGTGCAGTCATACAAGATGACAGCATATTTCAAAATGTCAACTCCGTCACCCTCTCCACAATTGATAGAGTGCTGAAGAGAAGTCAGATTGCAATGAAGCAACTCTACAAAGTTCCTTTTGAGAGGAATGGTGAGAGAGTGAAGGAGCTGAGGTACCAGTATGTACAGGTAAGAATTCATCATGGTACACTACACAGTGCTGTAATCTCCTTGTCTTTCAGTATTGACAAGTACAACCTGAATATGCAGAATGTTACACAATCTGGCATATGTGTAACTGTATGATTTACAATCTCTACTGTAAATTATTTCCTAAATTGCTTTACTATCTTGTATAGAGAGTGATAGAGCTGGAGGCTGATGAATCCCCACACCTTTTTATGTATGTTGATGAGGCAGGATTCAACCAAAGTCAGGAGACGTGGCCGTAATATAATTGGTCACCGAGCCACTGATGTGCCAGGCCAGCGTGGAGGGAACATTACAATGTGTGCTGCCATATGTGGGAATGGGGTACTCAGCCTGTAACACACAACGTCTCCTCAGTTTCCTGGAAACTCTTTACAGGGATCTCATTCCTGAGAATGAGAGGGGGTTGGTAAGAAATGACTTGCCAACGTATGTTATAGTTTGGGACAAAGTAAGTTTCCATCGTTCAAATACAATCAGGGAATGGTTTGTTGCCCAGCCATGTTTTTTGATGGAGTTTCTCCCATCATCCTCCCCATTCCTACATCCCATTGAGGAGTTATTTTCTGCATGGAGATGGAAGGTCTATGGTCACCGTCCTCACGACCGGTTGTCCTTACTGGGTGCAATGGATGCTGGTTGTGAGGTTATCACAGCAGATTGTTGTAAGGGGTGGCTGCGTCATGACAAAATATTTTTCCTTTGTTGCATTGCAAGGTAGGATATCAGGTGTGATGTAGATGAAATGTTGTGGCCAGACAGAGAGGAGAGATTGGATGACCAATGAGGTTGATGAACTCGCAGCATCTTTTCTTTTTTCTTGCACATATTGTAGTTCCTGATAATTTTGCTGTTGTATATATATTTTTTTCTGTACAAGCTTTCTTTATATATTTTCGGTTGGCTGTAAAGTGCGTACATACAATGAATAAATGTTTTGTTGAAAGTCTAGTGTGTGCCATTACTTTTTGAAATCAATACTATTCAGCTGCCTACATTATGCAATGTTAGCAATTGGACAATATTACATAGTGGGTAACTATCACACTTTCAGAGCACACTGTCATTCGACAGGATGTCTTTGCATTTTGACTGTCTTGGTCTAAGCAATGATAAAGGAACCTTTTGTTTTGATGACAATGATTTATTCATTGATGGATTTATTTACATTTCAAACATGAGTTAATTATTTTGATTGAGTAGTCAGGTCACATGGAGTGGCGTGCTGAATGTACCACGTGATGTGAGGATGTGAGTTTTGACAATTTTACGTTTGTTTCAGTAAATGTGCCAAATTGATTGAGAGACTGTGATATAGTATCATTATATCATTGTTATTCTTATAATTATTTATCATAATTATTTTTATTATTACATTAAATGGACCTATAGGCTTCTATTAGCGTCTCTCCATACACTCCGTAGCTTCTAGTTGTATTATAACTCAGTGTTGCATGGTGGGAGGAGAGGACAGCCCAGGACATCCACTGTCAGGAATCATAAACACCAACCAAGATTTATACCCTAATTTCCATAAGAGGAGATCATTAAAAGACAATTAGTGTGCTGTGATACGGCTCTGCTCGACGAGGTGGGGAACGCCTGAGAGATTCATACACACATGCACGGACGTATGCACACAAGCACACACACATACACACAAACACTTACTGCTCCTCTCAAAGTGGTGGGGAAAAGCTGAGCGTTTGAGAGCTGAGCTAACGTTGAGGCCTTGCCAAATCTCATGCATCGTTCCACAAAGGTGTTTATGAAGCTCTAATGACAGCAATGATTCAGTCTTCAGAAAACAAGCTTAAAAGAAGAATATTGAGGAAAGCCCACTAGAATAGAACAATTCTCAACTTTTCAACAGGAAGTCTCTACCAAACTTAAAGTAAATGTTACTGATCTACCCTGGCCCACCGTATGATCTACCCTGGCCCACCGTATGATCTACCCTGGCCCACCGTATGATCTACCCTGGCCCACCGTATGATCTACCCTGGCCCACCGTATGATCTACCCTGGCCCACCGTATGATCTACCCTGGCCCACCGTATGATCTACCCTGGCCCACCGTATGATCTACCCTGGCCCACCGTATGAGCTTTTGTCAAAAAAGTAGAACAGGCTAAGTCGGTTAGTCAGCCAGCCAGTCAGTCAGTTAGTCAGCCAGCCAGTCAGTTAGTCTGTTAGTCAGTTAGTCAGCCAGTCAGTTAGTCAGTCAGTCAGTCAGTCAGTCAGTCAGTCAGTCAGTTAGTCAGCCAGCCAGTCAGTTAGTCAGTTAGTCAGTTAGTCAGTTAGTCAGTTAGTCAGTTAGTCAGTCAGCCAGTCAGTTAGTCAGTCAGTCAGTCAGCCAGCCCGTTAGTCAGTCAGCCAGTCAGCCAGTTAGTCAGCCAGCCCGTTAGTCAGTCAGCCAACCAGCCAGTTAGTCAGTCAGTCAGTCAGTCAGTCAGTCAACCAGCCAGCCAGCCAGCCAGCCAGCCAGCCAGTTGGTCAGCCAGTCAGTCAGTTAGTCTTCCAGCCAGTCATTTAGTCAGCCAGCCAGCCAGCCAGCCAGCCATTCAGTTAGTGAACTAGCCAGCTATTCAGCCAACCAGCCAGCCAGTCAGTCAGTTAATCAACCAACCAGCCAGTCAGTTAGTCAGCCAGCCAGCCAGCCAGCCTGCCAGCCTGCCAGCCTGCCAGCCTGCCAACCTGCCAGCCAGTGAGTTAGTCAACTAGCCAGCAATTCAGCCAGCCAGCCAGTCAGTCAGCCAGCCGGTCAGTTAGTCAGCCATCCAGCCAGTCAGTTAGTCAGCCAGCCAGCCAGTTAATCAGCCAGCAAGCCAGTCAGTTAATCAGCCAGTCAGTTAGCCAGACAGACAGTAATTTAATCAGCCAGCCAGGAAGTTAGTCAGCCAGCCAGTCAGTTAATCAGTCAGCCAGTCATTCAGCCAGCCAGTTAGTAGTCAGCCAGCAATTCAGTTAATCAACTAGGCAACAATTCAGCCAACCAGCCAGTCAGTTAATCAGCCAGCCAGTGCCAGTCAGTCAGTCAGTCAGTCAGTCAGTCAGACAGACAGACAGACAGACAGACAGACAGACAGACAGACAGACAGACAGACAGACAGACAGACAGACAGACAGACAGACAGACAGACAGACAGACAGACAGACAGTGCTGCAACCCATCTAGTCAGTTCAGTTTGACAGTTGGTCTCCTGAACTACAGTTCCACAACAAGAACTACATTCAGCCCCAGCCCTTCCACCACTACTATACCCCAACAGTAAACTGTCACTACTACAGCCCAACAGTAAACTGTCACTACTACACCCCAACAGTAAACTGTCACTACTACAGCCCAACAGTAAACTGTCACTACTACACCCCAACAGTAAACTGTCACTACTACACCCCAACAGTAAACTGTCACTACTACACCCCAACAGTAAACTGTCACTACTACAGCCCAACAGTAAACTGTCACTACTACACCCCAACAGTAAACTGTCACTACTACACCCCAACAGTAAACTGTCACTACTACAGCCCAACAGTAAACTGTCACTACTACAGCCCAACAGTAAACTGTCACTACTACACCCCAACAGTAAACTGTCACTACTATACCCCAACAGTAAACTGTCACTACTACACCCCAACAGTAAACTGTCACTACTACACCCCAACAGTAAACTGTCACTACTACACCCCAACAGTAAACTGTCACTACTACACCCCAACAGTAAACTGTCACTACTACAGCCCAACAGTAAACTGTCACTACTACACCCCAACAGTAAACTGTCACTACTACACCCCAACAGTAAACTGTCACTACTACACCCCAACAGTAAACTGTCACTACTACACCCCAACAGTAAACTGTCACTACTACACCCCAACAGTAAACTGTCACTACTACACCCCAACAGTAAACTGTCACTACTACAGCCCAACAGTAAACTGTCACTACTATACCCCAACAGTAAACTGTCACTACTACACCCCAACAGTAAACTGTCACTACTACACCCCAACAGTAAACTGTCACGACTATACCCCAACAGTAAACTGTCACTACTACAGCCCAACAGTAAACTGTCACTACTACACCCCAACAGTAAACTGTCACTACTATACCCCAACAGTAAACTGTCACTACTACAGCCCAACAGTAAACTGTCACTACTATACCCCAACAGTAAACTGTCACTACTACACCCCAACAGTAAACTGTCACTACTACACCCCAACAGTAAACTGTCACTACTACAGCCCAACAGTAAACTGTCACTACTACAGCCCAACAGTAAACTGTCACTACTACACCCCAACAGTAAACTGTCACTACTACAGCCCAACAGTAAACTGTCACTACTACAGCCCAACAGTAAACTGTCACTACTACACCCCAACAGTAAACTGTCACTACTACACCCTAACAGTAAACTATGTCACCCATCAGGGGCTAGGGTTAACAGCTTTAACGGTCAACCCATCTCTCCATCCATCCATCCCTCCATTGACCCACTTCAGACCCACCCTGAAATATGCCCCCTTCTAATTACAATTATTAATTGAAAATAGGAAATCAATGTCTGTGAATTAGGCCCAATATGTTGCGTGTGTGTGTGTGTGTGTGTGTGTGTGTGTGTGTGTGTGTGTGTGTGTGTGTGTGTGTGTGTACGTGCGTGTGTGTGTGTGTGTGTACGTGCGTGTGCGTGTGTGTGTGTGTGTGTGTACGTGCGTGTGCATGTGTGTGTGTGTGTGCGTGCTGTACTGAGGAGTTCATTCGTCAGCAGTGTGTGTATGTGTGTGTGTGCATGCGTGCGTGCATATCTGGGTTGACTGGTTTCTGATTAGCTAAAGGATCTTTGTTGGTCCTTGTTGAACCCAGCTGTGACTGGGTGTGTTTCCTCTTGGTGGGGAACTCTCACACATTGGTTGTGAGTGATTACTGTGTTCTCATGTGTCTGTGTTCCTGGTGTAATGCTGTCTGGATTTCAATAGAACTATATCACATGAAGTCAGTCATCGTTCATGACCCTAATCTGCTTCACATATGGAACAGTATTTATTTTGTTACTCTGTTCCAGTTTGTTGAAACTGTTCCAGTTTCTGTTTTATCTCTCTGCTGGTGTTGAGAGAGTACAGTATGTTACTAGGAGGGGTGGAAAATGTACCCAATTGTCATACTTAAGTAAAAGTAAAGATACCTTAATAGAAAATATCTCAATTAAAAGTGAAAGTCACCCAGTAAAAATACTACTTGAGTAAAAGTAAACAAGTATTTGGTTTTAAATATACTTAAGTATCAAAACTAAATGTATAAATCATTTCAAAGTGCTTATATTAAGCAAACCAGACAGCACATTTTTCTTGCTTTTTATTTATTTACAGATAGCCAGGGGAACACAAATTAAGCATTTGTGTTTAATGAGTCCGCCAGATCAGAAAATGAGTCCACAAGGTGTCAGGAAAAATGCAGTTGAAGTCGGAAGTTTACATACACTTAGGTTGAAGTCATTAAAACTCATATTTCAACGACTCCACAGATTTCATGTTAACAAACTATAGTTTTGGCAAGTCGGTTAGGACATCTACTTTATGCATGACACAAGTAATTCTTCCAACAATTGTTTACAGACAGATTATTTCAGGTATAATTCACTATATTACAATTCCAGTGGGTCAGAAGATTACATACACTAAGTTGACTGTGCCTTTAAACAGCTTGGAAAATTCCAGAAAATTATGTCATGGCTTTAGAAGCTTCTGATAGGCTAATTGACATAATTTGAGTCAATTGGAGGTGTACCTGTGGATGTATTTCAAGGCCTACCTTCAAACTCAGTGCCTCTTTGCTCAACATCATGGGGAAATCAGCCAAGACCTCAGAATTTTTTTTTAGACCTCCACAAGTCTGTTTCATCATTGGGAGCAATTTCAAAAGGCCTGAAGGTACCACGTTCATCTGTACAAACAATAATACGCAAGTAAAAGCAAAAGTAAAAGTTGTCAAAAATATAAATGGTAAAGTAAAGTACAGATACCCCAAAAAACTACTGAAGTATTTTTACTGAAGTACTTTATACCACTGGTTAATAGACTGTAGTAGAGATACACAGACTGCTTCCTCCATCAGGAGAGAGGAGAGAGGAGAGAGAGGAGAGAGGAGAGAGAGGAGAGAGGAGAGAGGAGAGAGGAGAGAGGAGAGAAAGAGGAGAGAGAAAGAGGAGAGAGGAGAGAGGAGAGAGAGGAGAGAGGAGAGAGGAGAGAGAGGAGAGAGAGAGAGGAGAGAGAGGAGAGAGAGGAGAGAGGAGAGAGAGGAGAGAGGAGAGAGGAGAGAGGAGAGAGGAGAGAAAGAGGAGAGAGGAGAGAAAGAGGAGAGAGGAGAGAGGAGAGAGAGGAGAGAGGAGAGAGGAGAGAGAGGAGAGAGAGAGAGGAGAGAGAGGAGAGAGAGGAGAGAGAGGAGAGAGGAGAGAGGAGAGAGAGGAGAGAGAGGAGAGAGGAGAGAGGAGAGAAGAGAGAGAGAGAGAGAGAGAGAGGAGAGAGGAGAGAGAGGAGAGAGAGGAGAGAGAGGAGAGAGAGGAGAGGAGAGAGAGGAGAGAGAGGAGAGAGAGGAGAGAGGAGAGAGGAGAGAGGGGAGAGAGGAGAGAGGCTGTAGGCTGTAGGCTGTCTGACCGTCTGCTGACTTCAGAAGACTTAACCCCACTCTGGGGTTAGGTGAATAAGGAACTGTCTCCTCCCTCCATCCATCCTCCCTCCATCCTCCCTCCATCTTTCTTCCATCCTCTCTCCATCCTCCCTCTATCATTCCTCCATCCTCCCTCCCTCATCCTCCCTCCATCCTCCCTCCATCCTTCCTTCATCTTCCCTCCATCCTCCCTCTATCCTCCCTCTATCCTCCCTCCATCCTCCATCCATCCTCCCTCCATCCTTCCTCTCCTCCATCCTCCCTCCATCTTTCTTCCATCCTCTCTCCATCCTCCCTCTATCGTTCCTCCATCCTCCCTCCCTCATCCTCCCTCCCTCCATCCTCCCTCCATCCTCCCTCCATCCTCCCTCCATCATCCCTCTATCCTCATGGAATCTGATTGATTCAGTGTGCTAGCAAAACTCCTGTGTATTTGACCTAGGTGTGTTGTTTACGTTGGTTTGTTTGACTGTGATGACTGTAATAAAGGAAGGTGGATGTGGTGTCTGGCCTCACTGAGCTGGGTACACTGATGAGAAACCACACATCCATCCTAGTCTCTCCTTCCCTCTCTATCTCTTCTCTGTTTCTCTCCCTCACTCCCTCTCCTTCTCTCTCTCTCTCTCTCTCTCTCTCTCTCTCTCTCTCTCTCTCTCTCTCTCTCTCTCTCTCTCTCTCTCTCTCTCTCTTCAATTAAATCTGGAAGGAGAGACAGACCACACAAACTTCAAAACATTTTAATAACAAATGAATGGCTGGAGAGAGAGAGAGACTGTATCAGTGTGGTCTACAGTAGATGTCTATATCAGTGTGGTCTACAGTAGATGTCTGTATCAGTGTGGTCTACAGTAGATGTCTGTATCAGTGTGGTCTACAGTAGATGTCTGTATCAGTGTGGTCTACAGTAGATGTCTGTATCAGTGTGGTCTACAGTAGATGTCTATATCAGTGTGGTCTACAGTAGATGTCTGCATCAGTGTGGTCTACAGTAGATGTCTGTATCAGTGTGGTCTACAGTAGATGTCTGTATCAGTGTGGTCTATAGTAGATGTCTGTATCAGTGTGGTCTACAGTAGATGTCTGTATCAGTGTGGTCTACAGTAGATGCTTACCCCACTACAGCACTTTTCTCCAAATCAAATCAAAGTTTATTTGTCACATACACAGTTTACAGCAGGTATAAACAGCACAGTGAAATGCTTACTTGCTTACTTTCTCTATGCTAGCAGTCAGGCTGTGAGAAGTGGGGCTTAGCCAAAGCAGTGGGGCTTACCAAGATCGGAGGCCCAACTCTGTGGTAGACAAATGTGTACTGCAGACTGTGGTGTGGGGTATGCTGCTGTGTTTTACACCACTCAGCATTACTATTTGCACACACGCATACACACACACACAGTCCTATTGGCAGGGCGTCTCTCTGAGTCCTGTTCCCTCAAACTGATCATCCATTTCCATCTCACTGTAACACCTAGAGGCTTCTTACTTGGAAACAACCTCATCTATAAAATGTTTACATTAATAATGATATTATGTCTAGCGTAAGCAGAGTGTGAGCTGTGGTGGGTTAAATGAAAATATGCCAAACACAGTTATTATCAGAGTTTACAGAGAAACAAGATAATTACAGAAATCAACTCACTGTATAGTGAGATCTCTATCGGGGTTATTCATGACAGTAATCAACTCCCTGTATAGTGAGATCTCTATCAGGGTTATTAATGACAGTAATCAACTCACTGTATAGTGAGATCTCTATCGGGGTTATTCATGACAGTAATCAACTCACTGTATAGTGAGATCTCTATCGGGGTTATTCATGACAGTAATCAACTCCCTGTATAGTGAGATCTCTATCAGGGTTATTAATGACAGTAATCAACTCCCTGTATAGTGAGATCTCTATCAGGGTTATTAATGACAGTAATCAACTCACTGTATAGTGAGATCTCTATCGGGGTTATTCATGACAGTAATCAACTCACTGTATAGTGAGATCTCTATCGGGGTTATTCATGACAGTAATCAACTCCCTGTATAGTGAGATCTCTATCAGGGTTATTAATGACAGTAATCAACTAACTGTATAGTGAGATCTCTATCAGGGTTATTAATGACAGTAATCAACTCACTGTATAGTGAGATCTCTATCAGGGTTACTAATGACAGTAATCAACTCACTGTATAGTGAGATCTCTATCAGAGTTATTCATATCTTCCCCTACCTTGTTTTTCTATTGTATTTATTAAGGATCCCCATTAGTTCTTGCTAATGCAGCAGCTAGTCTAATGCAACAGTGGAACTGGAATCTCTATAGTGAGAGTGTATTCCATAATGTGAGGGATTTCTATAGTGAGAGTGTTTCCATAATGTGAGGGATCTCTATAGTGAGAGTGTATTCCATAATGTGAGGGATCTCTATAGTGAGAGTGTTTCCATAATGTGAGGGATCTCTATAGTGAGAGGGTATTCCATAATGTCAGGGATCTCTATAGTGAGAGTGTATTCCATAATGTGAGGGATCTCTATAGTGAGAGGGTATTCCATAATGTGAGGGATCTCTATAGTGAGAGGGTATTCCATAATGTCAGGGATCTCTATAGTGAGAGTGTATTCCATAATGTCAGGGATCTCTATAGTGAGAGTGTTTCCATAATGTGAGGGATCTCTATAGTGAGAGTGTATTCCATAATGTGAGGGATCTCTATAGTGAGAGTGTATTCCATAATGTGAGAGATCTCTATAGTGTGAGTGTATTCCATAATGTGAGGGATCTCAATAGTGAGAGTGTTTCCATAATGTGAGGGATCTCTATAGTGAGAGTGTATTCCTTAATGTGAGGGATCACCATTCAGCCCCTGCTACTGGGTGAGAAGATGAGGAGGATGAAAGTGGAAGCACCCTTAGTCTATCTATCTATCTATCTATCTATCTACCTACCTACCTACCTACCTACCTACCTACCTACCTACCTACCTACCTACCTACCTACCTACCTACCTACCTACCTACCTACCTACCTACCTACCTACCTACCTACCTACCTACCTACCTACCTACCTACCTACCTACCTACCTACCTACCTACCTACCTACCTACCTACCTACCTACCTACCTACCTACCTACCTACCTACCTACCTACCTACCTACCTACCTACCTACCTACCTACCTACCTACCTACCTACCTACCTACCTACCTACCTACCTACCTACCTACCTACCTACCTACCTACCTACCTACCTACCTACCTACCTACCTACCTACCTACCTACCTACCTACCTACCTACCCACCCATTCACCCACCCACCCACCCACCCACCCATTGGATTTTGATAATTAGCAGGTATCGGCCTAATTCTGCTCTGCATGCATTATTTGGTGTTTTTCGTTGTACACAGAGTATATTTTTCTCTCTCTCTCTATCTTTCACTCACTATCTTTCCCTTTGTCTCTCTCTCCCTCTCTCTCTCTCCCTCCCTCTCTCTCTCCCTCTCTCTCCCTCCCTCTCAATTCAATTCAATTCAATTCACTTTATTGGCATGACGCAACAATGTACATATTGCCAAAGTATCATACATCAAATTTTTTTTCTATTTTATATATATACAGTGGGGAGAACAAGTATTTGATACACTGCCGATTTTGCAGGTTTTCCTACTTACAAAGCATGTAGAGGTCTGTAATTTTTATCATAGGTACACTTCAACTGTGAGAGACGGAATCTAAAACAAAAATCCAGAAAATCACATTGTATGATTTTAAAATAATTAAATTGCATTTTATTGCATGACATAAGTATTTGATCACCTACCAACCAGTAAGAATTCTGGCTCTCACATACCTGTTAGTTTTTCTTTAAGAAGCCCTCCTGTTCTCCACTCATTACCTGTATTAACTGCACCTGTTTGAACTCGTTACCTGTATAAAAGACACCTGTCCACACACTCAATCAAACAGACTCCAACCTCTCCACAATGGCCAAGACCAGAGAGCTGTGTAAGGACATCAGGGATAAAATTGTAGACCT
>CM042381.1:31760644-31765644 GCA_023634145.1 Thymallus thymallus
GGTATTTTGAGTTAAATAATATGGTTCTTTTTTTGGTTTTGTAGCATAAACTGGGAATTTTATATTTTTGACTGAGATATTGACTGAGATATTATGATTGTCTGTTTGTTTCATATCTGCAAAGTAGTTAAAATGCTGTCAGTTCCACTTTAACCCAAGATACATCAAACCTGCTGATATAATATGGATGGAGCGGGAGGCAGCTTGTGAGCCAGCTAATGAGCCAGCTGTGAGCCAGCTAGTGAGCTAGCTAGTGAGCTAGCTAGTGAGCCAACTAATAAACCAGCTGTGAGCCAGCTAATGGGCCAGCTAGTGAGCCAGCTAGAGAGCCATCTAGTGAGCCAGCTAGAGAGCCATCTAATGAGCCAGCTAGTGAGCCAGCTAATGAGCCAGCTAGAGAGCCAGCTAGAGAGCCAGCTAGAGAGCCAGATAGAGAGACAGCTAGAGAGCCATCTAGTGAGCCAGCTAGAGAGCCATCTAGTGAGCCAGCTAATTAGCCAGCTAGAGAGCCAGCTAGAGAGCCATCTAGTGAGCCAGCTAGTGAGCCATCTAATGAGCCAGCTAGTTAGCCAGCTAATGAGCCAGATAGAGAGACAGCTAGTGAGCCAGCAAGGGCCGGTGCAGCTCCCTAGTGTAGTGTACAGTACTCATTAGTCCGGTGGAGCTGGCAGGTCTGTGACACTGCAGGTGTCTTGGAACACTCTACATGTTGCCTAATGAGAAGTAGAACCAGAGAGATACTGAATACCAGATACCTAACTAGAATAGAAAGAAATATAAGCACCAACCATGTTATTATGATTATTTATTCTGTGTACTGTCACTCTGTTTACAGAATGCTAATGTGTTCAGAAACATGTGACACAGACTGTGGTGCAACACATAAGATGATTGTTTATTCAATGTGTCAATGTGTTTGTATCTGTTCCTGTTTATTTATATCCCTAACCATAAATAAATAAACAAGTATGTACACTGTTAATGTAATTCTACACCCGTCAACTCAGAGCTTGACTGGTTGGGACAATCACCCAGCATACCTACAGTAATCTATCTCTATGGAAAACCTATAGACACACACACACACACACACACACACACACACACACACACACACACACACACATGGAAGCACACGGACACACACACACCCACACACATGGACGCATGCACAAACATACACAGAGAGACTGCTTGTCATACTGTTGTCCCCTGACAGTGTTCTGTCATGCAGGCAAGACCTCTGTCTAACACAGGGCCTTGACCCTTCCCTGGTCCCCTCTGTGTAACGCACAGCCCTGAGGGTTTAATGGTCCCCTCTGTGTAACGCACAGCCCTGAGGGTTTCCTGGTCCCCTCTGTGTAACGCACAGCCCTGAGGGTTTCCTGGTCCCCTCTGTGTAACGCACAGACCTGAGGGTTCCCTGGTCCCCTCTGTGTAACGCAGAGACCTGGTCATGGCCAAAATGTTTCTATATTTCAGTAGCTCTCCAGGACTACAATCTACTGGACCCTACTGTAGTAATCTCCAGTGGACTGGTATTCTAACTCATTATACTGTAATAATCTCCAGTGGACTGGTATTCTAACTCATTATACTGTAGTAATCTCCAGTGGACTGGTATTCTAACTCATTATACTGTAGTAATCTCCAGTGGACTGGTATTCTAACTCATTATACTGTAGTAATCTCCAGTGGACTGGTATTCTAACTCATTATACTGTAGTAATCTCCAGTGGACTGGTATTCTAACTCATTATACTGTAGTAATCTCCAGTGGACTGGTATTCTAACTCATTATACTGTAGTAATCTCCAGTGGACTGGTATTCTAACTCATTATACTGTAGTAATCTCCAGTGGACTGGTATTCTAACTCATTATACTGTAGTAATCTCAAGTGGACTGGTATTCTAACTCATTATACTGTAGTAATCTCCAGTGGACTGGTATTCTAACTCATTATACTGTAATAATCTCCAGTGGACTGGTATTCTAACTCATTATACTGTAATAATCTCCAGTGGACTGGTATTCTAACTCATTATACTGTAGTAATCTCCAGTGGACTGGTATTCTAACTCATTATACTGTAATAATCTCCAGTGGACTGGTATTCTAACCCATTATACTGTAGTAATCTCCAGTGGACTGGTATTTTATCTCATTATACTGTAGTAATCTCCAGTGGACTGGTATTCTAACTCATTATACTGTAGTAATCTCCAGTGGACTGGTATTCTAACTCATTATACTGTAATAATCTCCAGTGGACTGGTATTCTAACTCATTATACTGTAATAATCTCCAGTGGACTGGTATTCTAACTCATTATACTGTAGTAATCTCCAGTGGAATGGTATTTTATCTCATTATACTATATAATGAAGTAGTAGGACTTTCTTTAACTGCATCACTCTCTTTTTAACACTCCTCCTTTTCTCCCCTCTCTTCAATTGTTGAACTTTGTGAATTTTAGATGAGCAGAGTGTTATACTGTAGGTGGAGTCCATGATCAATGTGGTGTCAGATAGAGAACAGGGGTGGAGGAGAGGAGAGGAGAGGAGAGGAGAGGAGAGGAGAGGAGAGGAGAGGAGAGGAGAGGAGAGGAGAGGAGAGGAGAGGAGAGGAGAGGAGAGGAGAGGAGAGGAGAGGAGAGGAGAGGAGAGGAGAGGAGAGGAGAGGAGAGGAGAGGAGAGGGGAGGGACATCCCCAATACAGATGATGTACTGGCATTATGTACTGGCCAAGGCAGTAGCTATACTTCCCGGGGTCCAGCAAAATTAAGGCAGTTATACATCTTTAAGTGTGTGCCCTCAGGCCTCTACTCTACTACCACATCAATAACACAACATCCATGTGTACATGTGTATATAGTGTGTATGTGACTAGGGGTGGATCAGTTCACCAAACCCATGGTTTGGTACGCATTGCGGTTTTGGGGTCACGGTTCGGTTCAGCTTTGGTACAGCAGGAAAATGAAATTCCAACAGTGACTGTTGTTAATTATAGTGTTGGTATTCCTAACTGAGTCATATAACTCCTGATGAGAGCACCATTTGAATGAAAACACACGATTACTCATCATCAACTCTAAATATGGTGCAATATGTGTGGGAAATCAATATGAAACATGGGTCAGACACTCTATAGGCCAACGCTGGAAAGGGGGCGAGTCTGTAGCACTGTACCTGTCATTTCCCACTCCGGGGGAATGTGATGGGCTGTCACTGTTAAGTAGCTCTGTAGACCTGGAGGTCCATCCAGCTGTAGTAATCACAACACAGGGTGCATTTGACAATTCAATGACAACTTCGGCTTTAGCTTGCTAATATAGAGCAGGGTCTACCTGTTTGCTGAAATGGGTGCGAGAGGGCAAAGTTTGTAACATGGCTCGAGAACTTGCTCAAACCCCCTATTCTTCTCAACCACCAACGATGGGCGCATATCCACGGCTATAAGCATACCTATTGATCTTGTAGTTTCTTTGGCCCGGTCAAAATCAGCTGGCAAGTTGTTGTTGTTTTTTTGCGTTTCCGTTTTGCTCCGGTGGTAGGAATACTGGAGTGATGTCGTAACTGAGGTGTTGGTAGCTGCATAGGCTATTCTGGTTGAGCGGTGGCAACATACTCTCTGTCCATAGGCTATTCTGGTTGAGCGGTGGCAACATACTCTCTGTCCATAGGCTATTCTGGTTGAGCGGTGGCAACATACTCTCTGTCCATAGGCTATTCTGGTTGAGCGGTGGCAACATACTCTCTGTCCATAGGCTATTCTGGTTGAGCGGTGGCAACATACTCTCTGTCCATAGGCTATTCTGGTTGAGCGGTGGCAACATACTCTCTCTGTCCATCGCCGTTGTATTGTACTGTGAAACCAAAATGGAGATTTAAACAATGATGTAGAATCCTCCTGGTTTATCGACCCCACCCCTCGCCATCGTACAGAACTAGTTCCAGGCTGCGCCTTACAAAAGGACAGTTTTGAAATGCGCCAGTTAATGAGCCAATGTTGATTACAACGTGTGATAGGCTCTAGTTGTTTTAACGGGACAGCCTACAATGTTTCTTCAGCTCAGATGAGGCATAGGCCTGCAACGCAGCGTAGGCATAGCCTATAGGCCTAGTGGTTTTATTTGGTCAATATGTTTTTATGTATTCATTACTCCAAGCTCCATAATGGTTAATGTTGAGTGTTATGTCTCTGTATTCTGCCAGCGTACTGTGGTTATTGTAACGTGTCAGTAAACGGAATAATACTGAGAAATCTAGTCACACTGAGAGACCACTGAGGTTGACAGGATGGTCTCAGCCTGTGTGTGTGTTCTGATCGTTCTGGGTCGCAGGCTGACACTACTTTACTTCAATACATAAATCATCAACACACTCAATCAACAATCACACGGTATTGCGTAAGCCCCTTTCAATTGCATTATAGATGCTCATCCTTTTATCATTAGAGAAGAAAGGAGAGATTACAGACTGGAATACCACAGTAGATCTATGTATCCTTAGAGAAGAAAGGAGAGGTTACAGACTGGAATACCACAGTAGATATATGTATCCTTAGAGAAGAAAGGAGAGATTACAGACTGGAATACCACAGTAGATCTATGTATCCTTAGAGAAGAAAGGAGAGATTACAGACTGGAATACCACAGTAGATCTATGTATCCTTAGAGAAGAAAGGAGAGATTACAGACTGGAATACCACAGTAGATATATGTATCCTTAGAGAAGAAAGGAGAGATTACAGACTGGAATACCACAGTAGATCTATGTATCCTTAGAGAAGAAAGGAGAGATTACAGACTGGAATACCACAGTAGATATATGTATCCTTAGAGAAGAAAGGAGAGATTACAGACTGGAATACCACAGTAGATATATGTATCCTTAGAGAAGAAAGGAGAGGTTACAGACTGGAATACCACAGTAGATATATGGACTTCACAGTGAGTTCACGTTGTAATAAAAGCAATGCTGTAGTCTGTAGATTGGG
>CM042381.1:31770644-31773144 GCA_023634145.1 Thymallus thymallus
GCTCACTGTTCGTGAAGTGCCCAACCAGGAATAATAAAACTCTGGACTTGTTATATGCTCATGTAAAGGATGCATACAACTCCACTGCACTCCCTCCCCTCGGTAGATCAGATCACAACCTTGTCCACCCCACTCCAAAGGCCTATGGTCCAACAGCAGCCTGCGACCACTAGGACCATTAGGAGAGGGTCCCCGGAGGCGTATGAGGCCCCTCAGGACTGCTTTGAAACAACAGACTGGAATGTGCTCCTGTGAGACTCATGGGGAGGACATTGATGGACTTACTGACTGCATAATGGACTATATACATTTTTGTGTAGACAACACTGTACCCACCAGGAAGGTAACTATGCTGTTTTCTAAATAATAAACCCTGGGTCACCAGCGACCTGAAGGCCCTGCTGAATGAGAAGAAGAGGGCTTTCAAGGAGGTGGACAAGGACAAATTGAAATGCGTCCAGAGGGAGCTGATGTTGCGGATTGCTGAGGGGAAGAGAGGGTATAAGGAGAAGATGGAGGACAAGCTGAGACAGAGCCAGGTGAGAGAGGTGTGGAAGGCTATGAGAAATCACTGGCTTCAAAAGGTCAATTAGTGGGCAGACGGAGGGGACCCAGGACAGAGCCAATGAGCTGATCCAATTTTTTAACAGGTTCGATTCTGGCCCTCTCCATCTCCCCTCCAGCTCCCCAGGCCACACAACCTCACTGCTGTCCCACCCCTACTTTGCTCACAACACCTCTGTTGAGACAATCAGCGACCCCCTCTCCACCTCCTCCCCCGCTCCCTCTGGACTGCTCTGCAACACCTCCCTTCCCCCAACCTCTAGACTGATCCTCAACACCCCCCTTCCCCCCACCTCCCCACTTGGGCTGGCTTTCACCACCAACCAAGTGAAGAGAGAGCTGGAGAGACTACATTAGTGGAAAGCGGCAGGCCCTGATGGCATCAGCCCAAGGGTAATTAGGGTCTGTGCTGACCAACTGTCTGGAATACTCCAGCCTGGAAATGGTCCCTGTGCTGTGGAAAACATCCTGTCTGGTCCCAGTGCCCAATAAGGTGCACCCCACTGTCCTGAATTACTTCAGACCTGTAGCGCTAACATCCCACATCATGAAGACCCTGGAAAGGTTAGTCCTTGCTGAACTCAGAGCCCTGGTGTGTACATCACTGGACCCCCTGCAGTTCGCATACCAGCGAAAAACATCGGTGTGGATGATGCAATCATCTACCTTCTGCAGAGGGCATACTCTCACCTGGACAATGCAGGTAGCACAGTGAGGGTTTAGATTTTTGACTTCTTCAGTGCCTTCAATACCATTCAGCCCCTGCTACTGGGTGAGAATATGAAGAGGATGAAAGTGGAAGCACCCTTAGTCTCCTGGGTCACGGAATACTTGACCGGTAGGCCACAATTTGTGCGGCTACAGAGCTGTGTGTCAGAACGGGCAGTGAGGAACACAGGGACCCCCCAGGGAACGGTCCTGTCCCCCTTACTGTTCACCCTCTACACCTCAGACTTCAGATATAACTCTGAAACCTGCCACCTACAGAAGTTCTCGGATTACTCCGCAATTGTAGGGTGCATCAGGGGTGGGCAGGAGGAGGAGTACAGGAGCACAATCAATGACTTTGTGTTGTGGTGTGAGCAAAACCAACTTCAGATCAACATCAGCAAAACAAAGGAGATGGTTGTGGACTTCAAGGCACAACTGACTGCAGTCCCTATACAGGGGATGGATGGTTGGGTCATACAAGTTCCTGGGAGTCCATATGGACAACAGGCTGGAATGGGCTGGTAACACCGGGGCTCTGTACAAAAAGGGCCAGAGCCGACTCTACTTTCTGAGGAGGCTCAGGTCCCTCAACGTGTGCAGTAAACTACTGCATACCTTCTACCAGTGCCATCTTTTTTGCAGTGGTGTGCTGGGGCGCCAACATAAAGGCCGGTGAAGCTTCTCGGGTAAATAAGCTGATCAGGAAGGCTAGCTCTGTTCTGGGGATTAGCCTTGACACTCTAGAGGAGGTGGCGGAGAGACGGATCCTGGCCAAGCTGCTGGCCATCATGGACAACGTCACCCACCCTCTGCATGCCATGGTTATGACGCAGAGGAGCACCTTCAGTCACAGACTGATCCCACCACGGTGTGCCAGAGAGCGCTACAGGAGGTCCTTCCTGCCGGCGGCTATTAGACTATTTAATGCCTCACCGGGGTGCCGTCGGCAACATAGACCTGGAACTGTTGGGGTGTTAGGACCTAGTTTAACAAATATGCATCCATCCAGGAGTAACTCTGGTCTGTAATCACTCATTCACTCAGGACTTATTTATTCATTCAGGTCTGTATATACATATTCATGTACAGTTGTTATATCACATCACGTGCAATATTGTAAGTAATTCTTGGACTGAACTTACGTAGCCATTCACTCAGGAATGCATATTAGTATCCTGTCAGTTGTATTTTTATTTCATTGCTTTTAGTACATTGAATGTGCAAT
>CM042381.1:31775644-31783144 GCA_023634145.1 Thymallus thymallus
GTACAGAGAATACAGAGAGTACAGTACAGAGAGTACAATACAGATGGTACAGTACAGAGAGTACAGAGATTCCAGTACATAGAGTACAGAGAGTACCATACAGAGAGTACAGTTGTTATTCATACAGTAACTCAGTCCCTATATATATGTTGTAATCTTTGAAGAGCTTATTCATACAGTAACTCAGTCCCTAAATATATGTTGTAATATTTGAAGAGCTTATTCATACAGTAACTCAGTCCCTATATATATGTTGTAATATTTGAAGAGCTTATTCATACAGTAACTCAGTCCCTAAATATATGTTGTAATATTTGAAGAGCTTATTCATACAGTAACTCAGTCCCTATATGTTGTAATATTTGAAGAGCTTATTCATACAGTAACTCAGTCCCTATATATATGTTGTAATATTTGAAGAGCTTATTCATACAGTAACTCAGTCCCTAAATATATGTTGTAATATTTGAAGAGCTTATTCATACAATAACTCAGTCTCTATATGTTGTAATATTTTTTTATTTATCTGCTGTAATTCAGAAATTTTGCGTGTCATTCCAATTTGTCTAATTTTGTCAAATGTGACGCAAAAAATGCCTTGACAATGGAAAAGATTGTTGACATTTGGTTTGATTGAACCATATTACGAGGTAAATGTGTGTTTATTGGTAGAAATTGCGAGCCCTCTTTTTGTACTGCGGTGATGGGTCAGTTTTATACGATAATATTGCGATGATTTGACTGTTTTATGCGGAAATAGTGCGATTGCATAATTGTGTAATCCTTCAGGGACTGGTAACTGGAACCATGTGATCCTCCTCTTCCTCTCCTGCATTCTCTCCCCTTTCTCCCCTTCCTCCCACCCCTCCTATCCTCTCTAGGTTGGCAGGGGGTGGATTGTACCATCTCATGCTCCAGTGGTACCTGGGGTCTGAACTGTAATCAGACGTGTCTGTGTGCCAATGGGGCGGACTGCGACCCAGGCAATGGAACCTGTACCTGCGCCCCCGGCTGGATGGACGAGTACTGCGACACAACCTGTCCCGTGAGTGAGAGAGAGAGAGAAATCAAACAAATCACATTTTATTTGTCACATGCGCCAAATACAACTGGTGTAGACCTTACCATGACATGCTTATGAGCCCTTCACAATGATGCAGAGTTTAAAAATAATAATAATTATAACTCAAGAGGAATAAAATATAATACACAAGAATAGAGCGATATACAGGAAGTACCAGTACCAGATTAATATGGAGCTATATACAGGAAGTACCAGTACCAGATCAATGTGGAGCTATATACAGGAAGTACCAGTACCAGATTAATGTGGAGCTATATACATGAAGTACCAGTACCAGATCACTGTGCAGCTCTATACAGGGAGTACCAGATCAATGTGAAGCTATATACAGGGAGTACCAGTAGCAGATCAATGTGCAGAGGTACGAAGTATTTGAGGTAGATATGTACATGAAGGCAGGGTAAAGTGACTAGGCATCAGGATAGATAATAATAAGGTATTTGAGGTAGATATGTACATGAAGGCAGGGTAAAGTGACTAGGCATCAGGATAGATAATAATAAGGTATTTGAGGTAGATATGTACATGGAGGCAGGGTAAAGTGACTAGGCATCAGGATATATAATAATAAGGTATTTGAGGTAGATATGTACATGGAGGCAGGGTAAAGTGACTAGGCATCAGGATATATAATAATAAGGTATTTGAGGTAGATATGTACATGGAGGCAGGGTAAAGTGATTAGTCATCAGGATATATAATAATAAGGTATTTGAGGTAGATATGTACATGGAGGCAGGGTAAAGTGACTAGGCATCAGGATATATAATAATAAGGTATTTGAGGTAGATATGTACATGGAGGCAGGGTAAAGTGACTAGGCATCAGGATATATAATAATAAGGTATTTGAGGTAGATATGTACATGGAGGCAGGGTAAAGTGACTAGGCATCAGGGTAGATAATAATAAGGTATTTGAGGTAGATATGTACATGAAGGCAGGGTAAAGTGACTAGACATCAGGATAGATAATAATAAGGTATTTGAGGTAGATATGTACATGGAGGCAGGGTAAAGTGTAATGTTAACATAGCTGTTGTTGTTTTCAGGAGGGCACGTATGGAGAACAGTGTCGGGAGCAGTGTGACTGTATCCATGCTGATGGCTGTGACCCTGTGAGAGGCGACTGTCGCTGTCTGGCTGGATGGACTGGTGAGTTAGGTTGTAGTTCTCCCTACAGTCTAGCTAATGTTGTATCCACGGCGATGGCTGTGACCCTGTGAGAGGCGACTGTCTCTGTCTGTCTGGCTGTATGGTGAGTTAGGCTGTAGTTCTCCCTACAGTCTTGCTAATGTTGTGCTCGTATGACAACGTACAGACATTGTCATATAACTTACCGTTTTTGTTAATCTTCATATTTACATGAATAAAGATACTGGTTTGAATTTAATGAAATCTGATAAATATGGAAGATGCTTCTTAATTCAGCGCCCGAGGGGGACATTACAGAGTCAGAACATTGAGACCAGTTTCACTACTTTCTAGAAACTTCACAGAGAAAAGATCGATACATTCATGATATCAAAGGAGGAATGTTTTCGCGCAAAAATGTAAATACTGTACAAATAAATTATGCAATTTGGATTTGGTGTAGTATTTTATTGGCTGTTGTGCTGATCCATTAATGTAATGACTAAATATGTTTTAGAATATCAAGTAATGTACATGGTTATTGTGATGCTTGTGTGAGAGTATGGAAAGGAGGGAGCCAAGCGCAGGATACAGAGCATGGATATTTATTCAGGTAGCCGCAATAAAGTACACTCGTAACAGGCGAGCACAGTAAACCAAAGCAACGGGACTAAAGCCCGGAAATATATCGGTGTGGTTGACAACGAGAAATAGGTACACACGTATACATGACACAATAACGCACAAGGGCTGGGGGGCTGAGGGAACAGATAAGCACTTAATGATGAGGGAGATGAGTAGCAGGTGTGTGTAGTTTACAAGACAGTCCGTGGTGCGTTCAAGAATAAACAGAACTTGCATGACAACGGGCCAGGGGAAAACGGTGACGGCTAAAAAGCCGGTGACGTCGAACGCCGGAGCCGCCCCGGACCAGGAGAGGAGGCAGACCCGGACTAGGAGAGGAGGCAGACCCGGACCAGGAGAGGAGGCAGACCCGGACCAGGAGAGGAGGCAGACCCGGACCAGGAGAGGAGGCAGACCCGGACCAGGAGAGGAGGCAGACCCGGACCAAGAGAGGAGGCAGACCCGGACCAGGAGAGGAGGCAGACCCGGACCAGGAGAGGAGGCAGACCCGGACCAGGAGAGGAGGCAGACCCGGAGGGAGACGTGACAGCTTGGGGTTTTAGATATGATCTACATTAACACTGGCTGTAGTCTGTTTCATGTCATTTGGTCCTCTTGTGGACTTCCTTATAGAGCCTACATATTCACCATGTGATGGGTGCAAAATGAGTTGTGAGAGCTACGTTGTTGATTATTTACAGTATCCACCACACAACCTCCAGCTGCATGGCTTCAACCATTTTCCCAATTCACCTATTAGTAATGTTTTAGTCTTTTCATTTACCAAGGACCACCCTCTCAGCAAGCTAGTCTTAATGTTCATACACATACCTCCAGTCCCTTACATGACATCATAATAATAATACTAATAATACTAATAATACTAATAATACTAATAATACTAATAATAATAGATAGCCATGAGTCTGAATGTGACTCTGAATGAGAATCACGGCTGGTCTGATGAGGCTGGTCTGATGAGGCTGGTTTGATGAGGCTGGTCTGATGAGGCTGGTCTGATGAGGCTGGTCTGATGAGGCTGGTCTGATGAGGCTGGTCTGATGAGGCTGGTCTGATGAGGCTGGTCACTCTGATGTCAAAGTCACAGCGTTTGAGGGTGAAGGAGGTTTATAATCATTATGAAGAGGATTACCTGCTGAATGACTAATGGATGAGGGAGGAGAGGTGAGGAGAGGAAGTGGAGAGGAGAGGAGATGAGAGGTGGAGAGGAGAGGTGGAGAGGAGAGGTGGAGAGAGAAGCTCCCTGTCCTGCACAGTGCTGTGTGCTATTAGGACTGCATGGTATGTCAGAGGGTCCCTGCTCCATTCTGGTGTGTGTGTGTGTGTGTGTGTGTGTGTGTGTGTGTGTGTGTGTGTGTGTGGTGTGTGGTGTGTGTGTGTGTGTGTGCGTGCGTGCGTGCGTGCGTGCGTGTGTGTGAGTACACGCCACACACCACACACCACACACCACACACACCACACACCACACACACCACACACCACACACGCCACACACCACACACCACACACACCACACACACACACCCCACACACACACACACACACACACACACACACACACAACACACACCACACACGTCACGCACACGTTTGTGCAAGCATTCTTGCTAGCCTGTGCGCTCCCTCTCCCGCTGCCATTAGGACTGCTGTATGGGGGACAGGGACAAGGATGGATGTCAGAGGAAGGGTCAATATGGGGTCATCTCTGGGTGTTTAGAATCACAATGGGGAATGGCTGCAGTATAATGACAGACTGAGGTGAAGCTGTGACCACACGGCTGATTCATGACTGGAATACAACTGACAGAACGGTTCTCTTCTCTACTCTGGATGTAATTGACACACTGGGGTCCTGTGTGATGAGGGGCTGACCATAGACAATGCCTGAAGAGACACCCGATAGGGCTAGATGGGTACATGACAATAACATTGTGGAGGAAGAGAGGTATTTTTGGAATGGAACGTTTTTGCATTGGATAGCAAACGCTGTTTAAAAGTTAAAGACTACCCCCTCTGGTGAAATGCACTGTGCTTAGGCGTGACATTTGAAATGAATTAACATGAACATGTATTTTTTGTTGTCCCGCAGTGAGAAGCCTTCAAGGTTTTCCAATGGCAGACAGCATTAACCATGTAATACCGTGCCAGCATTACCATGTAATACCGTGCCAGCATTACCATGTAACACCGTGCCAGCATTACCATGTAACACCGTGCCAGCATTACCATGTAATACCGTGCCAGCATTACCATGTAACACCGTGCCAGCATTACCATGTAACACCGTGCCAGCATTACCATGTAATACCGTGCCAGCATTACCATGTAACACCGTGCCAGCATTACCATGTAACCCCGTGCCAGCATTACCATCTAACACCGTGCCAGCATTACCATGTAACACCATGCCAGCATTAACCATCTAACACCATGCCAGCATTACCATGTAACACCATGCCAGCATTAACCATCTAACACCATGCCAGCATTACCATGTAACACCATGCCAGCATTACCATGTAACACCATGCCAGTATTAACCATGTAACACCATGCCAGCATTACCATGTAACACCATGCCAGCATTACCATGTAACACCATGCCAGCATTACCATGAGATTCAGAAGAAGATCACTGCCTCTTCTATGAAAGAGTTTCTGAGTCCAGTATTATGGATGGTCTATCTGAGTACTGTTATTATGGATGGTCTATCTGAGTACTGTTATTATGAATGGTCTATCTGAGTACTGTTATTATGGATGGTCTATCTGAGTACTGTTATTATGGATGGTCTATCTGAGTACTGTTATTATGGATGGTCTATCTGAGTACTGTTATTATGGATGGTCTATCTGAGTACTGTTATTATGGATGGTCTATCTGAGTACTGTTATTATGGATGGTCTATCTGAGTACTGTTATTATGGATGGTCTGTCTGAGTACTGTTATTATGGATGGTCTATCTGAGTACTGTTATTATGGATGGTCTATCTGAGTACTGTTATTATGGATGGTCTATCTGAGTACTGTTATTATGGATGGTCTATCTGAGTACTGTTATTATGGATGGTCTGTCTGAGTACTGTTATTATGGATGGTCTATCTGAGTACTGTAATTATGGATGGTCTATCTGAGTACTGTTATTATGGATGGTCTATCTGAGTACTGTTATTATGGATGGTCTATCTGAGTACTGTTATTATGGATGGTCTATCTGAGTACTGTTATTATGGATGGTCTATCTGAGTACTGTTATTATGGATGGTCTGTCTGAGTACTGTTATTATGGATGGTCTATCTGAGTACTGTTATTATGGATGGTCTATCTGAGTACTGTTATTATGGATGGTCTGTCTGAGTACTGTTATTATGGATGGTCTATCTGAGTACTGTTATTATGGATGGTCTATCTGAGTACTGTTATTATGGATGGTCTATCTGAGTACTGTTATTATGGATGGTCTATCTGAGTACTGTTATTATGGATGGTCTATCTGAGTACTGTTATTATGGATGGTCTATCTGAGTACTGTTATTATGGATGGTCTATCTGAGTACTGTTATTATGGATGGTCTGTCTGAGTACTGTTATTATGGATGGTCTATCTGAGTACTGTTATTATGGATGGTCTATCTGAGTACTGTTATTATGGATGGTCTGTCTGAGTACTGTTATTATGGATGGTCTATCTGAGTACTGTTATTATGGATGGTCTATCTGAGTACTGTTATTATGGATGGTCTATCTGAGTACTGTTATTATGGATGGTCTATCTGAGTACTGTTATTATGCATGGTCTATCTGAGTACTGTTATTATGGATGGTCTGTCGGAGTCCAGTATTATGGAAGGTCTGTCTGAGTCCAGTATTATAGATGGTCTATCTGAGTACTGTTATTATGGATGGTCTGTCGGAGTCCAGTATTATGGAAGGTCTGTCTGAGTACTGTTATTCTGCAGCTCTCTAGGTACAATCTCCTCTCATGGTTTTGTCTTTTAAAGGATGTATTCCTTCCCACTGTGCTTTTGTTTGCTCTTTGAGGCCCAAGGCCGGGTTACTATAAAGCACTTTACAACTGTTGATGTAAAACAACTCTTTCCTACTCACTTTGGTTGTATTGACATTCTCTCTAACCTTTAGCTTACTGCACTCCTCCAATAGAGAGTTAGCTGAAGGTTCTCCATCGGTCTCCCTCTATCCATCTACCGTCTCTCCATCCCTCCATCCCTCTACCATCCCTCTACCCATCCCTCCATCCCTCTATCCATCCCTCCATCCCTTTATCCATCCCTCTACCCATCCCTCCATCCCTCTACCCATCCCTCCATCCCTCTACCCATCCCTCCATCCCTCTATCCATCCCTCTACCCATCCCTCCATCCCTCTACCATCCCTCCATCCCTCTATCCATCCCTCTACCCATCCCTCCATCCCTCTACCCATCCCTCCATCCCTCTACCATCCCTCCATCCCTCTATCCATCCCTCTACCATCCCTCCATCCCTCTATCCATCCCTCTATCCATCCCTCTACCCATCCCTCCATCCCTCTATCCATCCCTCTACCCATCCCTCCATCCCTCTATCCATCCCTCTACCCATTCCTCCATCCCTCTACCCATCCCTCCATCCCTCG
>CM042381.1:31788144-31793144 GCA_023634145.1 Thymallus thymallus
ATGGATCCTATATAGTGCACTATAATACCCTATGGGCCCTATATAGTGCACTATAATACCCTATGGGCCCTATATAGTGCACTATATAGGGAATAGTGCACCATTTGGGACGCCAGCAGCCTCAGTGAAGGAGAACAAAGCTAAGCTAACTAACTGTTCTGTTCCTTCAGTACAGAGGATTACGATAGAGAGCAGAGTGGGTTGTCAAAGTGTTTTTCTTCCTTGGCTTCAGACTTTACCTTGTGAACCTGAAAGAGAGGAGAGGAGAGGAGAGGAGAGGAGAGGAGAGGAGAGGAGAGGAGAGGAGAGGAGAGGAGAGGAGAGGAGAGGAGAGGAGAGGAGAGGAGAGGAGAGGAGAGGAGAGGAGAGGAGAGGAGAGGAGAGGAGAGGAGAGGAGAGGAGAGGAGAGGAGAGTGTCCTGTAGTGTCTTAGCTTTGTATCCATGGTTGTCTCAGAAATGTCTGTGTTTATAAGTACACACACACACACACACACACACATAAACATACACACACCTACACACACACCCACTCACCCTGTCCCCTGTTTTTCAGTCTGTTCTCCAGGGTTCTATGGTCAGCGCTGCAGTCAATCCTGTCCTCAGTGTATCCATAGTGATGGTCCCTGTCACCACATCACAGGACACTGTGAGTGTCTGTCAGGATTCTGTGGCTCTCTGTGTAACCAAGGTAAGATTCTCTACTTTCTCTCTGCTCTCTCTGTCTCTAGGCCTGATATGACTATGTGGAGATAGGACATAAGTCTCTGCTCTCTCTGTCTCTGTCTCCAGGCCTGATATGACAATGTGGAAATAGGACATAAGTCTCTGCTCTCTCTGTCTCCAAGCCTGATATGACTATTTGGAGATAGGACATACGTCTCTGCTCTCTCTGTCTCTGTCTCTAGGCCTGATATGACTATTTGGAGATAGGACATAAGTCTCTGCTCTCTCTGTCTCTGTCTCTAGGCCTGATATGACTATTTGGAGATAGGACATCAGTCTCTGCTCTCTCTGTCTCCAGGCCTGATATGACTATGTGGAGATAGGACATAAGTCTCTGCTCTCTCTGTCTCCAGGCCTGATATGACTATTTGGAAATAGGACATAAGTCTCTGCTCTCTCTGTTTTCACTCTGCCTCAAACCACTTTCCACCAGTCTGGATGCCAGAAAGTTTGTACTTTAGCTAACTCATTAGTCCTACCTACAACCTTAATTTGTCATTTTTGTACGTTCAATAGAATTATCAACACAGCATTACTTATTTATATAGTGTTAAATTCTGAAATACATTCAGTCATAAACCTGAACCCTGGTCTCCTCCAAGATGAGGGGCTGATGCACATCTTCAAGTCTCAGCCAAGGTTCTTCATCTGGTGTGTTGCTTACACTTTCTTCTGATTGCTTAGGCACTATCTTTGAAACTACAGGCTATTTTTTCTAAACTCTACACACTAACCACAAAACCTTACACCAAACCAGCAAAACATTATACATTATATCTCTTGCGAAAGCAAACAATTCTTGCAGAACTCTCCAAGCTCTTTTAATAAAATTGTGTTTTTGCATCAATACAGTACACACAAACACACGAAGCACCAGCTACGCACTGATAGTATAAATTAAAAACACTTGTGGCTTTTGTTTTTTCTGTGTGCAGGGCATAGCAGTTTGCAATAAAGTTGTGTTATCCATGTAGTAAACACACATACACACGAGTATCCAAATGTGTAAAGTATGGATCTGTATTACGAACATAATACACTATCAATACAAATAAGGGGAAAACAAAATGTTATAACGCTCCTAAAACAACGAAAGCGCAATAGAAGAAAAACAACAACATTTGTGCAAAAAAAAAAGAACAGAAAAAAATACCGCTACATCTCGCCTTCTTTGTGGGTTTGGCCATAAGACTTCATCCACATCACATGCAATGTTGTCTTGAGCTAGGCAGCGTGGAAAGTATTGCCCAGAGTGCCGTATCCAGGCCGGGCATGACCCCTGATCGATGTCTCCACAAGCCTCCTCCATTGCCTGTAGAAGGGGTATGCGTTGGTGGGGCTGGCGATCGTACACCTTCCAACGCCATGCAGAGAAGAATTCTTCAATAGGATTCAAGAACGGAGAGTATCGTGAGAGATTGAGCGCGATGAAAAGTGGGAGACCTGTGAACCAATTGCGGACCACAGCAGCCCGGTGGAAACTAACATTGTCCCAGATGATATCGTACCTGGGCTGCTCTGGCCCCTGGACATTAGGGATTAGTCTGTTGTGGAGGGTGTCCAGAAATGTGAAAATGTGTGCAGTGTTGTATGGGCCTAGGATTGCATGATGGTGAAGGACGCCATTTTGACTAATAGCCGCACACATTGTTATGTTGCCACCACGTTGTCCCGGGACGTTGATGATGGCACGGTGTCCAATGGTATTTCTACCGCGGCCCCTTGTTTTTGCAAGGTTGAAACCTGCCTCGTCCACATATATTAGCTCATGATGCACTGCATCTGCTTCAAGCTCCATGACTCTCTGAAAGAGACAAGACAAAACAATGTATCACAGTATGAAAAGACAGGGAACAGTCCATATGATGTAGCACCATACACTTCCAGATCCAGTACCAATGATGGGACATTATATCTTACCTTCACATATTCATATCTCAGTTGTTTTACACGGTGTGAGGTTCTTTCTAAAGGGCTGCTTCATCCTAACTCTATTGCGTTTCAGTAGACGAGACAGTGCAGAGAGACTCACTCTGTAGACGTTTTGGAATATGGTGTTATCTGCCATTATGTGTTCCTGCAGTTCTCTGAGTCTGATGCAGTTATTTGCAATGACCATATTTACAATGTGGTTCTCCTGTTCTGGGCTGAACAGTCCACCTCTTCCACCAGATACTGGTTTTCGTGCAGTTCTGTAAAAACATTTGAATTGTTTTAGTGATAGATCCTTCTCATTATGAAGTACAGTACAAGACTACAAGACTACAGCACTTACAGTTACTTACCGGTTCTCATTTCCAAATGTAGAGACCAATGTTTACAGTTTTGCTAGAAGTGTCTCATTCAATTACAAACTGAGTGTAAAGCGGAGAACGTGTATTCAGTTTGGCTCACTTGGTAAATGCATTGGCTACAAGTGTTAATGGTTTCAGAGATAATGCTTCAAGAATCACTGTTAGTGTTTCAGCATTCAGAAAAAACTGTAATCACAGAACCATCTTCACTACTTTAGGGGCTAGGACATAGATCTGTTACTGTTAGGACATAGATCTGTTACTGTTAGGACATAGATCTGTTACTGTTAGGACATAGATCTGTTACTGTTAGGACATAGATCTGTTACTGTTAGGACATAGAGCTGTTACTGTTAGGACATAGATCTGTTACTGTTAGGACATAGATATGTTACTGTTAGGACATAGATCTGTTACTGTTAGGACATAGATCTGTTACTGTTAGGACATAGATCTGTTACTGTTAGGACATAGAGCTGTTAAAATAACAGCTTGTGTCAGTTAACTCGTGACTCCTGGATGACTCATTATATTAATAAAGTCTGATCTAATCAACACATTCTATGGTCAGATTAAAAAAGGTTAAGGGTACAAGAATGTGTACAGATCTGGCTGTTGTCAAAATCACTACATATTCCATCGAGCCAAGAGGGGAGCGACAGCCCGTTGTCACAGTTCTGAGACCAGTCAGAAACGTCCAGCTAACCCTACGCCAATGGTGCTGCTGAATCTCAAAACTGAACTTGGACCCGTGTTAAGTAGCAATGATATCCTTCGTCGCCGTCGTCGTCTTTCGACAGATATCTCAAACCAGCCATGACTATTCTAGGGCGGCAGGTAGCCTAGCGGTTAGAGTGTTGGGCCAGTAACCGAAAGGTTGATGGTTTGAATACCCGAGCTGACAAGGTGCAAAACCTGTCTGTGTCCTTGAGCAAGGCACTTAACCCTAATTTGCTGACCCTGTAGGTAGGCCGTCATTGTAAATAAGAAATTGTTCTTAACTGACTTGCCTAGTTAAATAAATAATACTTTTTTATTAAACAATACATAATTTTTACTAGCATAGTTCAGCTAGTCAGCTAGTTTAGCTAATCAGCTAGTCAGCTAGTTTAGCTAGTCAGCTAGTTTAGCTAGGGAAAACCGGGGAAAACAAGCTCGGGCCCACTAGTTCAGGAGGCAGATTATAGCTTTTATGCCCTGATATCAGGAGCTGACGGGGGAACGTTTGATTAAACAATTCAGAGACTGAAACAAATAAATCAGATGACTTATATTTTAGGAGAGTGAATCAATACAATTCCGAAATCAGCTGTAACTGTCAGTAGTAAAACAAGGCTTAAAACGATGTTTGCATGAACCCCGAATACAGAAACTGAATGGTGAAGTCTCTTCCAGACACGGTAGACTCCTCCTCCTCACCACTCTATAAAGTCTCATCCAGATTTAAAATACATATAACTTTTCCTAATAATGAAATTAGAAATTAATTAGAAAGAGGCAAGGGCAGATATATAATTCACTTTCATGCCCTTCCCAGCCATAGAGATCCTATTAAATTACTAGAGAGGCCATGTCATAACCCTTCTCAGCGCTGTTTCATAAATATAAGGACTAATATGTTAAAATAGGGCTTTTATAAATGGTGCTCGTTTGTCAAGAAGACCTCAATTAAGGGCTAGTTCGGTCACTGGGCAGTTGCTCTCTGAACATGTTTGGCTTTTTAAGTCAGTCGTCTCTCTTCTAATCTTTCTGTTGAAGTATGAACGTTTGAAAGGAATTGTTGGTTTAAATCTAATACTCACATGCAGATGCAAGGTCATGTTTGAGGGACTTGAAAGAGCACTTCAGAGGAAGAGAGCAGATAAACCCATTAAATAGAATTAGTGAAGAGAAAGAAGAGAAATAAATGAAGACTCCAAATATCCTTGATGACAGTTAGACTTCCTCCTCTTCCTCCTCCTCTTCCTCTTCCTCCTCCTCCT
>CM042381.1:31798144-31903144 GCA_023634145.1 Thymallus thymallus
TGTCCACAATGCTTCTTAACAGCACTATAACAAGGCAGGTCCTACAGGCTCCAGTTTGTCACACCTGGACTATTGTTCAGTCGTGTTGTCAGGTGCCACAAAAAGGGACAAAAGAAAATTGCAATTGGCTCAGAACAGGGCAGCACGGCTGGCCCTTGGATGTACACAGAGAGCTAACATTAATGATATGCATGTCAGTCTCTCCTTGCTGAAAGTAGAGGAGAGATTGACTTCCTCACAATTTGTATTTATGAGAGGTATTGACATGTTGAAAGCACTGTTTGAACTACTGGCTCACAGCTTGGACACCCATGCAAGACACGCCACCAGAGGTCTCTTCACAGTCCCCAAGTCCAGAACAGACTATGGGAGGCACACAGTACTACACAGAGTCATTACTACACGTAACTCTCTTCCACATCAAGTAACTGATGCAAGCAGTAAAATTAGATTTTAAAAACTAATAAAAATACAACTTATGGAACAGCGGGTACTGTGAAGCAATATAAACATAGGCACAGACACATGCATACATACACATGATAACATACGCACTATACACACACATATGGATTTTGTATTGTAGATATGTGTAAGTGGTGTAGTAGGGGCCTGAGGTCACACAGTGTGTTGTGAAATCTGTGAATGTATTGTAATGTTTTTAAAATTGTATAAACTGCCTTAAATTTGGGGTACAGCACTGTACCCCCTCCACAGCACTCTACCCCCTCCACAGCACTCTACCCCCTCCACAGCACTGTACCCCCTCCACAGCACTGTACCCCCTCCACAGCACTGTACCCCCTCCACAGCACTGTACCCCCTCCACAGCACTCTACCCCCTCCACAGCACTCTTTATGAAATTTCCCCCCCGGGGGATCAATAAAGTACCTATCTATCTATCTATCTATCTATCTATCTATCTATCTATCTATCTATCTATCTATCTATCTATCTATCTATCTATCTATCTATCTATCTATCTATCTATCTATCTATCTATCTACCCCCTCCACAGCACTCTACCCCCTCCACAGCACTGTACCCCCTCCACAGCACTGTACCCCCTCCACAGCACTGTACCCCCTCCACAGCACTCTACCCCCTCCACAGCACTGTACCCCCTCCAGAGCACTGTCTCTTTAAATTCAGGGGGTGATCTAACTGAACTCTCCTTTCAGCTAGATCTTCCTCTCTTGCTGTGTGTGTTCTCAGCAAACTTAGCTACCTGATGAAACCTCTTTTTTTACAGCTGTGTATTGAAAATGTCCCAATGGAGCTGTGTGGCTTTGCTTTATCTTGCATTATCACCCATGGGAGTGCGTGTGTGTATGTAAAGTCCTGTGCTGTAAGCTTGTGTTTCCGTGGTGAGCAGGGCTTCAGTGTCCAGGCTTGCTCTCCTCTCTAGACTCATCTCCTAGCAACAGCAACGCCAGTCGTTGTTTCACTAACCCCTCCTACCATACTCTGGGACCATGTACTTACGCTGGCCACTACGCCAAGCCTGACAAGAAGACAAGAAGGGCCAAGGTGGGTGGCAACCAACCTTAACTTTATTTATGCTAAGATTACATACAGATAACTGCCAAAATAAAGGAAACACCAACGTAAAGTGTCTTATTAGGGCGTTGGGCCATCAAGAGCCAGAACAGCTTCAATGCACCTTGGCATAGATTCTACCAGTCTGGAACTCTATCGGAGGGATGTGACACCATTCTTCCAAGAGAAATTCAATAATTTGGTGTTTTGTTGATGGTGGTGGAAAACGCTGTCTCAGGCACCGCTCCAGAATCTCCCAGAAGTGTTCAATTGGGTTGAGATCTGGTGACTGAAACGGCCATGTCACATGGTTTATATCGTTTTCATGCTCATCAAACCATTCAGTGACCACTCGTGCCATGTGGATGGGGTCATTGTCATTGTATGGGGACATTGTATGTTAGTTGCTTAACTACAGTAATTCAGGAACCAGACCTGTGTGGAAGAACCTGCTTTCAATATACTTTATGTCCCTCATCTACTCAAGTGGTTCCATTATTTTGCCAGTTACCTGTACGTTGGAATTCTCCAGAAAACATGGGTCTTTTCTTTGTCGTTTTTTTTCTCTGGAGAATAAATAGAGTTACTTTAGTTCATGAAGATCTCCATTAGCTGTTCCACATGCAGCAGCTACTCTCTATTAAGATCTCCATTAGCTGTTCCACATGCAGCAGCTACTCTCTAATAAGATCTCCATTAGCTGTTCCACATGCAGCAGCTACTCTCTATTGAGATCTCCATTAGCTGTTCCACATGCAGCAGCTACTCTCTATTGAGACCCCCATTAGCTGTTCCACATGCAGCAGCTACTCTCTATTGAGATCTCCATTAGCTGTTCCACATGCAGCAGCTACTCTCTATTGAGACCCCCATTAGCTGTTCCACATGCAGCAGCTACTCTCTATTAAGATCTCCATTAGTTGTTCCACATGCAGCAGCTACTCTTCCTGGGGTCCACAGTATGTCTGTCTGTCTGTCTGTGTTTCCTTCCCAGGTGAAGGACAGGAGGTTGAACAGGAATAGTGCTCCAGAGTGGACAGCCTACTATAACGTCAATGATCTGGGTATGTCTGATGACTCCCTTATAAACCCATTGTAAATACAAGTTGATTTGGGATCGTTTAACCCTCTCAGTTAAAATGGCCGGATACACTGAGTGTACAAAACATTAGGAACACCTGCTGTATATATGGCCATATACACATTAGAACATTCAATAATCTGTCCCGTTAACATCTCTGTAGGTGTACTGTGTAGACAGGCTGTTAATCTGTCCCGTTAACATCTCTGTAGGTGTGTACTGTGTAGACAGGCTGTTAATCTGTCCCTTTAACATCTCTGTAGGTGTGTACTGTGTAGACAGGCTGTTAATCTGTCCCGTTAACATCTCTGTAGGTGTGTACTGTGTAGACAGGCTGTTAATCTGTCCTGTTAACATCTCTGTAGGTGTACTGTGTAGACAGGCTGTTAATCTGTCCCGTTAACATCTCTGTAGGTGTACTGTGTAGACAGGCTGTTAATCTGTCCCGTTAACATCTCTGTAGGTGTGTACTGTGTAGACAGGCTGTTAATCTGTCCCGTTAACATCTCTGTAGGTGTGTACTGTGTAGACAGGCTGTTAATCTGTCCCGTTAACATCTCTGTAGGTGTGTACTGTGTAGACAGGCTGTTAATCTGTCCCTTTAACATCTCTGTAGGTGTGTACTGTGTAGACAGGCTGTTAATCTGTCCCTTTAACATCTCTGTAGGTGTGTACTGTGTAGACAGGCTGTTAATCTGTCCCGTTAACATCTCTGTAGGTGTGTACTGTGTAGACAGGCTGTTAATCTGTCCCGTTAACATCTCTGTAGGTGTGTACTGTGTAGACAGGCTGTTAATCTGTCCCGTTAACATCTCTGTAGGTGTGTACTGTGTAGACAGGCTGTTAATCTGTCCCGTTAACATCTCTGTAGGTGTGTACTGTGTAGACAGGCTGTTAATCTGTCCCGTTAACATCTCTGTAGGTGTGTACTGTGTAGACAGGCTGTTAATCTGTCCCTTTAACATCTCTGTAGGTGTGTACTGTGTAGACAGGCTGTTAATCTGTCCCGTTAACATCTCTGTAGGTGTGTACTGTGTAGACAGGCTGTTAATCTGTCCCGTTAACATCTCTGTAGGTGTGTACTGTGTAAACAGGCGCTACAGCTCCTACCATGAGCAGTACTACAGAGGTAGAGTATGAGACTCAACTATGTCCATTATAACATAGTTGTTGCCTGTGTTACCCAAAGACTTTCCTGCACTGAAGTGTGTGAGTGCATGTGTCTGTGTGAGAGTATGTGAGTGGAGCAGAGCTGGAGTGGAGCGAGTTTCCCAAAGGCTGGAGCGTCGGCCTTCTCGCTCCAGCACCCCTCCATCAGAGCTCACTTCATGAGCTCAGAGCATGTCCGGCCCAGCATGCATTTGTAGCCCCTTGCTTTAGTTACAGTCATTGAGTTCGCTAAATATTTTCATAAAGAAACTGATAAAACACACAGGTGCAAAATCACTTACAAAGATGACTTACAAAGATGAGGACCAAGAGCTAGAGAGCGAGTGTGCTGATGTAATGTCCACAACTAAAGAATCATTGTCGAATCTGAAAAGACCCCTATCCTGAAAGCATGATGCTGTCCTACGTGCACATGCTAACAGAAAGGAACCAGGTGGGTAGATAACTAAGGGTGTCATTGTAGCAAAGTATTTATTAACAAAAAATCTGATCTCTTAAAAGCTTAGTTCATTTTTGTTCTATTATCTATAAAATAGGCTATAATTGATTTTGTCCCAATAGGCCTGACATATTACATCTTTCAAGGAGCTTTCCCTTTTGATTGGGTTATTATAAAACCTTTAGGCCTACCTATAAATATATAAAATATAACCCTGCATCCCTGCCCAGCCTGGCAAGAGTGGCCCGAAGGATGTTCAGCTTCCCCAGTGGCTCTGCAAGCGTGGAGAGGATCTTCTCCATGTACTATTTTCAGGTCCTGACCGTAGGGAGGCCTCTGGTTTCTCTATGTTTGTCACGGTCAGGGCCTGACAGGAGAGTTCTAGGAGAACTCTATGGTAAATTTGTGTTTGGTCCCCAATTAGAGGCAGCTGTCTCTAATTGGGGAACCTATTTAAGGTACTTGCTTCCCCACCTGTGTTTGTGCGATATTGTTGTCTATAGATTATTTTGCGCTCACACACGTTGCGGTTGCTCTCTTTTGTTCTGGTTTTTAGTTTTTGGTTCCTCAAATAAAGATGACGAACTACTACAGCGCTGCACCTTGGTTCTTGCCTACACCCAGCCGTGACAACTATATATGTTTGTATGTATTTACAGTACCAGTCAAAGACTGTGTGAATCAGGCCTTCATGGTCGAATTGCTGCAAAGAAACCACTACTAAAGTACACCAATAAGAAGAAGAGACTTGCTTGGGCCAAGAAACACGAGCATTGTTTATTAGACCGGTGGAAATCTGTCTCTTGGTCTGGAGTCAATTTTTTTTATTTTTGGTTCCAACTTTGTGATGCAGAGTAGGTGAACGGATTATCTCTGCATGTGTGGTTCCCACTGTGAAGCATGGAGGAGGAGGTGTGATGGTGTGGGGGTGCTTTGCTGGTGACACTGTCTGTGATTTCTTTAGAATTCAAGGCACACTTAACCAGCATGGCTACCACAGCATTCTACAGCGATACTCCATCCCATCTGGTTTGCGCTTAGTGGGACTATCATTTGTTTTTCAACAGGACAATGACCCAACACACCTCCAGGCTGTGTAAGGGCTATTTGACGAAGAAGGAGAGTGATGGAGTTCTGCAGATGACCTGGCCTCTAAAATCACCCGACCTCAACCCAATTGAGATGGTTTGGGATGAGATGGACCGCAGAGTGAAGGAAAAGCAGCCAACAAGTGCTCAGCATATGCAAGAACTATCATTCCAGGTGAAGCTGGTTGAGAGAATACCAAGAGTGTGCAAAGCTGTCATCAAGGCAAAGGGTGGCTACTTTTAAGAATCTAAAATCTAAAATATATTTAGATTTGTTGAACAATTTTTTGTTGCTACGTGATTCCATATGTGTTATTTCATAGTTTTGATGTCTTCACTTATATTCTACAATGTAAAAAATAGTGCAAATAAAGAAAAACCCTTGAATGAGTAGGTGTGTCCAAACTTTTGACCGGTACTGTATATACTGTATTTACAAAAATAAATATGGGAGATTGGAAATAATGTAGACAATTACATTGATGGAGGCTGCAATGTTAAAGCTGATCTACCCCCTAAAAAAACCATTATGGTAGGTCCAGGTAATCACACAAATAGATGAGTGTTGCTTAAATGGTGATGAATGTAGGTTTTTTTCCTGTGAGCGAGCAGCGCCAGAGCGATGTGCGGGATTTCCGACTGCTCAACTCTGCTCACATACTCTGGTTTATGTATAAACCGATGTGTATGAACTGATGTGTGTGCATAAACCTCTGTGTGTGTTTTGACCTCTGTGTCTCTCTCTCCACAGGGCACGCGTGTGATCTCCTCTGTGTGTTCCTTCCTCCTGATGGTCTCACACACTCCTCTCTCGTCCTCTCCTCCTCTCCTCCTCTCCTCCAGTCTCTAACTAACATACTCCTCTCTGGTCCTGTCCTCCTCTCCTCCTCTCCTCCAGTCTCTAACTAACACACAACCTCATAAGTAAACCCACTTATTTTGTATTGAATTGCTTTATACTGTGATATGCTATTAATACTGTGAATGATGTGTCTTGTGTCATTATTCCTATACTCTGTGGGTTTTCTAATATGCCTTTTCCACAGGTTATCAGTGGATAACAGTTTTTACTTGTCTTACCTCCTGGGGTAGAATTGTAATGTTATGTTGTATTCTTCTCCCAATGTTGATATGATGAATGCATTGAAAGGCTGAGAATTTCATTGCAGATATCAGAATCGTTATAACAAGTTATTACCTTGCTGTTCTACGTGTTCTTTCTTCCTGTTTCCTGTTTGTTATTTATCTGTCAGACTACATGAAGGGTTCCCTGTCCAGCACCTGCTCTCTGAACAGTGAGAACCCCTACGCCACCATCAATGACCCGCTGGCCATGGCCGTAGCCTGTAAACACTCAGAGAGCAGCTATGTAGAGATGAAGAGTCCTGCTCACCACGAGATGTCCTACTGCTCCTCTGCTATAATCACCACCACCACACACACCGCCAGCAAGAACGTCTATGACGTTGGTGAGTTATAGATATATAGTTATGTAGATGAGCTACTGATCCTCTGCTATAGTCACTACCACCACACACACCGCCAGTGTAAGAACATCTATGACGTGGGGGAGTTAGTTCTGGAGAAGTTGAGATCATGATGAAGATGAATTTGTTTTCCTGTGTAACTGACTGCCTATATATCTGTTGTCTCTGTCTGTTGTCTCTGTCTGTTGTCTCTGTCTGTTGCCTCTGTCTGTTGCCTATGTCTGTTGTCTCTGTCTGTTGTCTCTGTCTGTTGTCTCTGTCTGTTGCCGGTTGTCTCTGTCTGTTGTCTCGATCTCGCTCTGTCTATATGTCTGTTGTCTCTGTCTGTCTGTTTCTCTGTCTGTTGTCTCTCTCTGTCTGTTGTCTCTCTCTCTCTGCCTCTGTCTGTTGTCTCTGTCTGTTGTCTCTCTCTCTGTTTGTTGTCTCTGTCTGTCTCTGCCTGTTGTCTCTGTCTCTCTCTGTCTCTGTCTGTTGTCTCTTTCTCTCTCTGTATCTCTCTCTGTCTGTCTCTGTCTGTTGTCTCTGTCTGTCTCTGTCTGTTGTCTCTGTACCTGTCTCTGTCTGTTGTCTCTGTCTGTTGTCTGTCTCTGTCTCTGTCTATTGTCTCTGTATCTTTTGCTGTCTGTTTTCTGTCTCTGTCTGTTGTTTCTATCTCTGGCTGTTGTTTCTATCTCTGTTGGTTGTCTCTGTCTGTTATCTCATCCACATCCATATCTCAATCTCTCTCGCTCTGTCTGTTGTCTCTGTCTCCTTCTGTTGTCTTTGTCTGTTGTCTCTGTCTGTTGTCTCTGTCTGTTGACTCTGTATCTGTCTCTGTCTGTTGTATCTGTATCTGTCGCTGTCTGTTGTCTCTGTCTGTTGTTTGTGTCTGTTGTCTCTGTATCTGTCTTTTGTCTCTGTCTCTGTCTGTTGTTTCTATCTCTGTCTGTTGTCTCTGTCTGTCTCTGTCTGTTGTCTCTACCTCTGTCTGTTGTCTCTGTCTGTTGTCTCTGTCTGTTGTCTCTGTCTGTTGTCTCTGTCTGTTGTCCCTGTTCTCTGTCTCTGTCTGTTTTCTCTGTCTCTGTCTGTTGTCTCTGTCTGTCTCTGTCTGTTGTCTCCGTCTCTGTCTCTGTATCTGTCTGTTGTCTGTGTCTGTTGTCTCTGTCTGTTGTTTCTATCTCTGTCTGTTGTCTCTGTCTGTTGCCTCTGTCTCTCTCTGTTGCCTCTGTCTCTCTGTCTGTTGTCTCTGTCTCTCTCTCTGTCTCTCTCCGTTGCCTCTGTCTCTCTGTCTGTTGTCTCTGTCTCTCTCTCTGTCTCTCTCCGTTGCCTCTGTCTCTCTGTCTGTTGTCTCTCTCTCTGTCTCTCTCTCTGTCTCTCTGTCTGTTGTCTCTCTCTCTGTCTCTCTCTCTGTCTCTCTCTGTTGTCTCTGTCTCTCTGTCTGTTGTCTCTGTCTCTCTCTCTGTCTCTCTCTCTGTTGTCTCTGTCTCTCTCTCTGTTGTCTCTGTCTCTCTCTCTGTTGTCTCTGTCTCTGTCTGTTGCCTCTGTCTCTCTGTCTGTTGTCTCTGTCTCTCTCTCTGTTGTCTCTGTCTGTCTCTCTGTCTCTCTCTGTCTGTCTTATTGTGGAAGGCACTTGAAGTGTTTGAATGATCACTTTTGGATTTGTCAGAAAAGTTCAAATCTCTCTTTCTCTCTTCATCCCTCCATCCATCTATCTCTATCCCTCCATCCCTCCATCTCTATCCCTCCATCCCTCTATCTCCATCCCTCTATCTCCATCCCTCTATCTCCATCCCTCCATCCCTCTATCTCTATCTCCATCCCTCTATCTCCATCCCTCCATCCCTCTATCTCTATCCCTCCATCCATCTATCTCTATCCCTCCATCTCTCTACCCTCCATCTCTCTATCCCTCCATCCCTCTATCTCCATCCCTCTATCTCATCCCTCCATCTCCATCCCTCTATCTCTCTATCTCTATCCCTCCATCCCTCTATCTCTCCATCCTCTCTTTAGAACCCAAGGTGAGTGTTCTCCAGGGCTCTAACGGTGTGGTGGTTCCCACATACCCTCAGAACCCGTACGACCTCCCCAGGAACAGCCACATCCCCAGCCACTACGACCTGCTGCCTCTGAGACAAAGCCAGAGCTACAGCCCTACACACAGCCAGGGCCACAGCCACCAGAGCCACAGCCCACCCCTGCCCGGCAGCCCCACCAGCTCCCTGCTATAGAGAGACCACTCCTAACGCTGGGCCGCAACCTTTGACATATGACTTACTGGTGGGGCATGGGCTGCTCAACCTGGGGTTGCGGATAAAGACTGTATTGTGACTATAGAGACAAACTACCAGTTCAACATCAGTGTTATGCACATACACTGGGAGCCAAAAGTTTGGAATATTACTCATTCAAGTGTTTTTCTTTATTTGCACTATTTTTTACATTGTAGAATAAAAGTGAAGACATCAAAACTATGACATAACACATATGGAATCATGTAGTAACCAAAAAAGTGTGAAACAAATTCTAAAGATTCTTCAAAAGTAGCCAGCCTTTGCCTTGATGACAGCTTTGCACACTCATGGTATTCTCTCAACCCAGAAATTCCTCTGCTGCAGAGGATAAGTTCATTAGAGTTACCAGCCTCAGATTGCAGCACAGAGTTCAAGTAACAGACACATCTCAACATCAACTGTTCAGAGGAGACTGTGTGAATCAGGCCTTCATGGTTGAATTGCTGCAAAGAAACCACTACTAAAGGACACCAATTATAAGAAGAGACTTGCTTGGGCCAAGAAACACGAGCAATGGATATTAGACCGGTGGAAATTTGTCCTTTGGTCTGGAGTCCAAATGTGACATTTCTGGTTCCAACCTCAACCAAATTTAGATGTTTTGGGATGAGTCGGACCGCAGTGAAGGAAAAGCAGCCAACAAGTGCTCAGCATATGTGGGAACTCCTTCAAGACTGATGGAAAAGCATTCCAGGTGAACCTGGTTGAGAGAATGCCAAGAGTGTGCAAAGCTGTCTTCAAGGCAAAAGTGGCTATTTGAATCTCAAATATAAATCTAATATCTAATATCCATTGCTCGTGTTTCTTGGCCGGTAACTCTAATGAACTTATCCTCTGCAGCAGAGGTATTTCTGGGTTGAGAGAATACCATGAGTGTGCGAAGCTGTCATCAAGGCAAAGGCTGGCTACTTTGAAGAATCTTTAGAATTTGTTTCACACTTTTTTGGTTACTACATGATTCCATATGTGTTATGTCATAGTTTTGATAGTCTTCACTTTTATTCTATAATGTAAAAAATAGTGCAAATAAAGAAAAACCCATGAATGAGTAATATTCCAAACTTTCGACCCCCAGTGTACTAGAAGATGTACCAACATAACCTCTGTGTGGACTCACTGCTGTGTGATAAGGGATAATGCATACTGCAACTGTAATATATTACAGCCATTTGAACTGTCTGAGGAAGACACTGGGAAGTCAAATAACTACTGGAGATGTGAGGCAGCCTCTTTAATAACTACTGGAGATGTGAGGCAGCCTCTTTAATAACTACTGGAGATGTGAGGCAGCCTCTTTAATAACTAATGGAGATGTGAGGCAGCCTCTTTAATAACTAATGGAGATGTGAGGCAGCCTCTTTAATAACTAATGGAGATGTGAGGCAGCCTCTTTAATAACTACTGGAGATGTGAGGCAGCCTCTTTAATAACTACTGAAGATGTGAGGCAGCCTCTTTAATAACTACTGGAGATGTGAGGCAGCCTCTAATAACTACTGGAGATGTGAGGCAGCCTCTTTAATAACTACTGGAGATGTGAGGCAGCCTCTTTAATAACTACTGGAGATGTGAGGCAGCCTCTTTAATAACTACTGGAGATGTGAGGCAGCCTCTTTAATAACTAATGGAGATATGAGTCAGCCTCTTTAATAACTAATGGAGATGTGAGGCAGCCTCTTTAATAACTACTGGAGATGTGAGGCAGCCTCTTTAATAACTACTGGAGATGTGAGGCAGCCTCTTTAATAACTACTGGAGATGTGAGGCAGCCTCTTTAATAACCAATGGAGATGTGAGGCAGCCTCTTTAATAACTAATGGAGATGTGAGGTAGCCTCTTTAATAACTACTGGAGATGTGAGGCAGCCTCTTTAATAACTAATGGAGATGTGAGGCAGCCTCTTTAATAACTAATGGAGATGTGAGGCAGCCTCTTTAATAACTACTGGAGATGCGAGGCAGCCTCTTTAATAACTACTGGAGATGTGAGGCAGCCTCTAATAACTACTGAAGATGTGAGGCAGCCTCTTTAATAACTACTGGAGATGTGAGGCAGCTTATTTAATAACTACTGGAGATGTGAGGCAGCCTCTTTAATAACTTCTAGAGATGTGAGGCAGCCTCTAATAACTACTGGAGATGTGAGATGTTTACTCTGGCTCGGTGGAGGACACACACACATCCGAAGGACGGATGGACAGACAGACAAACAGACAGACATACATGAAACAGTTATGAAACAGACCAGTGAACACAAAACATCATGGACCTCTATATAGTCATACCTGGCTCAATGATTCTATTCCATGCCTGGACAAACCACCAGGAAGCAACCAGGCTCCCCCTAGAGGAGGACAAACCACCAGGAAGCAACCAGGCTGCCCCTAGAGGACAAACAACCAGGAAGCAACCAGGCTCCCCCTAGAGGAGGACAAACCACCAGGAAGCAACCAGGCTCCCCCTAGAGGAGGACAAACCAACAACTGTCTCAAATGAGACCAGCTTGGAGCATCACCCAAAAGGGCATTAGATCTGCCTATCTATCAGGCAATGGACTGGAGAAGTGATAAGAAACTGTCATTATGGGACTTGAATGAGGACTGTCTGGGCTTGGATTCCCTATTCTATTGTATATTGATATCGCCAGAAACACAGCTACCACTCATATAACTGCAGATGAAGGAGAGGAGACAGATAGTTTCCTAGACAAACCAGGATTGTATTAATTAGGCACCAAAGTCTTTGAAAGAAGGCAAAGGATTGAAACAGGGAGGGACTACCTTTTTGTTTTCTGTTGCAAAATGTTTTTTATACGGTGTGCACTAATGAATACGACCCATGGTTATATACTGTAAAAAAAAAAAAAAAAAAAAATTGCTTAACTTCTACAACTCACTGTACATGGATAGTTGTGGCATTTTTACACATCTTTGCTTATTTAATGTTTACATTTTTAAGATCCTTAACGGGTCCATGTTATCTCTCCAAAATGTTATCTTTTTGTATTTATTGTATATAATGTTGGCGTTACAGTAGTGGTAGTGACTTTATGTTGTGTAAAGATGGTGAATGTGCATGCTAAATCTAAATATAGTAGTTTACAAAGAATACCCTGATGTCATTGTTAAACCATTTGGTACAAACTAACTGTTATTTCATAGACTTTACCCTATTTACCCTATTTACCATTTTGAACATGGGAATGAATCCTAGTTGAACTGCTTCACAAGAATATCCAATGACATGAAGGAAAAGAGAACTCATTAGAAGTATTGATGCTGCCAAAATGATGGTATGTGAAAAATATACTGGAGTCCCATTTCCAGATGTAGCACCATTGTAGAGCAACCAGTTAATATTTGTGAAGAATGCACACCACCATTTTAAGTTATAATAACCCTGTAATAATTACAGTAGATACATGCTTACACCCTGTACACAATCCCAACGACATAACTGTTACATTGATCTCTATCTCAACAAGGATATTTCACCACCTCAGCCAATAGCAATACCATGACATGTTCATAACAGGCCCGATTCAGACTTGAGATAAATATACTTAACATGGAATTAAGTCAACATGTCCATGTTAAGTCTACTTATCTCATGTCTGAATTGGGCCCAACATGAGTACCAGGACAATCATACACAGACAGTATTCACCGTTTTTGTAGTCACTTTGTCAGTTGATATTTCTCCTTATAAGGATAGGGGTACGTCCCAACTCGCACCCTATTCCCTTCATAGTGCACTATAAAGGGAGTAGGGTGACATTTGGGAGACAGTCTAGAATTCCCATAGTCTGTTGTAACCTAGTAGAACCCAACGCTGCTTGACTGTTTCTCTTTTAAAGTGTTCACTTCAATAAAGATACCATAGCTCAGGGCTAGGGGAGTGTTGTCTTGTCTGGGGGAGGAAGGTAGCCGGGTGTTTTAAGAGTGTTGGACCAGTAACCGGAAGGTTGCTGGTTTGAATCCCGAGCTGATTAGGTGAAAATATTGAGCAGGGCACATTAACCCTAGTTGCTCTGGATAAGATCGTCTGTGAAAATGTTGTCTCTACTGTGACTTACTGCTCACCAGGGTTGAGGTCAACCTAAATAGGGGTTGGGGTCAACCTAAATAGGGGTTGGGGTCAACCTAAATAGGGGTTGGGGTCAACCTAAATAGTTTTGGACATTTGGGAAAACTTTCACAAAAACAAAGTATTCTCATGAACCATAAGTCCAAATAATACAACATTGGGTATGTATGGTATATTATCTTAACTTAGTTTGACTAAGGGATTGGTTAACAGATGGCTGAGACTTTTTAGGGTCAACAATCCATTACCATGATGAACCATGTTAAGTTTGGCATTGATATCTTAAAAAATAATGAAACTATTGACAATTGACTTTTTTGATTATGTAATAATAAAAATACATCTACTTTTCCTGGACTAAAAGTCAGATTCACTCCAACTTTGGTCTTTGGACTCACAATAGTCCCTAAAGAGAAAACAATGTTGATGCTTTCAATTATGGCCACACTACACCGGTAGATGCATAAATATGCAAAAAATACTTCAGAAATCTTCTTCTCATGAACCGTAGGTCCAAATTACACCAAATTCGAAATGCAGGCCCATGGTACATGTCTTAGTTTAAGAAAAGCTGAGGGAATTGTGAAAAGATGGCTGAGTTATTGACAAATCGAAAATCAGATTTTAAATGTTCATTTAAACCACTGTAAATCCAGTCCACAGTGGCCTATCAACTTGAAACTCATCGCCTATCATGGACGTCCCTAAACTGAACCACACTGAACTTGATATTGATATAAAAAAGGAAACTATTAACAACTCATTCTTTGCATACGTAACACTAATGCTCAAAATCATCTCCTCATGAACCATAAGTCAGATTCACTGCTAATGCTAAAATACTTTAAACATATTCTCATTAACCATTAGTCAGATTGACTCCATATTTGGTATATAGACTCAATTAATTAGCTTCTAATGAATTTGAGAATGATCACTTGCTGCATTCAAAGTTGGAAACGCTGTACACACCATATCACACCAGGGCTAAAAGAATTGAACCGATGGACATGGGGCCATGAAATTTGGTATGTAAACCTTATGTATATGTCCTTAAAGCATAAAGCAAAATAACCAACCTACTGCACTAGATTAAACTTCACTTGTGTCATCCTTATGGTATTGAGAGATAAACGTGGTAATGCTTTCACTGACTGCACATAAAGGAAGATAGTTCCTACATGATAGAGCGCTCTTTTTACCATCCTGTGAACCCCGTTCATTGCTGCTCACAGCTATTTTTCCAATTACACATTTTCCTAATTGAAAAGCATTGGAGAATTGGAATTTCAGTGTACTTCCTGAATCATGTGGGATTTAAATGGAATTGACCCCAACCCTGCTGCTCACCATGTATTCCTTGCCAGAAAATGCTGTCAGATAATTGTTACCAAATTAAAAGTTCTTCTGCATTTCTATGCAAATCCCAACTAAGAGAGAGTTGAAAGGTTTATGACTGGTGCGCTTTATTAAGATGAATTGATAACTTAAGATATAAACACAATTGTACAACTTATCAATCTGTACAAAACATAAAACCGTCTGTTTTGACTCCCCTCCCCCTAACCCCCCCACCACCACCACACACGTAATCATCCAAATGCATTGAAATGACATCGTTTGACTTTCAGACGTTTTACAATGGAATTATAGTGACAGCATTTCATTATAGTTCAAAAAACAACCATGAACCGAAAACACAGCCAAATAAAACAATGGAGGTATATGAGAAGACAAAGACAAAAACAATAACTTCTCTACACTTCCATAGACTGCTAGTCTGAAATGGTATCCTATGCCCTATCTAGTGCACTACTTTTGACCAGAGCCCTATGGGCCCTGGCTAAAAGTAGTGCACTATAAAAAGAATATGGTGCCCTAGTTGTGTGTTGCCAGGCTGACAGTACCGTCTGTTAGATAACGCCATAGGTACTGTCCGACGGACCCACACACTCAATAGCTGCCTTCCTACCTTTGCTTCCACAAACACACAAAACACACACACAGGGCTCAAGCGCTATATTTCCATCGTTACAATACCACCATCACACAGATACAGATACAGCTACAGCCTAGGAGTTCAACAGAACACACTGAATTAGCCTGGAATCCCAACTACATTTCACTGTTTCAATGGTGAGCGCGGCACTTAACCAGGCTAACTCTGGTTAACTCTGAAATATAAGTAATTTGATTTAGCAGGAACTTCCATCCTAGATCAGTGATAGATCAGAAGAACTATAGACGGGTTGTCTGACAATGTTACAAAAATTATGCACATTTATTTACGTTTTCAATAAACATTGAGACTAAATATAGTTTACATGTTGTCAATAATCCTAGGATTGTTAGCCAACCCTGTTGGTTTTCTGCCTCTCGGATATGCGCGCCAAGGTTGGCATCAATTCCATTTCAATTCATAAAGTAAACACAATTCACAAAATGTTGAATTGTACGCCGCCCTATGGGACTCCCAATCACGGCCGGTTGTGATACAGCCTGGAATCGAACCAGGGTGTCTGTGGTAACGCCTCAAGCACTAAGATGCAGTGCCTTAGACCACTGTGCCACTCGGGAGTTTCAGTTTCAATTCCATTTTAATGCAGTCAATCCAGGAAATACATTTCAGTTTACTTCCTGGATTGACTGAACTGAAATGGAATTGACCCCAACCCTGACATCTAACGGTGTTAGCCTCAACATTTACACACATCGCTGTTCCTCTGCCTAAAGCAGGTGTTTTCCCTTCTAGAGACAGAGGATATACATGAAGGGGTTAACGTGGGACAAGCAGACCTCAGCAGAACAGATATATACTACTACTACTACTAATAATGACCTAGTTACATACGTAAGGCATAATAATAATTTTGGTTGGGACTATATTAATGAAGTAGAAAGCCATGCATTGTGTTGAAGTAAGAGGCAGCTTGGTGTATACAGGCTTTAATGTGACGAACTGTGATAACACTGGACAAAGTGATAGAGCCAGACCAGATCTGGGCAAAGTACATAACTGTCTAAAATACTTTTAAATACTTAACATTTGAGAAAAGACTGGTATATAATTTAAAGTATTTCAAAGTATTTTAAGGTGTGCATGATTTAGCTTGGTGGGTTTGCACTTTTGGGACTATTCAGTTGGTCCCATTGTACAAGGCAAACAGAATAAGCTAAAGTATTTCGAATTATTTGACCCAGGTCTTTCTGGTGATAGCTGGAGCCACATAGAGGGTGGTTGGCCGTTAAGTAGGTACGTTCTATGGTAGATGGCCACAGAGGTGGTTAGTTGGCCAGTAGGTACGTTCTGTGGTAGATGGCCATAGAGGTGGTTAGTTGGCCAGTAGGTACGTTCTATGGTAGATGGCCACAGAGGTGGTTAGTTGGCCAGTAGGTACGTTCTGTGGTAGATGGCCATAGAGGTGGTTAGTTGGCCAGTAGGTACGTTCTATGGTAGATGGCCATAGAGGTGGTTAGTTGGTCAGTAGGTACGTTCTATGGTAGATGGCCATAGAGGTGGTTAGTTGGTCAGTAGGTACGTTCTATGGTAGATGGCCATAGAGGTGGTTAGTTGGCCAGTAGGTACGTTCTATGGTAGATGGCCATAGAGGTGGTTAGTTGGCCAGTAGGTACATTCTATGGTAGATGGCCATAGAGGTGGTTAGTTGGCCAGTAGGTACGTTCTATGGTAGATGGCCATAGAGGTGGTTAGTTGGCCAGTAGGTACATTCTATGGTAGATGGCCATAGAGGTGGTTAGTTGGCCAGTAGGTACGTTCTATGGTAGATGGCCATAGAGGTGGTTAGTTGGCCAGTAGGTACGTTCTGTGGTAGATGGCCATAGAGGTGGTTAGTTGGTCAGTAGGTACGTTCTATGGTAGATGGCCATAGAGGTGGTAAGTTGGTCAGTAGGTACGTTCTGTGGTAGATGGCCATAGAGGTGGTTAGTTGGTCAGTAGGTACGTTCTATGGTAGATGGCCATAGAGGTGGTAAGTTGGTCAGTAGGTACGTTCTATGGTTGATGGCCATAGAGGTGGTTAGTTGGCCAGTAGGTACGTTCTGTGGTAGATGGCCATAGAGGTGGTTAGTTGGCCAGTAGGTACGTTCTATGGTAGATGGCCATAGAGGTGGTTAGTTGGCCAGTAGGTACGTTCTATGGTAGATGGCCATAGAGGTGGTTAGTTGGCCAGTAGGTACGTTCTATGGTAGATGGCCATAGAGGTGGTTAGTTGGCCAGTAGGTACGTTCTGTGGTAGATGGCCATAGAGGTGGTTAGTTGGCCAGTAGGTACGTTCTGTGGTAGATGGCCATAGAGGTGGTTAGTTGGCCAGTAGGTACGTTCTGTGGTAGATGGCCATAGAGGTGGTTAGTTGGCCAGTAGGTACGTTCTGTGGTAGATGGCCATAGAGGTGGTTAGTTGGCCAGTAGGTACGTTCTGTGGTAGATGGCCATAGAGGTGGTTAGTTGGCCAGTAGGTACGTTCTATGGTAGATGGCCATAGAGGTGGTTAGTTGGCCAGTAGGTACGTTCTGTGGTAGATGGCCATAGAGGTGGTTAGTTGGCCAGTAGGTACGTTCTATGGTAGATGGCCATAGAGGTGGTTAGTTGGCCAGTAGGTACGTTCTATGGTAGATGGCCATAGAGGTGGTTAGTTGGCCAGTAGGTACGTTCTATGGTAGATGGCCATAGAGGTGGTTAGTTGGCCAGTAGGTACGTTCTATGGTAGATGGCCATAGAGGTGGTTAGTTGGCCAGTAGGTACGTTCTATGGTAGATGGCCATAGAGGTGGTTAGTTGGTCAGTAGGTACGTTCTATGGTAGATGGCCAGAGAGGTGGTTAGTTGGCCAGTAGGTACGTTCTGTGGTAGATGGCCATAGAGGTGGTTAGTTGGCCAGTAGGTACGTTCTGTGGTAGATGGCCATAGAGGTGGTTAGTTGGCCAGTAGGTACGTTCTATGGTAGATGGCCATAGAGGTGGTTAGTTGGCCAGTAGGTACGTTCTATGGTAGATGGCCATAGAGGTGGTTAGTTGGTCAGTAGGTACGTTCTATGGTAGATGGCCAGAGAGGTGGTTAGTTGGCCAGTAGGTACGTTCTGTGGTAGATGGCCATAGAGGTGGTTAGTTGGCCAGTAGGTACGTTCTGTGGTAGATGGCCATAGAGGTGGTTAGTTGGCCAGTAGGTACGTTCTGTGGTAGATGGCCATAGAGGTGGTTAGTTGGCCAGTAGGTACGTTCTGTGGTAGATGGCCATAGAGGTGGTTAGTTGGCCAGTAGGTACGTTCTATGGTAGATGGCCATAGAGGTGGTTAGTTGGCCAGTAGGTACGTTCTATGGTAGATGGCCATAGAGGTGGTTAGTTGGCCAGTAGGTACGTTCTATGGTAGATGGCCATAGAGGTGGTTAGTTGGTCAGTAGGTACGTTCTGTGGTAGATGGCCATAGAGGTGGTTAGTTGGTCAGTAGGTACGTTCTGTGGTAGATGGCCATAGAGGTGGTTAGTTGGCCAGTAGGTACGTTCTATGGTAGATGGCCATAGAGGTGGTTAGTTGGTCAGTAGGTACGTTCTGTGGTAGATGGCCATAGAGGTGGTTAGTAGAGTTATTGAGTGGTAGAGGGAGGCACAGAGTGAACAGCAGCTAACCTAAATAACATGAGCCAGTATATGGATTTGGCACACTATTTCCTATATAGTTCACTACTTTCCACAAAAACCCTATGAGCTCTTGTCAAAAGTAGTGAACTAATAGGGAATAGGGTGACAATTGGGACGAAGATCCAATCTATGGATTTAAAACATGATGTTTTACTAACAGATGCTTCTTGACATGAGTGCAAACTGATAGACATTCTGGTTATGAACACGCCATTATAACTAGAGCAGCAATACATGACTAGATTACCACCTTGATTCCAATTGGATAGTCTCTGTCAGCCATTCATTTCCTGACGTGTCTTTTTTACAGTTTGATATTTAGTCAAATACAATATTTAAACTAATATTCTCTGGTATCCGACTGTCGCAGCATAGAATATACTAGAGCATCACATTTACATTAGATGTATACGTTCATATTCAAGAGAAGTTATTACGTGAAAATAAATACCTAGAACGTGTTGGTTGGTGGGCCAGAACACAACAGCGTGTATCATGATTCTGTAGTTTGATCATGTTGAAAATAGGAACCTAATGTGTAATTTGACTGACTAATGCTATTTCAATTCCAGTCAATTCAAAGTAAAACAGAAATACCTATTCTCTCCAATGTTCTGAATTGACTGGAATTTAAATGGAATTGACCCCAACCCTGCCTGACAATAATGCTAGTCACTGTCTCCCTGTTACGGATGTTTTTAAAGACATCTGTAACTATGTACTCTCAATTTATCCAAGGGAGTTAAGAAATGTTTATGGACAAACTTCTAGATTATTTCATCACGGTCAACGTCTAGCCTACTGCATGCTCTGGGCAATGGTAGTGTTCCCCATTCAGACATAAATTCAGTCAGAGTTATGGTAACTCAGTCATAAATTCAGTCAGAGTTATGATAACTCAGTCATAACTTCAGTCAGAGTTATAATAACTCAGTCATAAATTCAGTCAGAGTTATGGTAACTTAAGTCATCTTTTAAACCAAGATAAAAACATGCAAGCCAGCAAAGCGGTGCCATGAAGTGACATCATCATCATAACATGCAAAGCTGACCTGCCACAAACTGACTGTAAACAAAGTGACAAATTCTGTGTCCCAAATGGCACTCTTTTCCTTACATAGTGCACTACATTTGACCACAGCCATATGGGCCCTGGTCAGATGTAGTGCACTACACTGTAAAGAATAGGGTTCCATTTGGGACACGGTTAAAGTGTTTTACCAAGTTCTTGTTCCTCTACAAGTTACATAGTTTGATGCCTGCGCTGTCTGTCCATGGCATGGTTGAAGCCATCTGCAAACAGATCTAATGCACAAGTCTTTACTAAGCTATTAACAGCAATCAGATCAATTGTCAAACCCCATCTATCGCAAGGGACCACACATTCTATCTAGTACACTGTGCTTAATACATCCACATGTTTGAAAACCTACCATTGTCAAACATTACATTGTACTAAATAGAGGGAGGGAGCGAGGCTAACTGCTGGGAGGGGGTCGTAGACAGATACACATCAGAGCATTCTCAGTGTGCTTAAAATACATACACGTAAGTAGTAAATATCATACAATATTTGAAAAAAAAAAAACATTAAAAAAAAGAAGAAAGACAGGTAAAAATGGAAGAATTCATAAATTGAAGAAAATGAAAAAAAAATCACATTCATATATTAAGACATTTCTGTGTATGACATGTCAGCGCAGCAACAGTATTAATTCTAAGTGATAGATAGAAATGCCTTCTTGTCTGAAAAGGCTCAGCTGGGGAACACACTACTCCAGACACTGACTAGGCTTCTCAGATCATTATCAGTAAGGGAGAGGAGGAGAGGAGGGAGGAGAGGAGGAAGAGGAAGGGGGAAGAGGAGGGGGGAGAGGGGGAAAGGAGGGAGAGGGGGAGAGGAGGGAATGGAGGGGGTGAGAGAGAGGAGAATGGAGGGGGTGACTAATCCTATGAGACTGAGTAAGAGGGTGCATCCGTGGGCCAAATTCGCACATTTGAGAGACCATTTCATTGGTTCTAAAATGAAATCTCCACCCAACCGGGGCACCGGGCGAGTTAAAACAAGGTGGGTGTATAGGATATATGAGGGGGTAGAGGTGGGGGTACAGGGTATACGAGAGGGTAGAGGTGGGGGTACAGGGTATATGAGGGGGTAGAGGTGGGGGTACAGGGTATATGAGTGGGTAGAGGTGGGGGTACAGGGTATATGAGGGGGTAGAGGTGGGGGTACAGGGTATACGAGGGGGTAGAGGTGGGGGTACAGGGTATATGAGAGGGTAGAGGTGGGGATACAGGGTATATGAGGGGGTAGAGGTGGGGGTACAGGGTATATGAGAGGGTAGAGGTGGGGGTACAGGGTATATGAGGGGGTAGAGGTGGGGGTACAGGGTATATGAGAGGGTAGAGGTGGGGGTACAGGGTATATGAGGGGGTAGAGGTGGGGGTACAGGGTATATGAGAGGGTAGAGGTGGGGGTACAGGGTATATGAGAGGGTAGAGGTGGGGGTACAGGGTATATGAGAGGGTAGAGGTGGGGGTACAGGGTATATGAGAGGGTAGAGGTGGGGGTACAGGGTATATGAGAGGGTAGAGGTGGGGGTACAGGGTATATGAGAGGGTAGAGGTGGGGGTACAGGGTATATGAGAGGGTAGAGGTGGGGGTACAGGGTATATGAGAGGGTAGAGGTGGGGGTACAGGGTATATGAGAGGGTAGAGGTGGGGGTACAGGGTATATGAGAGGGTAGAGGTGGGGGTACAGGGTATATGAGAGGGTAGAGGTGGGGGTACAGGGTATATGAGAGGGTAGAGGTGGGGGTACAGGGTATATGAGAGGGTAGAGGTGGGGGTACAGGGTATATGAGAGGGTAGAGGTGGGGGTACAGGGTATATGAGAGGGTAGAGGTGGGGGTACAGGGTATATGAGAGGGTAGAGGTGTACTGGTACTGTGGAAACGTGGAAAGGCTAGATGTTCTGACAGCACTGCATCTTTGGTTTGTTCTCAGTGGGCTGAACCTGGATGTTGACAACGTTGTTGCTAGGAGACATGTCGCTCTCCTGACGCTCTGACATCTGCTTCTGAGAGACGATACGATAGATTTCTGATGGAGGGGGAGGGAGAAGAGAAGGAGGAAGAGAGAGGGGAGGGGAGAGAGAGAGGAAGAAAGAGAGAAGAGAGAGAGAGATTAGGTCATATCCAGTCTGTCTTGACAAGATAGCAGATCAAATCAACAGGTGTGATATAAACAAATATGACACACACACACACACACACACACACACACACACACACACACACACACACACACACACACACACACACACACACACACACACACACACACACACACACACACACCTGTCAGAATGGTCTGGAAAGCCGTTTCAACGTTGGTGGAATCCAGGGCTGACGTCTCAAGAAAAGACAAACCGTTTTTCTCTGAGGGGAAAAAAACAACGTAATAAATTATTTACATTAGAGACTGTACCAGGCTGTACCAGTTATGGAACATTAGAGACTGTACCAGTTATGGAACATTAGAGACTGTACCAGGCTGTACCAGTTATGGAATATTAGAGACTGTACCAGTTATGGAACATTAGAGACTGTACCAGGCTGTACCAGTTATGGAACATTAGACTACCACTTATGGAACATTAGAGACTGTACCAGGCTGTACCAGTTATGGAACATTAGAGACTGTACCAGGCTGTACCAGTTATGGAACATTAGAGACTGTACCAGTTATGGAACATTAGAGACTGTACCAGGCTGTACCAGTTATGGAACATTAGAGACTGTACCAGGCTGTACCAGTTATGGAACATTAGAGACTGTACCAGGCTGTACCAGTTATGGAACATTAGAGACTGTACCAGGCTGTATCAGTTATGGAACATTAGAGACTGTACCAGGCTGTACCAGTTATGGAACATTAGAGACTGTACCAGGCTGTACCAGTTATGGAACATTAGAGACTGTACCAGGCTGTACCAGTTATGGAACATTAGAGACTGTACCAGGCTGTACCAGTTATGGAACATTAGAGACTGTACCAGTTATGCAACATTAGAGACTGTACCAGGCTGTACCAGTTATGCAACATTAGAGACTGTACCAGACTGTACCAGTTATGGAACATTAGAGACTGTACCAGGCTGTACCAGTTATGGAACATTAGAGACTGTACCAGGCTGTACCAGTTATGGAACATTAGAGACTGTACCAGGCTGTACCAGTTATGGAACATTTCACAGGAATGAATGCAAGCATTAAAAATTACATTAAACAGACATAAATTAAGGAAAGTATAAAACAGAAATTTACGCAGCTTTTCTGTGTCTGACACTTGTTCAGAATGGTGAGGCATCTCTAACCTGCGAATGCCCGTGCCTCGTCGGTGGGCACGGCCCTGAGGTGGCGCAGGTCACTCTTGTTGCCCACTAGCATGATGACGATGTTGGTGTCTGCATGGTCTCTCAGCTCCTTCAACCACCGCTCCACATTTTCATAGGTTAGGTGCTTGGCAATGTCATAGACAAGCAGGGCCCCGACCGCCCCTCTGTAGTACCTGTACCATGAAACCATCAACAGGGGACATAGAGGCATGGTCAATTTTATCCATAAAAGCCAGCGTACCTATACAGCCCTTTTAACAACAGTTATTTTATTTATTTAGTATTTATGATAATTTGTTTTATCATCATCATTATTATAATTGTACATCATTGTTATAATTGTAGGCATGTTTATTAATCCAAACCACTTCTCTATGCAAAATGTGTTTTGTTTCATTCTGTTGAGACATTTTCATTGGCAAAATTAAGTTTGATCTTTTTAATTGTGTGCTCCGTATTTAGTTTAAGATAGGCCTACTTAAAATTAATATCAATCGCCTATTGCTGTCATTTGTTGGATACGGTAGGCACTAGCCTCACTTGGTAATTGCTGCAATATTGCCTGTTCAAAACTTTTGTGAAGGTTTAAACCAGTTTGCCAGTGTTCGGTTTCATTCTGTTGAGCCATTTTCTTTGGCCAAATTAATCATATCAAATCGAATCAAATTTTATTGGTCACATACACGTGGTTAGCAGATGTTATTGCGGGTGTAGTAATGCTGTGTTCACCTCAATATAATATTCTGCTCGTATTTTCCTGTAAACAATGACTTGACTTACTTTTGATATTACCCTAATAAAATGTAGAAACTCTTATGATGTTTTGGTGTGGTGTGGCTACTAGCCTATTATACTGCAGACCTATGATATGAAGGCAGTGCTCACCGGTCTCCAACTAACTCCAACAGTTGGACTTGAATTACTCCTATAATGTAACAATATAATGCTGATCTTTATCAAGTCTGAGCCAATACATGTTAGAATCACCTTTGGTCGTGGTTACAGCTGTGAGTATTGAGATGAGGTAGTCATTCAAAAACCATGTTAAACTATATTATTGCACAGAGTGAGTCCATGCACTCCTGTACGTATTTAGGCTTGCCATAACAAAGGGGTTCAATACATTTCAATTGTATTAATTTGTAAACACTTTCACATTATGGGGTACTGTGTGTAGGCCAATGACAACAAATCTCAATTGAATCAATTTTATATTCAGGCTGTGACAACAAAATGTGGAAAAAGTCAAGGGGTGTGAATACTTTCTGAAGGCAATGTAGAGTTTTTTCGCCTCTAGTTGCACAGGTGACATGCTGGTAGAAATGAGGTCAAATGGATTTTAGTTTTCCTGCATTTAAATCACCGGCCACTAGGAGTGCCGCCTCTGGATTTGTATTTTCTTGTTTCTTGTTTCTATACAGCTCGTTGAGTGCGTTCTTAGTGCCAGCATCATATTGTGGTGGTAAATAGACAGCATGCAATGCCCCAATGCAATGCCCTGATGCATGCAATACCCTAATGCAAAGCGCTGATGCATTTAGTGCTTAAATCTCAGACAGCTAAACCGTGAGGTGGACAATTATTGTTTTAGGAAAGTAAAAACCAATAGGCTATAAAGTTTTGCATATGCTAAATATCGAAACACAAGGAATAGTGTTTTTGTGATTAGTTATAGGCTGGATGGCCTAATGGTCCTTTGTAGCTCAGTTGGTAGAGCATGGCGCTTGCAATGGTTGTGGGTTCAATTCCCAGGACCACCCATACGTTATATGCATACATGACTATGTGGCGTCTGCTAAATGTAATATATTACATGACTGTAAGTGGCATCTGCTAAATGTAATTTTCCTAACGGAAACCCTGGTACAGATCTAGGATCAGCTTCCCCCTCCCTAATCCTAACCATTAGTGGGGGAAATGCTAAACTGACACCAGATCAGCATCTAGGGGCAACTTTACCCTACAGCATACTTACGCTGAGGTGATAGCCCGGTAGCGCTCCTGTCCTGCCGTGTCCCAGATCTGAGCCTTCACAGTTTTCCCATCCACCTGGATACTGCGGGTGGCAAACTCCACTCCAATGGTGCTCTTACTCTCCAGGTTAAATTCATTCCGGGTGAAACGAGAGAGCAGGTTGCTCTTGCCCACACCCGAGTCTCCTATCAGAACCACTGGAACACAAAATGAATGGGTGATAGAGTAGATTAAATTCAAAAAAATATTTATTGACCCCCAAAGGTCAGGGACAGATTACATACACACACTTCCATTTTTCTCTGCTCAAGGGCCCCTACAGGTTTGGCCCCCAGGGCTTCAGCCCCTGTAATAATCAGACCCTGCCAAAAGGTCAATGTGTAGCAATTACATGGGGATATGACATAGCTACAACACTGTAGCCACATAGAAAATATTCAATCACATCAAATATCTGACCACCACCATTCACTTTTGCAGTGACACAGATAAAAATCAATAGTGGTGTGTAGCTAATTCTTAATCTATGCTTTTTATGTTCAATCAATTTGAAATAGACAACAACAACAAAACAGATAGCCACAACACATGACATATGTGAATTTTAGACTAAACTGCACCGGGGGGAAAAAAACAGGAAAGGATGAATGTAGGTCGATAATAACCAATGTTCGATGAATGTAGCTAAGCTAACCAGTTAGCAATCTAGCTATCTCGGGAAACACCCCGACCTCACTTAATCATACAAAAGTCCGCTTTGTTTAGAAACAGCTGCAGCTAACGTTGCAATCCAAATGTATGTTTATAACATATCATCAATATGTATTTTTCGTTTATAAAAACAAATAATGTGTCAACCTATTCACACGCCTATATGATACTTCACAGACACAAATTAAAAGGATGGACAGTTAGCTAAACAGCTGGCTAGCTAACGTTACGTTAGCTACCTAGCTAGCTTCGTTAGCGAGAATAATGCTGTAATGTTACCTTTAAACAGATAATCGTATTCATCGTCTCTGGTTCCCATTTTCTAAAATATAAATAATGTCAGTATTTTGTTTGTATAAGCTGTTTAAAATGCGACGATCTAGCAAATAGATTTTGAAACACTCAGCAAACCGCGACGGAGTCTGTTTTCAGACTGACACTTCCGGGATTTTGTTGTGACGTCTGCTAGCTAGGGAGGGGGAGCAAGCCGACCCCAAAAAACCAAACCAAAGGCCAATATTCCGTGCTACGGTATGAATTACAGGCACTTCAAATAATAAAACACCAATGAAATAGTACTCCGTCACAGAAAATAACCAATACAGAGCATAGTTACTATACTAAATACATAATATGTATCCCAGTGATGCATGTGGTTCTATGGTGTAATGGTTAGCACTCAGGACTCTGAATCCTGCGATCCGAGTTCAAATCTCGGTAGAACCTGATTTTTTTTTCCTCTAAAATACGACGCAGATCCACCGAGAAGGCATGTTCTGATGGGAGGCGCCACCAGTAAGCCTATCAAAATATACTTCGTGTACAAAACATTAGGAAGACCTGCTCCTTCCATGACTGACCAGGTAAATCCAGGCGGAAGCTATGAACCCTTACTGATGTCCCCTGTAAAATCCACTTCAATCAGGCAGTAGGTGTCAACAACTGCAACGCTGCTGTTTATTTTTTTACGCTGAACAGTTTCCCGTGTGTTATCAACAATGGTCTACCACCCAAATTACATCCAGCGAACTTGAATCAAGAATGGTCCATCACCCAAAGGACATCCAGTCAATCCAGACTGATTTGCCTAGTTAAATAAAGGTTAACAGCCGACTTGACACAACTGTGGGAAGCATTGGAGTCAACATGGGCCAGCATCCTTGTGGAACGCTTTTGACACCTTGTAGAGTTCTTGGATTTTAAGAATGATGTGATTTGCCACTAGGTGGCAGAATAGTCCTGATTAGGCTACCTTTCTAGTACCAACCTTGCGGGGGAATTATAATTATGAGGATCTAGGGCTAGGCCAGTGGTCACCAACCGGTCGATTGCGATCGACTGGTCGATCTCCAAGGCATTCCTAGTTGATCGCCAAACATTTCTGTAAACAACTCAATGATAAAGCCTTTTTTTATTTTATTTGTCTCGGGCTGTTGGCGGTAGGTGCACCCGATTCAGCTGCCCTGCGTGCCGGGTAGGCAAACGGTTGCCATTTTGAACCATTTCATGTCTCTGAAGGTACAAACTCTGCGTTCCCGGCGGGCCCGGAGAGAAAAATCAAGTGCACTATAGGCCAATCGGGTGGCTCAGATTACGTGTTTGCAGTAACGTTACAGGCACAAAAGAAAGCAGCAAAGCAGCAAAGAGCTGCTGTTTGTATGAATGAGTTCATGTTTAAGTTCTTACTCAGCACTTTGTATTCAACAAATGCGTGTTCTTCCTGTTTCCATTTAGCGCTACAAGAAGCACTGCAGCAGTAATGAATTAGTAGGACAGTGTAGCGATTGACTTGTGTTGTTATTAATTCAATTCAGCAGCTTGGGTCTTTTTTTAATATACATATTTCACTTTCTCTGTTCATAGGAGTAACAACATGAATTTATCCATGAGGCAGAAATAATGCGGTGTGACTCGAGTTTTGCCATCAGCTGGAAAACTGTATCCCTTTTTGGTTGGTCAGTGTCAGTGGAGGAAAGGGGACTGGCTATCAGATGCAGGCACAATCAGCCCAGTAAAATACAAATAAATAGCAAATAATGTAAATGTATAGTCGCTCACCTGTGCCTTGTAAATAATACAACAACGGATCTATTACCAGTAAAGCCTACCTCAAATTGTTAAATATATTTTAAAAAATTATGTCCCAAACAACAATGCATTGGCAGGGCAATTCAAGCAAAGCCAATATGAGGCGATAATGTATTGGATCTATAGTTTACTGCACAAACCTCATTACTACAGTCCTGTTTCTTTTTGCATATGCTTACGTTTTTCAAGTCATGTTAAAAAAAATCTTGGTTTGCATTTTGACTCAGAAAGTGATCTGGACTCAGAAAAGGTTGGTGACCACTGGGCTAGAAGGATGACTGGAGGCTAGCTGGACTGAGCGAAAAAAAAAAGTGAAATGTTGGTCCCATGTTTCATGAGCTGAAATAAAATATCCCAGAAATGTTCCATACACACAAAAAAACGTTTTTCTCTCAAATCTTGTGCATACATTTGTTTGCATCCATGTTAGTGAGCATTTCTCCTTTGCCAAGATAATCCATCCACCTGACAGGTGTGTCATATCAAGAAGCTGATTAAACAGCATGATCATTACACAGGTACACGTTGTGCTGGGGACAATAAAAGGCCACTCTAAAATGTGCAATTTTGTCACACAACACAATGCCACCCACAGCTGCCTAAAGTTTTGAGGGAGTGTGCAATTGGAATACTAACTGCAGGAATGTCCACCAGAGTTGTTGCCAGAAAATGTAATGCTAAAAATGTAATTTATCTACCATAAGGCGCCTCCACAACGTCGTTTTAGAGAATTTGGCATTACGTCGAACCAGCCTCATAACTGCAGACCATGTGTAACCTCGCCAGCCCAGGACCTCCACATCCGGCTTCTTCACCAGTGGGATGGTCTGAGACCAGCCACCCAGGCAGCTGATGAAACTGTGGGTTTGCACAACCAAAGAATTTCTTCACAAAAACTGTCAGAAACCATCTTAGGGAAGCTCATGTGCGTGCTCGTCATCCTCACCAGGGTCTTGACCTGACTGCGGTTTGGCATCGTAACCAACTTCAGTGGGCAAATGCTCACCTTCGATGGCCAGTGGCATGCTGGAGAAGTGTGCTCTTCGCTGATGAATCCCGGGTTCAACTGCACAGGGAAGATGACAGACAGACTGCGTCTATGGCATCGTATGTGAGAGCGGTTTGCTGATGTCAACGTTGTGAACAGAGTGCTGCATGGTGGAGGTGAGGTTATGTTATGGGCAGGCATAAGCTAAGGACACCGAAAACAATTGCATTTTATCGATGGCAATTTGAATGCACCGAGATACTGTGACGAGATCCTGAGGCCCATTGTCAAGCCATTTATCCGCCGCCATCACCTCATGTTTCAGCATAATGCACGGCCCCATGTCGCAAGGATCTGTATATAATTCCTGGAAGCTGAAAATGTCCCAGTTCTTCCATGGCCTGCGTACTCACGAGACATGTCACCCATTGAGCATGTTTGGAATCCTCTGGATCGACGTGTACGACAGCGTGTTCTAGTTCCTGCCAATATCCAGCAACTTCACACAGCCTTTGAATAGGAGTGGGACAACATTCCACAGGCCACAATCAACAGCCTGATCAACTCTATGTGAAGGAGTGTCATGTGTCGCCCTGCATGAGGCAAATGGTGGTCACACCAGATACTGACTGGTTTTCTGATCCACACTCCTACCTTGTATCTGTGATCAACAGACGCATATGCATATCTGTGTTCCCAGTGATGTGAAATCCATATATGAATTGTAAGTCAGTAAAATCTTAGAAATTGTTTCATTTTATAAACAAAATAATTGAAATTGTTGTTGCGTTTGTATTTTAGTTTTTGTCTTCACATTAAGGTATTCTTAAAATGGTGTATAAATTGTATTATATGCATTTTATATATAGGCCTATACATTTTAATGTATTTAACCAATACTTGTGTAGGCTTGCAAGTCAGAATCTTTACAATCTACGTTTTATAACTTGGTTTGTAAAAAGTGAATGATTAGTTTATAATAATGTAGTCAGTAGATCTACAGTTGTAACACCATGTTATGTTGGTGCCTGCCACAGTTAGTGTGTTAAAACGCTCTAGAGCGGCTTCCCCATCACAAGCAACATGGCGGAACACAGGGCTGTGTCGGCGCTGTGACGAGACACATATATATATATAGCAATATTGTAGTCTATTTCGAGATATCAGCGGCCGATTATAACGTTGACCGTTTTATAATGCCAGTGTGTTTTTGAAGAAATCCTGCCGAAGTTGGACGAGTGATATCGCATTTGCTAGTGGAGTGAGTATGATGCAAATTAAACCGTTATTTGGTGAGGAGTTGATCAGAGCTTAGCTACTACTAGTTCCCTAGCCAATGTAGCCTGGCTAGCTGGGGCGGACGGGGCTTTATTCCAGCCTGTCACTGGCACTTTAGTGGGGCACCCCTATGTGGATTTGAGCAGAATAAATGCAGTGACTTGACCGGATAACTGTCCAGACAGTCAGTACCAGCGGCTGTCCGGCTTTAAAGCTGCATTGTCATTGATTTAGTAGCTAGTCATCTTTATTACCTTCATGCGTATGCTTATGATATGCCACAGGTTGCTGTCAATCTGTCAAGGTGGTGGGAAACTGTGCATAATGAATCTAGTTAGATTCATATTCCGTATATACCTTCACTCACTCTGTAAACTAACCCTGTGATTTGGAAACCTATATACCTTCACTCACTCTGTAAACTAACCCTGTGATTTGGAAACCTATATACCTTCACTCACTCAGTAAACTAACCCTGTGATTTGGAAACCTATATACCTTGACTTACTCAGTAAACTAACCCTGTGATTTGGAAACCTATATACCTTCACTCACTCAGTAAACTAACCCTGTGATTTGGAAACCTATATACCTTCACTTACTCAGTAAACTAACCCTGTGATTTGGAAACCTATATACCTTCACTTACTCAGTAAACTAACCCTGTGATTTGGAAACCTATATACCTTCACTTACTCAGTAAACTGCACATTCCTCTTCTGGAGCCAGTCAGTATTCTACATCCTATCCTGTCATATTCTATTTAATTCTATCCTGTGCGTCACTCACTAAGCTAAACCTGACAAACGTTGTCAGAGTTGAACACAAACTCAGTTGTCATGGTTTATGGAAAATAGTAAAACAGTTGTTGGAGAGAGAAATATGTAATCAGTCTGCCATGCCGTGTTTGTTCACGTTGTAACCAACGGTGTCCCTGGATCGGAAGGTCAAAGAGGAAAACACTGTCACATGAGAGAGATACGTAAAGCAGTCAGTCAAGAGTCAACGCAAGTCCTGCCTTTCAACCACACAGCATGAAGAGTGGAGTCCAGAAGCAGGCCTGGACCCTGGCCAAAGTAGTATATGACACGGGGAATAGGGTGCAATTTGGGACGAAGACCAAGGGCGTGCCAAAGCCCAGGGGTCTTCTCTCACTGTGCAGAGAGGCAGCAGCCACATCACTGATGGGCTTCAAAGCAAAGGCACCGCCCTAATGATAGAAGTTCAGATAGGACATGTAATAGTAGAACCAGACTTCATACAGGGGAAGCAGTAGATACATGAGAATGTAGCCTAGCCAGAATAGAAGATGATGAAGAATGGAGGCTATGAGAAAGACTAAGTAATGTATGAGATTTCTGTCGGTCTTCTTCAGCAAAGCTAACGGATATATATATATATATATACTGGGAGGTTGGAAATAGACAAAGAACATTGGATGGATTGCTTTAGATTTGGAAACAAAACAAATAAACAGCAATTTCATAGGCTTAGGCTTACATAGACTCAGGGATTGCAAAACAGAAACATCAATTAGGCCTAGGCTAAATCTGGGAACAGGGTATTTTGTAATGTAGTAAGCCTACAAATGGGCAGGATGTCTCCTGAATGTCAGTGGGTGGCAGAATGTATCCTGAATGTTAGTGGGTGGGCTGTTTTTACACTCTTGTCAGGCTGGCTGGCTGGCTGTCTGGCTGGCTGGGTGTGTGTTGGGTGGCTGGCTGGCTGGCTGGCTGGCTGGCTGTGTGTGTGTTGGGTGGCTGGCTGGCTGGCTGTGTGTTAGGTGGGATGTGGTCTAAGAGGATTGATGTAACAGCACTAAGCCCTGACCAGCCTTTAAGTAGGGGGTTTAATATTCACTTACTGCCAGATGCAAACATTGGGCTTACAGGCTGTTTGTCATTACTGACACTGTTACTGTCTATGTCATCTGTAATATCACAGTAACCATTGGGCTAAGCTGGGCTATAGGCCTATGCCATTTCTTTCACAGTAACCATTGGGCTAAGCTGGGCTATAGGCCTATGCCATTTCTTTCACAGTAACCATTGGGCTAAGCTGGGCTATAGGCCTATGCCATTTCTTTCACAGTAACCATTGGGCTAAGCTGGGCTATAGGCCTATGCCATTTCTTTCACAGTAACCATTGGTTTAGGCAGGGCTTTGGGTTGCTAGTAGTGCTTAGCTATTAACTGATTTTTGTTTTTGTGGTTCTTAAACAACTAATTGACCGAAGTCGGTTCAATTACTTGAATTCCCTTTCTCCGTTTCTCTAGAGAGAAATCAAATCACTCATGAGGGAAATCAAGTCAAGAACTATGTGGGATCAACCCACTATCACAGATTATTGTGAAATAGACACAAATTGCATATTGGAAATTTGTGACAGGCATATGAAAAATTATTTTTGTTTGTGGGCAGGTCATGATTTTGTATACAGTGCATTTCAATCCCAGATAAAGACAGTATGTTACTTAAGACAGTAGGGCCTTATATGCATTTTGGAAGGAAGTGTAGCAATGATCCAATGTGTTAACCCCACGAGTGCGACAGTCAATGTGCTGATATAATTTCGGGAGGCTTATCCTCAGATTTGCTTTGTTAAAATCCCCAGCTACAGTAGATACAGCCTCAGGATATGTGGTTTCCAGTTTACATAAAGTCCAAGGAAGTTCTTTGAGGGCCGACGTGGTATTGGCTTGAGGGGGGATTTATACGGCTGTCGCGAGGATTGCTCCACTAGCAACTCCCTCAGGAGGTAGAATGGTCTATTTGATTGGTAGATATTCTAAGTCGGGTGAGCAGAAGGACTTGCGTTCCTGTATGTTATCACAGTTACACCAAAAATCATTAATCATGAAACATATACCTCCACCCTTCTGCTTCCCGGAGAGATGTTTATTCCTGTCAGCGCGATGTACTGAGAACCCAACTGGCTTCATGGAGTCAGACAGAACCTTTCCAGAAAGCCATGTTTCTGTGAAGCAAGAGTATGTTACAATCCCTAGTGTCTCGCTGAAAATCGACTCTCACCCTAAACTCATCAACCTTATTATCCAGAGATTGGACATTAGCGAGTAAAATACTTGGGAGTGGTGGGTGGTGTGCACGCTTCCTGAGTCGGACCAGGAGGCCGCCCCGAGTACCTCTTCTTCTCTGCCGACGTTGTTGTTTTGGGTCGGCATCTGGGATAAATTCAATTGCACTTGGGAGAACGAACAAAGGATCTGCTCCGGGGAAGTCGTAATCCTGGTCATAATGCTGCTGGTTCAGGTGAGTTACCGCCGCTGTAATATCCAATAGTTCTTCCCGGCTGTATGTAATGGCACAAAACAATTCCTGAGCTAATGATGTAAAAACAAACAAAATACTGCAGAGTTTCTTAAGAACTATCTGCGAAGCAGCCATTTTGGTCGGCGCTCTGGTTCAACACTGTCTTAATGACCTGTATCTTTACCCGCTCTACTGAGAGAAAGTCCATTCCTCACCTGCCTCTATCCCTATGTTATGCATTACAAGATCTCTGGATTGAATTAATCTTAATTACCTCCTTTTTAAATTAAATTCCACGGTGATGAAGTTAACAGGAATTAAATTAACTCCAGGAGTCTCAAACTGGGAAAACAGAGAATCATTTTTTGGGGGAAAATGCAAATGATAAAAAAGGTTAATCTCTAATCTCCTACGCTCCCTCAGCCCAGGCACTTCTCTGATTCAGAGGGGTTTATAGCGTTAAGATTTTTAACATTTCCCTTCACTGGAACTAAGGGGCCTAGCCCGAACCATGAAAGACTGCCCCAGACCATTATTCCTCATCTGCCAAACCCAGATTTGTCTGTTGGACTGCCAGATGATGAAGAGTGATTCATCACTCCCGAGAATGTGTTTCCACTGCTCTAATGCCGGCAAGCTTAACACCTCTCCAGCTGATGCTTGGCATTGCGCATGGTGATCTTAGGCTTGTGTGTGGCTGCTCGGCCGTGGAAACCCATTTCATGAAGCTCCCAACGAATAGTTATTGTGCTGATGTTGCTTCCAGAGGCAGTTTTGAACTCGGTAGTGAGTGTTGCAACCAAGGACAGATGATTTTTACCCGCTACGCGCTACAGAACTCGGCGAACCCGTTGTTGTTCGTAGATGTTTCCACTTCACAATAACAGCACTTCCAGTTGACCGGGCAGCTCTAGCAGGGCAGATATTTGACAAACTGACTTGTTGGAAAGTTGGCATCCTTTGACGGTGCCACGTTGAAAGTCACTGAGCTCTTCAGTAAGGCCATTCTACTGCCAATGTTTATCTATGGAGATTGCATGGCTGTGTGCTCGATTTTATACACCCCCATCACTACTACGTGTGACTGTATGCCAACAGAGTAGATTAAATTTATTTCTGTAAGTCCATAAGAACCTTGGTTCAGCTAGTCCTTCATCCACAAGACGAAACACAGAGATCATGGAAATCAGCCTTACTGTGATTCAATATGAGCAACATCAGTTGAACCAACTTCTAATGTGGTATTCCACTGTGTTTACACTGTGTTAACTATGTTTCTTTCGGACTGTAAAAGGCACCCAATGGCTTCATTTAGCAGACAGCCAGTTATGGGCGCTGCGAGATCTGTGTCTGTCTGTATGTCTCAAGCTGGCACAGCACGTCTGTAGAAGCTGAGTAATTCATCAAGGTTAGCTGATGTAGTTGTGCCTAATTAACACACTCTGTTACGAGGCACACTCCCAGTTTCTCACTAGCACTCTCAGCTAACACCTAAAGATTACATTACAGCATTGGCTGTCAGGAATTAGGAACAGCAAGCAATTTACCTGATTGATCTAAAAGCTAAGCACACTTTACCTACTCCACTGATCTCTCTCTCTCTCTCTCTCTCTCTCTCTCTATCTCTCTCTCTCTGTGTGGTATAACTACGGCAACAGATGTTGAATAATTTTTTTTCTGTGACATATCTCTGACTTCTCTGTGTTCACAGTAACTCCCTGCATTAGTTTTAATGTAAGAGTATTTATCCTAACTAATATGAAGTACTTTCTCAGTCGGTACATCATGTAGGATATTCTATATGGTTTGAAGTACTTCCAAGTCAAGCTACTCCTCCTTACATTGGAACAAACCTTGAGATAGTTTTGGACATGTTTATTAAAGCACAGATGGAGAAGTGTGAAAACTCCACTTGAGGCTAACAGTCAGGAACACCAAGCGAGGCAGCTCTATCTGAAGTAGAGCGTTACTTCTATCAGTGCCAACTAATTGAGATAATGTTCAATGCTCTACATGGTTCCCTGAATTGTTGAGTGACATATTTGTTAGAGGCACTTCAAAAGTCCAGGGCCTCTTTCACATGTTCATTTTACTTACAGAAATCTGTTCTTGCTAAATGAGGAACACTGTTAGGCTGTAGCAGGGGTCTCCAACCCTTTCCAGCATAATGAGAGCTACTTGAGCTATATATATATATATTCTTCTCAACCCTGTAACTCTTCCCCGGGTCCTTGGCGTACAAGAGATGTGTTTTAGAGATGTGGGTAATAAACAGGATTTGGTATGACAGACCCCATACAATTACATTTAGTATTTTCCTGAATTCAGTTGTATTTTTACTGGTTTTGGATTATTATTTATTTACTCTCAATATTACAATTATTTATAGACAAAAATGGATGTTCTGAGTCCATGTCAATGGATGTTCTGAGTCCATGTCAATGGATGTTCTGAGTCCATGTCAATGGATGTTCTGAGTCCATGTCAATGGATGTTCTGAGTCCATGTCAATGGATGTTCTGAGTCCATGTCAACTTTTAATGTGCACTACAGTGAATAGGGAGCCATGTGAGTAACACCAAGGCCTGTTCTGTTGTGTCCTCTATTGCCAGTGGCGATAACAGGTGGTACTTAACGAACTGACTGACCCTGAACACCTTAATGCTATTCTCACAGGGACTTTACCTTGAAGACGTGACTGAACTAATGGCCATGGACTTAGAGACCTCTCTGACACGCATGCGCACATACACACACACATACAGACAACATGACAAAGCGTCTAAGGAAACTCTTAAAGGAGAACATGTTGTAGATGTTGGATACAGGAAATTGTCATTCCGAACTTTATCCACAACTCAAGCTCTTTCCCCTGCTAGAATGGACGGAGAGGTAGCCTATCGAGGTAGCCTATCGAGGTAGCCTATCGAGGTAGCCTATCGAGGTAGCCTATCGAGGTAGCAACAGAATGGAATATAATGTTGCGCATAATATTCGGAATGACACAATTTCATGTGTACATCTAAAGACCTGCATCACTATACTGAGAGCTTTTCCATTTCTAAAAGGACATGTTTGTCCATGTGTTTTCATAACCCTCGTACTGCACAACAAGGGCTAGGAAGTGAATCTCTGGTTGGGGTAGGCTTGTGTTTTCATAACCCTCGTACTGCACAACAAGGGTGAGGAAGTGAATCTCTGGTTGGGGTAGGCTTGTGTTTTCATAGCCCTCATACTGCACAACAAGGGTGAGGAAGTGAATCTCTGGTTGGGGTAGGCTTGTGTTTTCATAGCCCTCGTACTGCACAACAAGGGTGAGGAAGTGAATCTCTGTTTGGGGTAGGCTTGTGTTTTCATAGCCCTCGTACTGCACAACAAGGGTGAGGAAGTGAATCTCTGGTTGGGGTAGGTTTGTGTTTTCATAGCCCTCATACTGCACAACAAGGGTGGGGAAGTGAATCTCTGGTTGGGGTAGGCTTGTGTTTTCATAGCCCTCGTACTGCACAACAAGGGTGAGGAAGTGAATCTATGGTTGGGGTAGGCTTGTGTTTTCATAGCCCTCGTACTGCACAACAAGGGTCGGGAAGTGAATCTCTGGTTGGGGTAGGCTTGTGTTTTCATAGCCCTCGTACTGCACAACAAGGGTGAGGAAGTGAATCTATGGTTGGGGTAGGCTTGTGTTTTCATAGCCCTCGTACTGCACAACAAGGGTAGGGAAGGGAATCTCTGGTTGGGGTAGGCTGGATTCTTCTAGAACATGCCATTCTCCTTTAACTTCTCCAGTTACTGTGCTCAAAGTTAAGAAACTTTAACAGGCAGGGCGTCTCTACAACGTTGGCTCCCTTGGTCGTCTGGCACGTCTTGGGAAGTGACTGACTGTGCTGAGAGAGTTGAGAATTTAATAAAGTGAGGTGACTAGTGAGAAAAGCCATAGAGATCCCATTGGACACACACTGGTTGAATCAACGTTGAACCAACAGGGAATAGATGTTGAATTGATGAGAGGGATCTCTGACTGTGCCTGCTGGGAAGAGTGCCTCTGGAGAGATGACAATACGTTATGTTAAAGCCTCGTCAGCATTTCAGTTACTTGTTTCAGTAACTTGTTTCAGTTACTTGTTTCAGTAAATGTTCCCCAAGAGCATCTATAATGTGTCTGTAAAGAACTTGATGCAACATATCTCTATAGTGTGACAAAGATGACACGTCATTGCCATTAAATGTATTGCTATTACCACCATTTATACCAACAAACCTTGTAGTGTCCTAGGTGAAGGATTTCCTGTGTCTTCAACTTGAAGTGTTGATGGGGTTGAGGAGTTTGTACCCTCAGGGTAGTGTTCCTTCCAATTAGTGTTCCAGTCATGACAGGGGAATGTGCTTCTACTGGATTGTAGCAGTCAACATCAGAGACAGGCATGTAGCGTTGTGTCACTGTTAGGCTGAGTATTGGTTTAGTATATCAGGCGTCGCGTTTTGGTTTTGGTTGGCAGCCACACAAATGAGCTTACAATGAAAAAGCAAGGTATTTTTTGCGAAAACAATGCATGGCCATGTTTCTCATTGCTTGAAGTTAATCTGCCATTTTCCGAAGAAAAGTAGGCTACATTGAGAAAGTGCAGGAGAAAAGTAGGCTACATTGAGGAAGTGCAGGAGAAAAGTAGGCTACATTGAGGAAGTACAGGAGAAAAGTAGACTACATTGAGGAAGTACAGGAGAAAAGTAGGCTACATTGAAGAAGTACAGGAGAAAAGTAGGCTACATTGAGGAAGTACAGGAGAAAGGTAGGCTACATTGAGGAAGTACAGGAGAAAAGTAGGCTACATTGAGGAAGTACAGGAGAAAAGTAGGCTACATTGAGGAAGTACAGGAGAAAAGTAGACTACATTGAGGAAGTACAGGAGAAAAGTAGGCTACATTGAGGAAGTACAGGAGAAAAGTAGCAGATCATCAGTCAGAGTGTTGTCTGCTGATAGAATGCCCATTGGCCTATGCTATACCATAACATAAAGCCTAACCCTAACCCATGAACCTAATTGGCCCACGCTATTCCTTAAAGAAGAAAATCATACCGTAAAATAAAGAATAAATGATGAATTGCAGCTTTTGCTGTCAAATCTCAATTCTGCCTGCTAGTCTAAATAATGAATTAAATACAGTTCAACAGCTTACATTCTAAAGAGTGTTTCTTTCTGCATCTTTGTGTTGTTGGAGAACTAGTGTTGAGATTAGGGTTGGACGGTAACTAGATTTTCATACCTTCATACCGTGCCTGTACCACACAGGGTATACGGTACTACCTGCAGTGCACACAAAGGGCTCTATTTCTTTCCAAACTTAAAAAAACATATCTTCATCAAGGAGGGGATTGATTGTCTTTGCTGTAACCAAGACGGTTGATCTTGCAAGCTAGCCACTTAGCTAATAAATTAGCAAACCAAATGCATACCTGGAGCCCTGAGCTGGAGATGTATTTATTTGGCACATCTTATACTGAACAAAAATATAAACGTAAAGTGTTGGTCCCATGTTTCATGAGCTGAAATAAAAGATCCCAGAAATGTTCCATACGAACAAAAAGCTTATTTCTATCAAATTTGTTTACATCCCTGTTAGTGAGTATTTCTCCTTTGCCAAGATAATCCATCCACAAGGTGCACCTTGTGCTGGGGACACTAAAAGCCCACTCTAAAATGTGCAGTTTTGGGGTCTCAGTCTGTCCTCCGTCACTAGTCCTGGAGGTCTCAGTCTGTCCTCCGTCACTAGTCCTGGAGGTCTCAGTCTGTCCTCCGTCACTAGTCCTGGAGGTCTCAGTCTGTCCTCCGTCACTAGTCCTGGAGGTCTCAGTCTGTCCTCCGTCACTAGTCCTGGAGGTCTCAGTCTGTCCTCCGTCACTAGTCCTGGAGGTCTCAGTCTGTCCTCCGTCACTAGTCCTGGAGGTCTCAGTCTGTCCTCCGTCACTAGTCCTGGAGGTCTCAGTCTGTCCTCCGTCACTAGTCCTGGAGGTCTCAGTCTGTCCTCCGTCACTAGTCTTAAAGGTACGCACGGCACGCGGATCTCCTGACATAGAAAATAAACGTTCATTTCCCACAGGTTTCTTATTTTTTTAGAGAGAGAGGGAGAAATGGAACAGTGAACTCTCCTGGTCTAACTAGAAGCAGATGCTTGGCTGTGGAAGACTTCCCACTGGTCTGTTGTTTACGTTCTCCAGTCCAGCGTCTCCAGGCCTTCTTCTCCCTGTCTCCACCTCACCTGCTGCGTCAATGGCTGCATCCCAAATGGCACACTATTCCCTTTATTGTGCACTACTTTGACTAGAGCCATCAAGCCATCTGGTCAAAAGTAGTGCACTATAAAGTGAATATGGTGCCATTTGGGACACACCTCCTCTCTGCTGGACGTTCAGCCATACAGCTGGAGGGGACGGGCTCTCTGGGATCAGCTCCAGCAGGGAGGGGTGTTCAGTCCAGAGTATCCAGAGAGTGGGCTCTGTTCCTGGGCTTCCATTAGATCTGCTCCCCCTGGCCTGGAGCCTTAGCCAGCTGGAGGATGTTGATCTAGCCAGCTAATGTGTTGCATTTATCGGCCCCTGGCTGGGCTGTAGCCAACCATTAGGAGGTTGTTGTTGGGTCTCTGGACGGACGCTGTGTTGAACCTACTCCTCCCTGTTCCCCTGGCTGGGCTGTGGCCAACCATGTGGAGGTTGCTGTTGGGTCTTTGAGTGGACGCCATGTTGAACCCACTCCTCAAATGTTTCTTGCTGTGGTTGGGGCTCAGAGGGGTTAGGGCTCAGAGGGGTTAGGGCTCAGAGGGGTTAGGGCTCAGAGGGGTTAGGGCTCAGAGGGGTTAGGGCTCAGAGGGGTTAGGGCTCAGAGGGGTTAGGGCTCAGAGGGGTTAGGGCTCTGAGGGGTTAGGGCTCTGAGGGGTTAGGGCTCTGAGGGGTTAGGGCTCAGAGGGGTTAGGGCTCAGAGGGGTTAGGGCTCAGAGGGGTTAGGGCTGTCTGTCTGTCTGCCTGCCTGCCTGCCTGTCTGTCTGCATGGTCCTGATGTCAGAGAGGGCGAGTCATGTCCTATACAGTACCAGTCATGTCCTATACACTACCAGTCATGTCCTATACACTACCAGTCATGTCCTATACACTACCAGTCATGTCCTATACACTACCAGTCATGTCCTATACACTACCAGTCATGTCCTATACACTACCAGTCATGTCCTATACACTACCAGTCATGTCCTATACACTACCAGTCATGTCCTATACACTACCAGTCATGTCCTATACACTACCAGTCATGTCCTATACACTACCAGTCATGTCCTATACACTACCAGTCAAAAGTCTGCACACACCTACTCATTCAAGTGTTTTTCTTTATTTTTACTAGTTTCTACATTGTAGAATAATAGTGAAGAAATCAAAACTATGAAATAACACACATGGAATCATTTTTTTCTTGAAAATGTCAAAAACAATTCTGGGAAGACAGGAATGTTGATATTCCAACCATGTTCCCAACCAGGCGTGTCAAAATGGAGAACGTATATCTAACAACTTTTATTTTATAAGCAGGTTGTACAGGTCACGTCTTGGCTCACTATTAATCTATTATAAGCAGGTTGTACAGGTCACGTCTTGGCTCACTATTCTTCTATTATAAGCAGGTTGTACAGGTCACGTCTTGGCTCACTATTCATCTATTATAAGCAGGTTGTACAGGTCACGTCTTGGCTCACTATTCATCTATTATAAGCAGGTTGTACAGGTCACGTCTTGGCTCACTATTCATCTATTATAAGCAGGTTGTACAGGTCACGTCTTGGCTCACTATTCATCTATTATAAGCAGGTTGTACAGGTCACGTCTTGGCTCACTATTCATCTATTATAAACAGGTTGTACAGGTCACGTCTTGGCTCACTATTCATCTATTATAAGCAGGTTGTACAGGTCACGTCTTGGCTCACTATTCATCTATTATAAGCAGGTTGTACAGGTCACGTCTTGGCTCACTATTCATCTATTATAAGCAGGTTGTACAGGTCACGTCTTGGCTCACTATTCATCTATTATAAGCAGGTTGTACAGGTCACGTCTTGGCTCACTATTCATCTATTATAAGCAGGTTGTACAGGTCACGTCTTGGCTCACTATTCATCTATTATAAGCAGGTTGTACAGGTCACGTCTTGGCTCACTATTCATCTATTATAAGCAGGTTGTAGAGGTCACGTCTTGGCTCACTATTCATCTATTATAAGCAGGTTGTACAGGTCACGTCTTTCCACAGCTCTCTCTTCAGTATTTCTTCTAAGCTCAACTACATATCTATTCCATGAAGAGAACACACAGGAATACATTGCAGATATACAGTATGTGTATACAGAGGTGTAATATATTTTAGGCACAACCCCCGTCCATGTGTTCTGTCTCTCTGTGCAGACCTAGGGGCTCATTCTCTAACACCCATCTCTCTCTCTCTCTCTCTCTCTCTCTCTCTCTCTCTCTCTCTCTCTCCCCCCCCCCCCCCCCCCTCCAGACCTACCCAGTGATGGGAGATGGAGGACAAAGGACCTCGTGTAGCAGACTACTTCGTGCTGGCCGGTCTGACCGACTCCTCCACGCCCCTGGAGCAGGAGATCCACTTCGACGATGTCTGCCACAAGACGGCCAAACCCAGGCCGCCCATCACCGACGTCGCTGTGGTGATGCGCTCGCTGGGGGAAGAGGTGCCTCCTGGGTACACGTGTGTGGACTCCACGCCGTCCGGCCTGTCAGCTGACCTGAACAACGGAAGCCTCATGGCGCCACAGATCTTCCTGTGTTACAGACGAGGACGGGACAAACCACCACTCACAGACCTGGGGTAGGTATGACCTGGGGTAGTTATGACCTGGGGTGGGTATGACCTTGGGTGGTTATGACCTGGGGTGGGTAGATGTAGATCAGTTACACTTCCTCAGTTAGAGAAAATCAGGACAGCTGGTTAATTCAGACACACCTCTGACTGAGAGGAGACCCAACTATAGCAGGCTGGTAAATTCAGACACACCTCTGACTGAGAGGAGACCCAACTATAGCAGGCTGGTAAATTCAGACACACCTCTGACTGAGAGGAGACCCAACTATAGCAGGCTGGTAAATTCAGACACACCTCTGACTGAGAGAGGTGGTGGTAACAGGACTAAGTGTTTAGTGACACGGCAGAGTTCAGTGCTTATCATAGGAGCTTACTGTAGACACAAGAGTCTCTCAGTGTAATATCCTGATATATAATATCTGATGAGGGCTGGGGTTCCCTCTGCAAGGCAACAGATAGTCATCAGCTGTCTGTGTGACTGATAGTGTATGTGAAAGCATGAGTCTATGAAAGTGTGTGTTTGCGTGTACACTCATGTGTCCTATTATTTTTTTTAAACCTTGAATAAATACATGGGGCCAGACCCGTAATAAATACATGGGGCCAGACCCGTAATAAATACACGGGGCCAGACCCGTAATAAATACATGGGGCCAGACCCGTAATAAATACATGGGGCCAGACCCGTAATAAATACACGGGGCCAGACCCGTAATAAATACATGGGGCCAGACCCGTAATAAATACACGGGGCCAGACCCGTAATAAATACACGGGGCCAGACCCGTAATAAATACACGGGGCCAGACCCAAAATAAATACACGGGGCCAGACCCGAAATAAATACACGGGGCCAGACCCGAAATAAATACACGGGGCCAGACCCAAAATAAATACACGGGGCCAGACCCGAAATAAATACACGGGGCCAGACCCAAAATAGCAAGTGCACAATATGACGCGGGACGAGACCCGTAATCACATTGGCACAATAAACGCAGCACAAAAGCCCAAATAACAAGCACAGGTACTCACACGACCAATGGACATAGTAACAATCATCGACCCACAATGGTGAAACAAAGGGCCCACTTATAACAGTCTAATCAGGGGGAATGGGAACCAGGTGTGGTGATGAGACAGTTCAGTGACACATAGAAAACCGGTGACGTAGACCTCCGGAGCTGGTGCACGGCTGGAGCAGCAGTACCGGGGGGATCCGTGGCAGTAACTGCTCATTTGGTCGAAAATGAGTTAATCCTTTTTGCTACGTTAAATACCTGCTTAATCATGTGGACAAGTATCCTGCCTCTATTGTATTGTGTTTAGGAGAAAATGGGGGTCATGTTAGCAGTAACTGCATAAAGTTACTGTGAAAACAAGGTAAATAAAATCAGTTTTTCTCAGTTCCACGCTTGGAAACCGTCTCTGTCCACGCCGTCGCCAATACTGAGCTAATGGGAATAGGCTTTTGCTTCGACCTCTTAGTTTGGAGAGGTTTTATCTAGCAGAATTGGAAATATTATGATAAGCAGAGCGTGTTTCAACGTCTTGTTTTTAGCCTGAAATGATCTCTGTTGTGTTACAATGAAGGCTAAGTGTGACCTAGGTGAAATGAGGAGGAAATAACAACAAACAGGCTGGACGAGGTTTGGTTACAATGACCTCAAACAACAGGACTGTTTTTTCAGAGCCATCCAAACTTCTTACACTGTGGCTCCAAAGCCTTCAGAATTGTCTCCACTAGAAAATCCCTAGTTGACAATCTCCTGTCCTTCTACCAGGGGTTTTATCAGTAGAGGATCGTTCCATGTCGTTTCATCAACCCATGACACCCACCATCTCAGATTGTTCTGGTATCGTTTCTGTAGTTAGAAACAGATAAGATTAGCATTCCTGCAACATTATTTTCTTGAAATATAATTTGATCTCTGAGAAATTAAAGTAATTGTTTGCACCCAAATAGGTAGGATTTGCATATAATATCCAATAAATATAGTACCTAACATCCGATTTGGACCAAACCTTTTACTAACAATGAGTAAGACATGAGGAATCCAAATAAATGGTCAAAAGCCCCCCACGGACCCCCCCCCCCCCCCCCACGTCAATCCCACTCCAACAATGAGTATACAGTAATAGTACAGTATCAGTTCTCTATGTCTGACCAGTAGTATGGAGCTGCAACTCTGAGTATTGTTCCTTCATACTATGTAATGATGATGTTTTTTTCCTCCTTTTCAGAGAAATTAGTAATTGAAGTTAGGTTCACGTCCCATCGTACACTTTTTAAGCATGTAGGATGGGACGTAAACTACACATGTATCTGAACAGGGGGATAAAACATAACCACATTCACTGAGAATACATTCCATAGGATGAAGGAACAATACTCCAAGCCGCAGTTCTAATTGATTGGTCCAAATCAGATGTTAGGTACTATATTTGTTGATTATAATATGAATCCTATAAATTAAAATAGCCAATTTGGATACAATCAATTAGCTACCTTTCTCAAATTATATTTCAACAAATTAATGTTGCAGGAATGCTAATCTTAACTGTTTCTAACAACAGAAAATAATCTGAGATGGTGGGTGTCAAAATCCACTTTCTTGTGCTTTTTGAGGTGGAACGACCCTAGAAGGAGCGATTGAAGCAGGGATAGGGGTCAGGGGTTAGAGGTCAGGTCTAGGTTTATATGAATAAACAATTATATTTTCCTTTCCTCCTCTCAGGGTGTTGTATGAGTGGAAGGAGAGGTTGAAGCAGGGCTGCCACATCATCCAGACCACACCCTCTGGACGCCCTGCCAACATAAGCTCCACCTCCTCCCAGAGGATCTACGTGACATATCGCCGCGCCACGGAGAGCCAGACCTATGCCGCCCTGGCTGTTACAGACATCTGTGTCATCATCCCCGGCAAGGGAGAGACGCCACCACACACCTTCTGCAAGGTGGACAAGAACCTCAACAGCAGTATGGTGAGTTGGGATGGATGGATGGAGGGATGGAGGGAGGGAGGGAGGGAGGGAGGGAGGGAGGAGAGTGACACCCCACCACCACACACCTTCTGCAAGGTGGACTAAAACCTCAACAGCAGTATGGTGAGATGGGATGGAGGGAGGGGAGAGAGATAACATGGATGCTGTGGTTAATGGAAACATTCCATTACTCCTGTAGGTTTTAACACACCTTATTCTATTAATCAGCTGCTCCCAGAGCTTAATCAGGCCTGTTAGAGACCTTGGTTAGCTTAATCAGGCCTGTTAGAGACCTTGGTTAGCTTAATCAGGCCTGTTAGAGCAAGGCTGGAGCAAGATCCTGCAGGAGGGTAGCTATCCAGGAGGAGGTTAGTTAAACAGTAATGACAGAGACACCAAAACCCCTCCTTCCTTAATGACAGAGACACCAAACCCCCTCCTTCCTTTATGACAGAGACACCAAACCCCCTCCTTCCTTTATGACAGAGACACCAAACCCCCTCCTTCCTTTATGACAGAGACACCAAACCCCCTCCTTCCTTTATGACAGAGACACCAAACCCCCTCCTTCCTTCATGACAGAGACACCAAACCCCCTCCTTCCTTTATGACAGAGACACCAAACCCCCTCCTTCCTTTATGACAGAGACACCAAACCTCCTCCTTCCTTTATGACAGAGACACCAAACCCCCTACCAAACGCTCCTTTTACAAACCCCCTACTGCCTCCCTTCCCCCTGAACTCTCCACTGTCCCCTCCTTTGACCTCTCCACTGTTCTCTCCCTTGACCTCTCCACTGTCCTCTCCCTTGACCTCTCCGCTGTCCCCTCCTTTGACCTCTCCACTGTCCCCTCCCCTCACCTCCCCACTGTCCCCTCCTTTGACCTCCCCACTGTCCTTTTCCCCTGACCTCTCCACTGTCCCCTCCCCTGACCTCTCCACTGTCCCCTCCCCTGACCTCTCCACTGTCCCTTCCCCCTGACCTCTCCACTGTCCCTTCCCCCTGATCTCTCTACTGTCCCTTCCCCCTGACCTCTCCACTGTCCCTTCCCCCTGACCTCTCCACTGTCCCTTCCCCCCCCTGACCTCTCCACTGTCCCCTCCCCTGATCTCTCTACTGTCCCTTGCCCCTGACCTCTCCACTGTCCCCTCCCCTGACCTCTCCACTGTCCCTTCCCCCTGACCTCTCTACTGTCCCTTCCCCCTGACCTCTCCACTGTCCCTTCCCCCTGACCTCTCCACTGTCCCCTCCCCTGATCTCTCTACTGTCCCTTGCCCCTGACCTCTCCACTGTCCCCTCCCCTGACCTCTCCACTGTCCCTTCCCCCTGATCTCTCTACTGTCCCTTCCCCCTGACCTCTCCACTGTCCCTTCCCCCTGACCTCTCCACTGTCCCCTCCCCTGACCTCTCTACTGCCCCTTCCCCCTGAGCTATCTGCTGTCCCTTCCCCCTGACCTCCCTACCCCCTGACCTCTCCACTCCCTTCCCCCTGACCTCTCCACTGTCCCTTCCCCCTGACCACTCCACTGTCCCTTCCCCCTGACCTCTCCACTGTCCCCTCCTTTGACCTCTCCACTGTCCCCTCCTTTGACCTCTCCACTGTCCCCTCCCCTGACCTCTCCACTCTCCCTTCCCCCTGACCTATCCCCTGACCTCCCCACTGTCCCCTCCTTTGACCTCTCCACTGTCCCCTCCCCTGACCTCCCCACTGTCCCTTCCCCCTGACCTCTCCACTGTCCCTTCCCCCTGACCTCTCCACTGTCCCTTCCCCCTGACCTCTCCACTGTCCCCTCCTTTGACCCCTCCATTGTCCCCTCCCTTGATCTCTCCACTGTCCCCTCCCCTGACCTCTCCACTGTCCCCTCCTTTGACCTCTCCACTGTCCCCTCCCCTGACCTGTCATAATTCTGGGTCCACTAACGACTGCTATTGTCATCACATTATTCAACTGATTCCCGGCAGTGTGTTTGGAAAGAAAGAGTGTTGTGTAATTCAAATCCCAACAACACGTGTCATCTCTTTTTTCAGTGGGGTTCCTCTGTCTACCTGTGTTACAAGAAGTCTGTGTCCAAAACCAACACCATAGCCTACAAAGCGGGTGAGTGAATGTCCCTGGAAGAGCAGAAATTACATTTATCTGTAGAAATCCTGGTGACAAAATATGTCTCTCCTGCCCTTTCACACAGGAGGTGAAATATCTCTGCAGTCAGGATGATATTGCCAGTCTAAAACAGACATTAGTCATGGTATATCATACTGTATACACATGGCCAGAATCCAGAACTATAACTACCTGTTTAATGGCCATTACATTGGCTGGCATATACATTATGTGCTGTTGGCTGACTTGCGTAGTTAAATGAAGGTAAAAAAAATATATATATATTTTTTTTTTTTGCTGTTGGATCGTGGTAGGGTCAGGCACAGTTGAACAGTACTATCCCCATAGAACCCAGCCAGTGTCCAACGTTGCTGTAGTAACATTAGGCCTGTAGTATGGTTGCTTCACACTAATAAGTAGTCCCTCTGGACAGTTCTTTTCATCTGAATCACAAGGAGACCCATTGTTGGACAGGCTGACATTCCATTTGACTAATCCGGTGTCCCAAATGGCACCCTATTCCCTATAGGCTCAGGCCAAAAGTAGTGCACTACATAGGGAATAGGGTGCTATTTGGGACGCAGCCTGATGTTCCTCTGGAGACTCCCTCCAATCCCCCTGCTCTGCTGTAACAGAAAATACATGAGACTTCTATAGGAATTCCACAATATAGCAAGCATTCACAATATAGCTAGCATTCACAATATAGCTAGCATTCACAATATAGCTAGCATTCACAATATATCTGTAAATATAACTGTATATTTACCTGTACAGCTAATTTAACCAGGCAAAATATTCACTTACCTGTTAATTTGGCCAGTCTGTCTATTAAGTAAACTATTATTACCCTCGCTCATATCATATGCATTTTTAGCTACTGAAGTATTTCTCTGCCATGGACCGTATAGTATAGTTAACCATCCAACATGTATAGTGTACATATTCAGCCAACCACCCCATACTATGCAATGTCTTTTTATAGCTTTTTTTGCACTCCAGATATCTTGTATTTCTATACTTTTTCATACTGCCGCTCTATGTATCATGTATCGTGTATCTGTCTTTTGTGTACTTTCGTTGTGGCATTTTGCACCTGCCCTGTGTTTTGTTGTAGCTGCTTGACAAAGAAATTTCTATCTATCTATCTATCTATCTATCTATCTATCTATCTATCTATCTATCTATCTATCTATCTATCTATCTATCTATCTATCTATCTATCTATCTATCTATCTATCTATCTATCTATCTATCTATCTATCTATCTATCTATCTATCTATCTATCTATCTATCTATATAGCTAGCATTCACAATATAGCTAGCATTCACACTATAGCTAGCATTAACACTATAGCTAGCATTCACAGTATAGCTAGCATTCACAGTATAGCTAGCATTCACAGTATAGCTAGCATTCACAGTATAGCTAGCATTCACAGTATAGCTAGCATTCACAGTATAACTAGCATTCACAGTATAACTAGCATTCACAGTATAGCTAGCATTCACAGTATAGCTAGCATTCACAGTATAGCTAGCTAGCATCCTCAATATAGCTAGCTAGCATCCACAGTATAGCTAGCTAGCATCCACAATATAGCTAGCATTCACAATATAGCTAGCATTCACAGGCATAATTCTCCAGCTGCTCATTTTGATTGATAAAAGCTTTTGGCACTTTTTGGGGGGGTACATTGTGGTACTTGTTATTTTATGCTCTGGTTATGAGTCAATAATGTTTATATCAGGCTTCAGATTCTCCCTAGTTTGCTGGTGAGTCATTCATGTTTATAGCAGGGTTCAGATTCTCCCTGGTTGGCTGGTGAGTCATTCATGTTTATAGCAGGGTTCAGATTCTCACTGGTTGGCTGGTGAGTCATTCATGTTTATAACAGGGTTCAGATTTTCCCTGGTGAGTGAGTAAATTTGGACACTTTTTTTTCTCCACACGTTTCATTGTGACGATAAATGGCTTTAGCTTTGTTCACACATGGCCAGATGCTCTAGTTATGAGTCATGGATGTTTACAACAGGGTAGGATGGATTTTCCCTGGTTGGCTGGTGAATCATGAATGTTTACAGCAGGGTAAGATGGATCAGATATTCTCCCTGGTTGGCTGGTATATCAGATATTCTCCCTGGTTGGCTGGTGTATCAGAGATTCCCCCTGGTTGGCTGGTATATCAGAGATTCTCACTGGTTGACTGGTGTATCAGAGATTCTCCCTGGTTGGCTGGTGAGTCAGTAAGAGAGAGAGATTTCCCCAGAAGATATGGGACAGGCAGGGTGCATGAGCAGTTGAAGTCGGAAGTTTACATACACCTTAGCCAAGTACATTTAAACTCAGTTTTTCACAATTCCTGACATTTAATTCCCTGTCTTAGGTCAGTTAGGATCACCACTTTATTTTAAGAATGTGAAATGTCAGAATAATAGTAGAGAGAATTATTTATTTCAACTTGTATTTCTTTCATCACATTCCCAGTGGGTCAGAAGTTTACATACACTCAATTAGCATTTGGTAGCATTGCCTTTAAATTGTTTAACTTGGGTCAAACGTTTCGGGTAGCCTTCCACAAGCTTCCCACAATACGTTGGGTGAATTTTGGCCCATTCCTCCTGACTGAACTGGTGTAACTGAGTCAGGTTTGTAGGCCTCCTTGCTCGCACACGCTTATTCAGTTCTGCCCACAAATGTTCTATAGGTCAGGGCTTTGTGATGGCCACTCCAATACCTTGACTTTGTTGTCCTTAAGCCATTTTGCCACAAGTATGCTGGGGTCATTGTCAATTTGGAAGACCCAATTGTGACAAAGCTTTAACTTCCTGACTCTTGAGATGTTGCTTCCTCATGATGTCTTGATAATTTTCCTTCCTCATGATGCCATATATTTTGTGAAGTGCACCAGTCCCTCCTGCAGCAAAGCACCCCCACAACATGATGCTGCCACCCCCTTGATTCACGGTTGGGATGATGTTCTTCGGCTTGCAAGCCTTCCCCTTTTACCTCCAAACACATTATGGTCAAACAGTTCTATTTTTGTTCCATCAGACCAGAGGACATTTCTCCAAAAAGTACGATCTTTATCCCCATGTGCAGTTGCAAACTGTAGTCTGGCTTTTTTATGGCGGTTTTGGAGCAGTGGCTTCTTCCTTGCTGAGCGGCCTTTCAGGTTATGTCGATATACAGTGGGGAGAACAAGTATTTGATACACTGCCGATTCTGCAGGTTTTCCTACTTACAAAGCATGTAGAGGTCTGTAATTTTTATCATAGGTACACTTCAACTGTGAGAGACGGAATCTAAAACAAAAGTCCAGAAAATCACATTGTATGATTTTTTTAATAATTAATTTGCATTTTATTGCATGACAACCCTAACCCCAACCAGTAAGAATTCCGGCTCTCACAGACTTGTTAGTTTTTCTTTAAGAAGCCCTCCTGTTCTCCACTCATTACCTGTATTAACTGCACCTGTTTGAACTCGTTACCTGTATAAAAGACACCTGTCCACACACTCAATCAAACAGACTCCAACCTCTCCACAATGGCCAAGACCAGAGAGCTGTGTAAGGACATCAGGGATAAAATTGTAGACCTGAACAAGGCTGGGATGGGCTACAGGACAATAGGCAAGCATCTTGGTGAGAAGGCAACAACTGTTGGCGCAATTATTAGAAAATGGAAGAAGTTCAAGATGACGGTCCATCTCCCTCGGTCTGGGGCACCATGCAAGATCTCACCTCGTGGGGCATCAATGATCATGAGGAAGGTGAGGGATCAGCCCAGAACTACACGGCAGGACCTGGTCAATGACCTGAAGAGAGCTGGGACCACAGTCTCAAAGAAAACCATTAGTAACACACTACGCCGTCATGGATTAAAATCCTGCAGCGCACACAAGGTCCCCCTGCTCAAGCCAGCGCATGTCCAGGCCCGTCTGAAGTTTGCCAATGACCATCTGGATGATCCAGAGGAGGATGTGTCATGTGGTCTGATGAGACAAAAATAGAGCTTTTTGGTCTAAACTCCACTCGCGTGTTTGGAGGAAGAAGAAGGATGAGTACAACCCCAAGAACACCATCCCAACCGTGAAGCATGGAGGTGGAAACATCATTCTTTGTGGATGCTTTTCTGCAAAGGGGACAGGACGACTGCACCGTATTGAGGGGAGGATGGATGGGTCGTGGAAGAGCATTGAAGATGGGTCGTGGCTGGGTCTTCCAGCATGACAACGACCCGAAACACACAGCCAGGGCAACTAAGGAGTGGCTCCGTAAGAAGCATCTCAAGGTCCTGGAGTGGCCTAGCCAGTCTCCAGACCTGAACCCAATAGAACATCTTTGGAGGGAGCTGAAAGTCCGTATTGTCCAGCGACAGCCCGAAACCTGAAGGATCTGGAGAAGGTCTGTATGGAGGAGTGGGCCAAAATCTCTGCTGCAGTGTGTGCAAACCTGGTCAAGAACTACAGGAAATGTATGATCTCTGTAATTGCAAACAAAGGTTTCTGTACCAAATGTCATGCAATAAAATGCAAATTAATTACAACCCCCTGACCTGATAAAAAATCATACATGTGATTTTCTGGATTTTTGTTTTAGATTCCGTCACTCACAGTTGAAGAGTACCTATGATACAAATTACAGACTTCTACATGCTTTGTAAGTGGGAAAACCTGCAAAATCGGCAGTGTATCAAATACTTGTTCTCCCCACTGTAGGACTCATTTTACTGTGGATATAGATACTTTTGCACCTGTTTCCTCCAGCATCTTCACAAGGTCCTTTGCTGTTGTTCTGGGATTGATTTGCACTTTTCGCACCAAAGTACGTTAATCTCTAGGAGACAGAACGCGTCTCCTTCCTGAGCGGTATGACGGCTGCGTGGTCCCATGGTGTTTATACTTGTGTACTATTGTTTGTACAGATGAACGTGGTACCTTCAGGCGTTTGGAATTGCTCCCAAGGATGAACCAGACTTGTGGAGGTCTACCATTTGTGGAGGTCTTGGCTAATTTATTTTGATTTTCCCATGATGTCGAGCAAAGAGGCACTGAGTTTGAAGGTAGGCCTTGAAATATATCCACAGGTACACCTCCAATTTACTCAAATTATGTCAATTAGCCTTTCAGAAGCTTCTAAAGCCATGACATAATTTTCTGGAATTTTCCAAGCTGTTTAAAAGCACAGTCAAGTTAGTGTATGTAAACTTCTGACCCACTGGAATTTTGATATAGTGAATTATAAGTGAAATAATCTGTCTGTAAACAATTGTTGGAAGAATTACTTGTGTCATGCACAAAGTAGATGTCCTAACCGACTTGCCAAAACTATAGTAACACAGGTTGAAATCTGTGGAGTGGTTGAAAAATGAGTTTTAATGACTTCAACCTAAGTGTATGTAAACCTCCGACTTTAACTGTGCTGTAGTCTGCAGTGATGTGCTGCTGGCGTGTTAAGACTTGTTAAGACTTAGTTAAGACGTGTTGTGGCGTGTTGTGAAACAGACCGTGTTCTGGGTTAAACACTGTTAATGTTGCCAGTACACTCTCTTTCTTTGGGACAGCATAATGCTCACCAGTCCAAAACACTGCCTAGAGTTTGGCCTACATAATAGTGTAATTACTGGGCTAGGCCTAAGTGTAGCTCATTCATGTCTATTGACAATGACTAGTAGTTAATTATGATAGAAATATTCTACAATAACCCCCATTTTATTGAGGTGTGATCTCTTTTATTGATTTCTCTCCCTCCCCTTCTCCCTCCCTCTCCCCTTTCCTCTCACTCCCTCCCTCCCTCCCTCCCTCCCTCCCTCCCTCCAGGTCTGTTTAGCAGGTATCCTGAGGAGGACTATGAGTCTTTTCCTCTTCCTGAGTCTGTGCCTCTGTTCTGTCTGCCCATGGGAGCCACCATCGAGGCCTGGCCGGCCCAGACCAAATACTCCCTGCCTGTCTTCTCCACCTTCGTACTGACCGGATCCTCTGGGGAGAAGGTAACAAACACACACACACACACACACACACACACACACGCACACACACACACACACACACCTAACCTTCCGAGAATGGCTATTCCACCATGCACACCCGTTCGCATTCACGCACTAGGTCCAAGGAATGTTATCTTACCATACAAACACGCATGCACACACTCACACACACGTGGACACACATAGACACCTCCTAAACCCCAAGAATGGTTATACCTCCTACATACACACATGCAGCTAACCTCCAAGGAATGTTATCCCACCGAACACACACACGCTGAAACACACACCTACGCATTAGTATTTATTATGGATCCCCATTAGTTCCTGTCAAGGCAGCAGCTACTCTTCCTGGGGTTTATTATGGATCCTCATTAGTTCCTGCCAAGGCAGCAGATACTCTTCCTGGGGTTTATTATGGATCCCCATTAGTTCCTGCCAAGGCAGCAGATACTCTTCCTGGGGTTTATTATGGATCCCCATTAGTTCCTGTCAAGGCAACAGCTACTCTTCCTGGGGTTTATTATGGATCCCCATTAGTTCCTGCCAAGGCAGCAGCTACTCTTCCTGGGGTTTATTATGGATCCCCATTAGTTCCTGCCAAGGCAGCAGCTACTCTTCCTGGGATCCAACATATTAAAGTACTTACATTACATGTAAAACTAAAGATATAACATTATTACACCACTACATATCTACAATACAACATGTACAATACCACCATACAGCAAAATTACATGTACAATACCACCATACAGCAATATTACATGTACAATACCACCATACAGCAATATTACAGTATACGTGTGTGTGTGTGTGTGCGTGCGTGCGTGCGTGCGTGCGTGCGTGCGTGCGTGCGTCTCCGCTGTTCCATAAGGTGTAGTTTTATCTGATTCTACTGTTTGCATCAGTTACCTGATGTTGAATAGAGTTCCTTGTAGTCATGGCTCTATGTAGTACTGTGCTCCTCACATAGTCTGTTCTGGACTACTTGGGGACTGTGAAGAGACCTCTGGTGGCATGTCTACCTCTGGTGGCATGCATACACACATTCACACACAACAACAGCTGAGGGGGCCTCAGCCAATGCATTACCTATACTGGGGCACAAGGAAACCATGGTGACGCACAGCACACGCAAGCATCGAAAGTGGGTCACACACACATACACAGACACACAGTCTTGTACAGCTAACCTTGTGGGGGGACACAATTCAGTCCCATTCAACATCATATTTTCCCTATCCTTAACCCTAACCCTAACCCTAATCCCAAAACTAACCCTTAACTTAATTCTAACACTAATTCTAACCTTAACCCTAAACCCCCTAGAAATAGCATTTGACCTCATGGGGACCAACAAAATGTTCCCAGTTTGTAAAGTTTTTGTTTGTTTACCATTCTTGTGGGGACTTCTGAATATTTAAACATGTCCACACACACAAGAATGGAATGGAACAGAGATAGATAGGCAGTCACAGCTGCCGGAAGGATCTTGGCTTCAAAGAGTAACCACCAAGGAGAAACACCACAGTGACAGACAGAACGTCTGAATAAAACTAATAGGACCTGAACCCAGGTCTGAATAAAACAAATAGGACCTGAACCCAGGTCTGAATAAAACTAATAGGACCTGAACCCAGGTCTGAATAAAACTAATAGGACCTGAACCCAGGTCTGAATAAAACTAATAGGACCTGAACCCAGGTCTGAATAAAACTAATAGGACCTGAACCCAGGTCTGAATAAAACTAATAGGACCTGAACCCAGGTCTGAATAAAACTAATAGGACCTGAACCCAGGTATGAATAAAACTAATAGGACCTGAACCCAGGTCTGAATATAACTAATAGGACCCAGGTCTGAATAAAACTAATAGGACCTGAACCCAGGTCTGAATAAAACTAATAGGACCTGAACCCAGGTCTGAATAAAACTAATAGGACCTGAACCCAGGTCTGAATAAAACTAATAGGACCTGAACCCAGGTCTGAATAAAACTAATAGGACCTGAACCCAGGTATGAATAAAACTAATAGGACCTGAACCCAGGTCTGAATATAACTAATAGGACCCAGGTCTGAATAAAACTAATAGGACCTGAACCCAGGTCTGAATAAAACTAATAGGACCTGAACCCAGGTCTGAATATAACTAATAGAACCCAGGTCTGAATAAAACTAATAGGACCTGAACCCAGGTCTGAGTAAAACTAATAGGACCTGAACCCAGGTCTGAATAAAACTAATAGGACCTGAACCCAGGTCTGAATAAAACTAATAGGACCTGAACCCAGGTCTGAATAAAACTAATAGGACCTGAACCCAGGTCTGAATAAAACTAATAGGACCTGAACCCAGGTCTGAATAAAACTAATAGGACCTGAACCCAGGTCTGAATAAAACTAATAGGACGTAATCTCCTGGTTGTTTGGATAGCTGCGGTAGCGCCAGGCTTAAAACAAAACACGACGCGACCAGGGGTCTGACTCTTGGGTGACCCAACCGTGTGTGTGTGTGTGTTTCTGAGAGTGGTGTGTGTGTGTGGTAGGTGACCTGTGTTTTATTGGGCAAGGTCATAGAGACAGTCAGGAGGTCCTGGCATACTGCCTCTCATTCTACACACAGAGCAGACTTCCCTTTAAAATGAGCATGTCAGCCGCTAACCCAGACATTTACTAACACACACTTTTAAACATACAAGACAGTGCATACTGTACACACATACAGTACACACCCCCTAGCACGTGGTCACATTTTGGACATACTGCCAGCCCACCAACACAGACATATATACACACACGCACACACACACACACACACACACACACACACACACACACACACACACACACACACACACTCTCCAACCGATTATGACCCGCGACAATAGCTACAGAAGGCTGTTCTGTACTAGACTATACCCCCTGACAGAAGGCTGTTCTGTACTAGACTATACCCCCCTGACAGAAGGCTGTTCTGTACTAGGCTATACCCCCTGACAGAAGGCTGTTCTGTACTAGGCTATACCCCCTGACAGAAGGCTGTTCTGTACTAGACTATACCCCCCTGACAGAAGGCTGTTCTGTAATAGGCTATACCCCCTGACAGAAGGCTGTTCTGTACTAGAATAAACCCCCTTCTGGGAAAAGTAGGAGATCAGAAAAGGCTGTGATCCACAGACTGTATATTATGATGTTATGTGATCTGTCTCTAAGAGCATAATGCTGGGTTTCCAGGAATCTGCTCTGTGTTTGTCTCTAGGATTTAGGCTAGATTTAGAATGTGCAGAGAGAGAAGGTAAAGACAGAGAGAGGTTAACCTAGCTGGTACAAGGTCAGGTATAGACAGAGAGAGGTTAACCTAGCTGGTACAAGGTCAGGTATAGACAGAGAGAGGTTAACCTAGCTGGTACAAGGTCAGGTATAGACAGAGAGAGGTTAACCTAGCTGGTACAAGGTCAGGTATAGACTGAGAGAGGTTAACTTAGCTGGTTTCAAGGTAAGGTATAGACAGAGAGAGGTTAACCTAGCTGGTACAAGGTCAGGTATAGACAGAGAGAGGTTAACCTAGCTGGTACAAGGTCAGGTATAGACAGAGAGAGGTTAACCTAGCTGGTACAAGGTCAGGTATAGACAGAGAGAGGTTAACCTAGCTGGTACAAGGTCAGGTATAGACAGAGAGAGGTTAACCTAGCTGGTACAAGGTCAGGTATAGACTGAGAGAGGTTAACTTAGCTGGTTTCAAGGTAAGGTATATTTGTTGCTTATTAAATGCTCAGGGATTTTTCTGCATGGAAGATGATTGGGTGGGTCGCTTAAATCCAAAGAGGGTTTATTGCCACGCCCCCTTTTTGATCCAGAAAACCCCTGATGCTTATTGAAGTTTCCACTGAGAAGCAGGATGATTAGTGGTGGATTATGGGGCATTAGATACAAGTATTACAAGACTAGCTCAGTGTAATTCATGTATGTGTTCCAGTCAGAGTATGTGAGCGCAGATGAGGGGTCTGAATGTGTTCCAGTCAGAGTATGTGAGCGGAGATGAGTGGTCTGAATGTGTTCCAGTCAGAGTATGTGAGCGGAGATGCTAAAAAAACGCTTCTCACCAACAGGAAAAAAAAAAACAAATTCAAATTCGCTCCAATCATTATAATCACTGTTTAACCAACGTCCATCTATTGTTGTGATTACCTGGACCTACCATTTGGTTTTGAAGTATTGAAACCAAACCATATGATTTGAATGAAAGGTATTTTAATAAACAACATGAAAAGGTTATTAAGAAGCGCTCATCATTTCAAATAGGCTTCATGTCATATGAAACAGCATATAAACACTCAATAAGTCAGGAGCCAGACAAGTAGCTTAAGTAGGAATTATTTAGGCTATATTATTTCAATTATTTCAAGGCTATAGCCTACAAAGAAATACATTCTGAATCGTTTGCGAATGCAACACACTAGGCTGGCAGTTACATTAAGATGTCAGAGTTTAAACATTTCATTGTATTAAATCCTTATAGTCTATAAATTGCGCATATAGGCTGTGACTTACTAGAATTAAATACTAATTAAACAAACCATGCCTTATTAGGCTCAGTCTACAGTGCCTTTGAATTCACTTTTAGAAACACCAGTTTGGTCAGAGTCTGTGGCTTCAGGCTCATGCGATGGTTCCTGGAGAACAGGCCAGCAGTGGGGAAGATCCTCTCCACGCTTGCAGAGCCACTGGGGAAGCTGAACATCCTTCGGGCCACTCTTGCCAGGCTGGGCAGGGATGCAGGGTTATATTTTATATATTTATAGGTAGGCCTAAAGGTTTTATAATAACCCAATCAAAAGGGAAAGCTCCTTGAAAGATGTAATATGTCAGGCCTATTGGGACAAAATCAATTATAGTCTATTTTATAGATAATAGAACAAAAATGAACTAAGCTTTTAAGAGATCAGATTTTTTGTTAATAAATACTTTGCTACAATGACACCCTTAGTTATCTACCCACCTGGTTCCTTTCTGTTAGCATGTGCACGTAGGACAGCATCATGCTTTCAGGATAGGGGTCTTTTCAGATTCTACAATGATTCTTTAGTTGTGGACATTACATCAGCACACTCGCTCTCTTGCTCTTGGTCCTCATCTTTGTAAGTCATCTTTGTAAGTGATTTTGCACCTGTGTGTTTTATCAGTTACTTTATGAAAATATTTAACGAACTCATTAGACAGTAGCTAAAGCAAGGGGCTATAGCAGCACACAAGTAGCATAAAATGCATGCTGGGACAGGCATGCCCTGAGCTCATGAAGTGTGCGCTGTTGGAGCGGTACTGGAGCGGGCGAGAAGGCCGACGCTCCAGGCTTTGGGAAACTCGCTCTGCGCTCCAGTCAAATTGGACACCCGTCAGCTGTATGGCAATAGATACATATGTGCCCCTATATCTATGTACCAATGGATCCACCCTAACGTGTATCTGTGTTTTCTCATCTCAGGTGTACGGCGCAGCCATCCAGTTCTACGAGCCCTACTCCCAGGACTGTCTGACCGACCAGCAGCGCTCTCAGCTGGGTCTGATAGGGCTGGACCACGGGCCCTCTTCCCAAGCCTCATCCCCAGCCATCTCCCCCTCCTCCCCAGCCCTGGGCCCCAGGGCAGTACACACCAACAAGTGTATCTGTTTGCTGTCTCACTGGCCCTTCTTTGACGCCTTCCGCAAGTTCCTCACCTTCCTCTATCGATACTCCATCTCTGGACCTCACACCCTGCCCATCGAGAAGTGAGCACCGTGTGAATAATAAATGCCACAGCAGACATTTGTGGATTCAACTGCAGCACTTGAACCCATGGCCTTGTCATTGCTAGCACCATGCTGAGCCACTGTCCTTTATAACTAGACAGCGTTGTCAGTTACCCTGCATGACACTGACTGTGTTCTCTGACAGCTCTGTATAGGACAGGCACCATACCCAGGCACTTTGTACATAGATAAACTGTAGACACACTCCCCATAAGATTGAACAATTCCAAATGGTATTCAGTCCACTAAATATACACCAGAGACTATCTTTAGATCAAGTGTTTACTGACAGTTCAACATTGTTTTGGTCAGGTGGCAGTGTAGGGGCAGAACTCTATGTAAATCTACCCCCGTCCCAGACGGTGTGATGACATTGTGCTCCCCACCTCCTCAGGGTTATTTCTGGCCTCATGTCGCGTAACTCTCCTTCTCCTTCCTGTCAGGCACATCTCCCACTTCATGCACAAGGTCCCCTTCCCCTCCTCCCAGAGGCCCAGGATACTGGTGCAGGTGAGTTTAGGCATCCATGGTGCTGGCTGTGGTTTCTGTCAGTATGTGTTTCTGTTCACTACTAGACCATGTCTGACTCTCTCGTGATCATAATCATCATTCTTTTAATAGAGTTTTTCTCAAAGTTATTTACATTTTATTGAGGTCCCCTTCTGGCACCAATCTCTGGCAACAGAGACAGTGCTGGTATATGGGAGTCTTTGATAACAGCCACCTGTGGGATGAAGCACGGCAGCCATTTTGTGCCAGACCTGTCCTCACCACACTATACCTGTGGTAATGTGTTGACATTCCCCAGCTCTCACCTCACGACAGCCTGATGTTGAGCCAGCCTGTGTCCTCCCCTCTACCACTCAGGTAAGACAGGTATCATATACACTGAGTGTACAAAACATTAAGAACATCTTCCTAATATTGACCCCCTTTTGCCCTCAATTTGTTGGGGCATGGACTCTACAATCCAATGCTTCCCACAGTTGTGTCAAGTTGGCTGGATGTCCTTTGGGTGATACACATGGGATACCCATTCTTGATACACATGGGAAATTGTTGAGTGTGAAAATTCCAACAGTGTTGCAGTTCTTGACACGCTCAAACCGGTGCACCTTGCACCTACTACCATAACCTGTTCAAAGGCACTTAAATATTTTGTCTTGCTCATTCACCCTCTGAATGGCACAAGTACACAATTATTTTTAACCTGTCTCCTCCCATTCATTTGATTTGAAGTGGATGTAACATGTGTATATCATGATGAGAACAGTTGTGGTCCGAGAACAGTACCTTGAGGAACTCCAAAACATACCTTTAGATTTTTTGGGAAAAATTGGACGAAGGTTTGGTGACTGCTGGTGAAGTGTATGGTAATTTATGGTATTAGTTTTGGTATATTTAATATATGGTATTAGTTATGGTATAGTTAATTTATGGTATGGTTAATTAATGGTATTAGTTATGGTATGGTTAATTTATGGTATTAGTTATGGTATGGTTAATTTATGGTATTAGTTATTGTATTGTTAATTTATGGTATTAGTTATGGTACGGTTAATTTAGGGTATTAGTTATGGTATAGTTAATTTATGGTAGGTGTTATGGTATGGTTAAGTTATGGTAGGTGTTATGGTATGGTTAATTTATGGTATTAGTTATGGTACGGTTAATTTATGGTATTAGTTATGGTACGGTTAATTTATGGTATGTGTTATGGTATGGTTAATTTATGGTATGTGTTATGGTATGGTTAATTTATGGTATTAGTTATGGTATGGCTAATTAATGGTATTAGTTATGGTATGGCTAATTTAGGGTATTAGTTATGGTATGGTTAATTTATGGTATTAGTTATGGTATGGTTAATTTATGGTATTAGTTATGGTATGGTTAATTTAGGGTATTAGTTATGGTACGGTTAATTTATGGTACGGTTAATTTATGGTATTAGTCATGGTATGGTTAATTTATGGTATTAGTTATGGTACGGTTAATTTATGGTATTAGTTATGGTACGGTTAATTTATGGTATTAGTTATGGTATGGTTAATTTATGGTATGTGTTATGGTATGGTTAATTTAGGGTATTAGTTATGGTACGGTTAATTTAGGGTATTAGTTATGGTATGGTTAATTTAGGGTATTAGTTATGGTATGGTTAATTTAGGGTATTAGTTATGGTACGGTTAATTTATGGTACGGTTAATTTATGGTATTAGTTATGGTATGGTTAATTTATGGTACGGTTAATTTATGGTATTAGTTATGGTATGGTTAATTTATGGTATTAGTTATGGTATGATTAATTTATGGTATTAGTTATGGTATGGTTAATTTATGGTATTAGTTATGGTATGGTTAATTTATGGTATTAGTTATGGTATGGTTAATTTAGGGTATTAGTTATGGTATGGTTAATTTATGGTATTAGTTATGGTATGGTTAATTTATGGTATTAGTTATGGTATGGTTAATTTATGGTATGTGTTATGGTACGGTTAATTTATGGTATTAGTTATGGTATGGTTAATTTATGGTATTAGTTATGGTATGGTTAATTTATGGTATTAGTTATGGTATGGTTAATTTATGGTATGTGTTATGGTACGGTTAATTTATGGTATTAGTTATGGTATGGTTAATTTATGGTATTAGTTATGGTATGGTTAATTTAGGGTATTAGTTATGGTACGGTTAATTTAGGGTATTAGTTATGGTATGGTTAATTTAGGGTATTAGTTATGGTATGGTTAATTTAGGGTATTAGTTATGGTATGGTTAATTTATGGTATTAGTTATGGTATGGTTAATTTATGGTTTGTGTTATGATAGCGATGTTGTGTGTTTATCTCTTCTATTGGTGTGTTCCAGCGGTGGTCGGTTCTCCACGCTGCTGCAGAACCTAGGTCCGGAGAATGCTATAACGCTCCTGGTGTTTGCTGTGACAGAACATAAGATCCTGGTCCACTCTCTACGGCCCGCTGTTCTGACCAGTGTCACTGAGGCTCTGGTGGCTGTGAGTACCTCAGATACCAGCTGTTTAACACCTTCACTGTAGTACCTCAGATATCAGCTGTTTAACACTTTCACTGTAGTACCTCAGATACCAGCTGTTTAACACCTTCACTGTAGTACCTCAGATATCAGCTGTTTAACACCTTCAGTAGTAGCTTGCGGTTTTAGTAAGTAGCTTAAATAATTTGAGATGGCAGTTTGATAGTAGAGCTTAAATAATTAGTTATGGCAGTTTGATAGTAGAGCTTAAATAATTAGTTATGGCAGTTTGATAGTAGAGCTTAAATAATTAGCTATGGCAGTTTGATAGTAGAGCTTAAATAATTAGCTATGGCAGTTTGATAGTATTTTTTGTAGTACTAAGTTATTGCAGTGTTGGTAATATCTCAGTGTTGACAATAGTTTTAAAGGTTCAGTTCTCTCTCTCCCTCTCCCTCTCCCTCTCCCTCTCCCTCTCCCTCTCCCTCTCCCTCATCCTCAGATGATCTTCCCGTTCCACTGGCCGTGTCCGTACATCCCTCTCTGCCCTCTGGCCCTGGCAGGCGTCCTCTCTGCCCCCTGCCCCTTCATCGTGGGCGTTGACTCACGCTACTTTGACCTTTACGACCCCCCGCTGGACGTCAGCTGTGTTGACCTCGACACAAACACCATCTCCCAGTAAGCACAGCTTCTTCTGACACAAGCACCATCTTCCAGTAAGCAGAGCTTATTCTGACACAAACACCATTTCCCAGTAAGCACAGCTTCTTCTGACACAAGTACCATCTCCCAGTAAGCAGAGCTTCTTCTGACACAAACACTATCTCCCAGTAAGCCTTGCTGCGACTACCAACCCTGGTGTGTACTAGAATAGAATGGGATGGTTCCTCAAGGTGGGCTGTAACCCAGTTGAGACAGTATGTTCCTCAAGGTGGGCTGTAACCCAGTTGAGACAGTATGTTCCTCAAGGTGGGCTGTAACCCAGTTGAGACAGTATGTTCCTCAAGGTGGGCTGTAACCCAGTTGAGACAGTATATTCCTCAAGGTGGGCTGTAACCCAGTTGAGACAGTATATTCCTCAAGGTGGGCTGTAACCCAGTTGAGACAGTATATTCCTCAAGGTGGGCTGTAACCCAGTTGAGACAGTATATTCCTCAAGGTGGGCTGTAACCCAGTTGAGACAGTATATTCCTCAAGGTGGGCTGTAACCCAGTTGAGACAGTATATTCCTCAAGGTGGGCTGTGGAAGTGGTTGTTTTTACACGGTTAGCCTTTAATGGATGGTGAAGAAAATGAGACTGTAGTGTGTCAGGTATGGCCACTGTTGGTATAATAATAATAATATAATATAATGTATGCCATTTAGCAGACACTTTTATCCAAAGCGACATACAGTCATGTGTGCATCCATTTTCCGTATGGGTCAAAGTTCAATCTGTTTCTGTGGTTCTGTGTCTCTAAGATCAGTCAGATATTTAGACCAGTCTCAGCGGCAGCATTCTTGGGTGGTCTCCTGCCGCTATCCTCCACCAGTGTTAGTTTTGGTTCTGTTCCACCTCTCTGCTCCTCCCTGGAGAACTGACCGTGTGTTTCTCCTTCCAGCAACGAAGATAAGCGGGCCTTGACCTGGAAGATCCTGCCAAAGAAAGCCTGTAAAAACCTGATGAATGTGCTGAACAATCTCTACCAGGAACTGGTGGATGGTGAGTAGAGGACTATACTGTACTGTATGGATGGAGGACTAAAGATTTCAGAATAAATAAAGTGTAGGCTGAGTTGCCAGATGTGATTCTGGTTCTGCTTTAGGCTCCTTTATTAAAACAATGACAAAGAAGATATGGCAACCAAGCTAGATCAAGAACACTTTTTTACAAAACTCCTTTTTCAAGGTCGACTTTGAAAGATTATTTTAAGCGAATGTGTTTGAATCTTAGGTGTTCCTCTTCTTCTTCTGAATATGATAAACCACCGAAGCTGTAGTGTAGTACAACATTACATTCAGCTTAGAATCTATTCTCCAGTGTCTACTGTGCAGAACATCAAACAGACGGTAGGCCTATATTTAACAACAGAATTATATCATTCTTCGCTCTCTCTCTCCCTCTCTCCCTCTCCCCCTCTCCCTCCCTCTCTCCCTCTCCCTCCCTCCCTCCTCCCCCTCCTCCTATTTGTGTTATTTATAACCCAGCCAGTAAACCTGCTGCCAGCTTATTGAGAAATCAAATACAAATCGAATAATGGTTCTTTCTGAGACTCAGTGAGGCTGAAAATCTGTCCTGCCACTGCATTAGTGTTTAGTCTGAGAATCCTGAACATCGATACAGCTTGGCAGAGTAACAAGCTGAGACTTCAATTTAGGTACTTGTTCTTAGAGAAACATGAACTACAATAGAGATGTGCTTTATTATGTACAACCAAACAGAACCCAAACCCAATGTCATGAACTCAACTTTCATACATCTACTTCAACATCAACCAAACAGAACCCTAACCCAATGTCATAAACTCAACTTTCGTACAGAGCGAGTCCTGTTTGTTTTAAGTTGTGTTTTAAACTGCGTTAAACTGTGGCAGGTAGTTAAAACATAGGATTAGCAGACAAAACATTAAGAACACCTTCCTAATATTGAGATGCTTAAAAGATTAAGAGTGCTTTACTCTATGCATCTCTGGAACTACATGAGGGATGCATCCCAAATGGCGCCCTGTTCCCTATATAGTGCACTACTTTAAGGAACAAAAGGGACAAAAACATATTTTCCAGGTCCGAATAACCAATAAACCTCTTTTCTATTGGTTCCCTCTAGGTCAGCAGAACCAATAACCCTCCTCTATTGGTTACCCCCAGGTCAGCAGAACCAATAACCCTCTTTTCTATTGGTTCCTCCCAGGTCAGCAGAACCAATAACCCTCTTTTCTATTGGTTCCCTCTAGGTCAGCAGCGTCCTGATGGCCTATTGGAGCTGAGTATGAGCGACTGTACAGAGCTGGCCTGTGGGAAGAGCCTCCACAGCCTGGAGATGGAGATACAGGAAGCCTTCCTCAGGTTCATGGCGGCCATCTTGAAAGGCTACCGCTCCTACCTGAAACCCATCACTCAGGCCCCCTCTGAGAAGGCTACTGATGCCTCCTCTCTCTTTGACCTGCAAGGTTAGGACTGGCTGTGTGTGTGTGTGTGTGTGTGTGTGTGTGTGTGTGTGTGTGTGTGTGTGTGTGTGTGTGTGTGTGTGTGTGTGTGTGTGTGTGTGTGTGTGCGTGTGCGTGCATGTGTATGTGCGCTCCTACCTGAGACCCATCACCCAGGCCCCGTATGAGAAGGCTACTGAAGCCAGCTCACTGTTCGGCCTGCAAGGCTGGACCATAGGCCTGATATGACCACAATAAGGCCAGGACTGATTTATCAACAGCCTTAGATCAGGGCTGGAGTAAAAACCCATCCACCCAATACCACACACTTCACATAGTTAGGTAGAGGGGATGGCATACAATGGAACAGGACTGAAATTAAGCTTCCATGGGAAATCACAGTGTAAACCACAGCTCTGTTAATTCTATTGTAACAGGCCTTTTTCATTTAGAGTGACCTGTACATCACATGTGAGTGTTCTTTACATTCAGGGGAATATCCAGAAAGCCCAGCCACAGTTTAGCATTACATCACTGACTTTGACAGTATTATGATGATTGAGAATGATAGTCCTCTACACTGTGTGTATCTAGTATCTCTCCCAATACACACTCTTCTACAGCCTGTCTGCATCAGATGGGGTTGTTTAATACATGAGCCATCCTAAGTGGTTTTCCTCTGAATTAATATAATACACAGACTGATTGGGAGAGAGAGGGGGAACATTATGTTGAGGGGGTTAGAAGAGGTAGTTGGGTGGGGCAGGCAGGGCTGTTTTGCACCTGGAGACTGGGGTTAGGGTTAGGGATTTGGGAAAATAGGATTTTGAATGGGAATCAATTGTTTGTGTGTGAGTCTGTGTGTGTGTGTACGCGCACGTCTGGAGCGCTAGCTAGCTGCAGCTGTTCTATGCTCCAGAGGCTGCGGTAGAGAGTCTGGACTGGGGCGTGTTGAAGCTGGCTGATATGACACCTGATAGAGTTGAGTTGGAACTGGGGCCTGTTGAAGCTGGCTAATACAACACCTTTATTTAACCAGGTAGGCCAGTTGAGAACAAGTTCTCATTTACAACTGCGACCTGGCCAAGACAAAGCAAGGCAGTTTGACAAAAAACAACACAGAGTTACACATGAGAATAAACAAACGTACAGTCAATAACACAATAGAGAATCTATATAGTGTGCAAATGTAGTGCAAAATGCTAGGAAGGTAGGACAATAAATAGGCCATAAAGGCCATAGTTGGGTTGGGCATGGGATGGGGATCTCATTCAATCTGCAGTCTCCAGTGGATAACTAGTCCTTTATTGTTAAAGACTGCTTAAAGAAAAATTCACAGCTGTACCGTATAGATTGCAAAATAGTTGGGAAGAGATTTTCAATGTACCGATTCCATGGAACGTGGTTTATGAACTGATACGCAAAATAAGGCCGGATTCAAAACTTATAATTTTTCTATTTATATTATTATACAAAATTCTTGCAACCAATAGAATGTTATATATATGGGGGATACAACCTTCCCAGCTCAAAGATTTTTGGGTCATTAGATCATTTGTTATGGTACTGTCCATATGTAGCTTGTTTTTGTCACAGATCCAGCAATGGCTGAAGAATTTCAACATTTACCTGGAGCTAACGCTGCAGATAGCAATACTGGGTGATATGAAAAGTCATAAGATGTGTTTGAATACCCATACTAACATACTGTATACTACATACTTAATGAGTATATACTACTGTACATACTATATAATATTAGTTCATTTTAGTATACTGTAAATGAACGGTATTGTTTCAGTTGAGCGTACTAGCGCTTCGCTGGTCTACCGGAAGTTGATACTGTTGCTATGCAACCTCTTGCTAGCTTGTTAGCATAACAAATGACTAGCCAGACATTTTACGATTTCGGGTGTGTTATTAAATTCAATCTGGAGTGCCAGTGTGCGCTCTGGGTGTTCGTAAATCCAAAGCGCACACTAGACGCTCTGGCCGAGGAGTAGGGTTGATCGGAGCGTTCAACGGCAGTCAAGCACCCAAGCTAACTGGCTAACTGGCTAACTGCACCTCACTCTGACCATTTTACTCGCCCTAGCAGAGCTGGTTAGGCTGTTTTCAGGTTATCCAGAGTGTTGGTGACTGTAACTGTGCTGCTCACAATAATTAAATTACGCTTTTTTTGCCGACGTTTCCTGACACCGGCCATATTCAACATGTCTTGAGCGTTCGTGAATTCTCAGACGAGTCTGCTCTGAAATCGGGAGTAGATGGCCAAAATGAACTCCATTGAAACGCAGAACGACTATACCACTTAGCTAAGAATGATGTGAATAATCAAGCCAATAAACTTTGGGTAGTTAGTAAGCTAGCAGATAGTTAATATACTGCCTGGCAAGTTTGATGTATTAGTAGCCAACTAATGTTAGGTAACTAGCAAACATACAGGTACATACTGCTGTAATGCTATGCGGTTCGTAAGGATAGCGTAGCTAACAAGTTGTCAGCCAACATAATGTGATACGTAACTTATTTGAAAAGTCATTACTTTATTACCTTGCTCAACATTTTCTTAACATTTGTAATAATTAGTTAAAGCAATGAATTTGTATCCGCTCTCGTTGGACTTCAGCTGCATATTTTCTTCAAATATGAAAACGTTGTGAAGCCACGCCCATTTCTGAAGAATTGCATTATGGGCCCTAAAAGCACAGAAATAGTGTCCACTGTGTGTATACTTCATATTTTGACATCTGGGAACTTTTGGTATACTAACTATATCCATACTATGACCAATAAGCATACTATATACTCAATTCAGGTCACAAATAGTATGGTTAGTGCGGTTAGTATGAGTATTCGAACACAGCTACAGTCAATCGATTAATAATACTTTTAGCAATCTTTTACAATCTGTAGAAACTATGAGAATAGAAAGGTTCAGAACTTTTGTTAAGCATCATAGCACAGCGGAAAAATATATCACAAATAGAAATCCAATATGGATGGTGTTACGAGATAGATGGGAGGAGTTGAATGGAGCTGAAGGGTGGGTCTAATAACAAGATAACAAATGTAAAACAAACAGGGTCTGTAGAATGTGTATAGGTTCAGAACTTTTGTGAAACAGTTAAAAATATATAGCAAATAGAAATCAATCTGGATGGACATCAGAAATAGATGGGAGGGGTTGAGGGTAGAGGAAGGACAAAGAATAAAAACAAATAAAATATAACTATTGTAAAATAGATTGTGTCCGTAAAAGGTATATAGTGTGTATAAAGCCTAAGGGTTGTTGTTTATTCATTTACTCCAATTAGGGGAGGGGTGGTAGGGTTAGCGGAAAATAATAAAGGAAATATACAGTATATTTAAAAAACAAAATAAAAAATAAAGACACCTCTGGCTAGCCGTAGCCAAGGGCTTCATCCCAAATGGCACCCTATTCCCTATTTACTGCATTACTTTTGACCAGAGCCTATAGCCAAGGACATGAGCAGTCTCCAGTGGATGCTAGCTGTAGCCAAGGACATGAGCAGTCTCCAGTGGATGCTAGCTGTAGCCAAGGACATGAGCAGTCTCCAGTGGATGCTAGCTGTAGCCAAGGACATGAGCAGTCTCCAGTGGATGCTAGCTGTAGCCAAGGACATGAGCAGTCTCCAGTGGATGCTAGCTGTAGCCAAGGACATGAGCAGTCTCCAGTGGATGCTAGCTGTAGCCAAGGACATGAGCAGTCTCCAGTGGATGGTAGCCATGCTAGCTGTAGCCAAGGACATGAGCAGTCTCCAGTGGATGCTAGCCATGCTAGCTGTAGCCAAGGACATGAGCAGTCTCCAGTGGATGCTAGCCATGCTAGCTGTAGCCAAGGACATGAGCAGTCTCCAGTGGATGCTAGCCATGCTAGCTGTAGCCAAGGACATGAGCAGTCTCCAGTGGATGCTAGCCATGCTAGCTGTAGCCAAGGACATGAGCAGTCTCCAGTGGATGCTAGCCATGCTAGCTGTAGCCAAGGACATGAGCAGTCTCCAGTGGATGCTAGCCATGCTAGCTGTAGCCAAGGACATATTGGATATGAGGAATGGGATCCAGACAAACAGGGTTGGGGAGTTTAGAGAGGCCTCTGCAGTGTTGTTATGTAATGACTAGCTGAAAGACAGACACAGGCATGGGTAATGGGAGAATGTGCTTTCTCAACGTATTCCTTTGGCCAAGTGTGGGTGTGAGTGTGTGTATCTGTATCCATAGAGAATCCATCAGCTGTCCATTAGTATTACTGTAGGGACCCATAAAAACACAAAGCTTGGCCTCCATGACTGCAGTGTGAGCCATTGGCCATCCATCCTCATCACTTCCCCTGGTCCTGTTTGTCCTGCAGGTCAGCTGTTAGTCAGGTCAGCTGTTAGTCAGGTCAGCAGTCAGGTCAGCTGTTAGTCAGGTCAGCTGTTAGTCAGGTCAGCAGCCAAGCCAGCTGTTAGTCAGGTCAGCTGTTAGTCGGGTCAGCTGTTAGTCGGGTCAGCTGTTAGTCGGGTCAGCTGTTAGTCGGGTCAGCTGTTAGTCGGGTCAGCTGTTAGGTCAGCTGTTAGGTCAGCTGTTAGGTCAGCTGTTAGGTCAGCTGTTAGGTCAGCTGTTAATCAGGTCAGCTGTTAGTCAGGTCAGCTGTTAGTCAGGTCAGCTGTTAGTCAGGTCAGCTGTTAGTTAGGTCAGCTGATAGTTAGGTCAGCTGTTGGTCAGGTCAGCTTTTAGTCAGGTCAGCTGTTAGTCAGGTCAGCTGTTAGTTAGGTCAACTGTTAGGTCAGCTGTTAATCAGGTCAGCTGTTAGTCAGGTCAGCTGTAAGTCAGGTCAGCTGTTAATCAGGTCAGCTGTTAGTCAGGTCAGCTGTTAGGTCAGCTGTTAATCAGGTCAGCTGTTAATCAGGTCAGCTGTTAGTCAGGTCAGCTGTTAGGTCATCTGTTAATCAGGTCAGCTGTTAGTCAGGTCAGCTTTTAGGTCAGCTGTTAATCAGGTCAGCTGTTAGTCAGGTCAGCTGTTAGTCAGGTCAGCTTTTAGGTCAGCTGTTAATCAGGTCAGCTGTTAGTCAGGTCAGCTGTTAGTCAGGTCAGCTTTTAGGTCAGCTGTTAAGGAAGTCACTTCCCTGTTTTGCACCTTATATTGACCCCTTTATCTTACCTGCACGGCTGTACCTAACTAACTGTTTTAAATGACTTACTTGGTTAAATAAAGACTTAACTGGTTAAATAAAAATAAATTATTATTATTTAAATAAAGCAGTGCGCTTCGTGGTAAAAGACCCTAACCCTATTTTGCCAGCCATACCTAGCAGTGAACCACAAATGTTCTGTTCCTCTTCTCCCTCCCCAACCATCCTCTTCTGGGTTCCTGAAAAGCCAGGACCATTCCCACCAGATGTTCTACTGTATCTTTTTAGGTTTCTCATAAAGTTCTAATGTTCTGTAGGGTTCCTGAAGAGCAGAGACTGGTCCCACCAGAAGTTCTACTCCCTGATGACCAAGACTCAGATGTTCATCAGGTTCATAGAGGAGTGTTCCTTCGTCTCAGACAAAGACGCCAGCCTGGCCTTCTTCGATGACTGTGTGGACAAGGTACAGCTTGGTTTATAATACTGTCATCCTAGTCATATATAGACCTGTATCCTCTGTGAAATGTACACTGAGGGCCAAAAGTTTGGAATAATACTCATTCAAGGGTTTTTCTTTATTTGCACTATTTTTTACATTGTAGAATAAAAGTACAAAACTATAACATAACACATATGGAATCATTTAGTAACCCAAAAAGTGATAAACAAATCAAAATATATTTTATATTGGAGATTCTTCAAAGTAGCCACCCTTTTGCCTTGATGACAGCTTTACACACTCATGGCATTCTCTCAACCAGCTTCATGAGGACCGCCACAGCAATGGAAGACCCAGAAATACCTCTGCTGCAGAGGATAAGTTCATTAGCGTTACCAGCCTCAGATTGCAGCCCAAATAAATGCTTCACAGAGTTCAAGCAACAGACACATCTCAACATCAACTGTTCAGAGGAGACTGTGTGAATCAGGCCTTCATGGGTGAATTGCTGCAAAGAAACCACTACTAAAGGACACCAATAAGAAGAAGAGACTTGCTTGGGCCAAGAAACACGAGCAATGGACATTAGAACGGTGGAAAGTTGTCCTTTGGTCTGGAGTCCAAATTTGAGATTTGTAGTTCCAACCTCAACCAAATTTAGATGGTTTGGGATGAGTCAGACCACAGTGAAGGACAAGCAGCCAACAAGTGCTCAGCATATGTGGGAACTCCTTCAAGACTGATGGAAAAGCATCCAGGTGAAGCTGGTTGAGAGAATGTTAAGAGTGTGCAAAGCTGTCACCAAGGCAAAGGGTGGTTTAACACTTTTTTGTTACTACATGATTCCATATGTGTTATGTCATAGTTTTATTCTACAATGCAAATAAATAAAAACCCTTGAATGAGTAATATTCAAAACCTTTGGCCCCCAGTGTATGTCCCTGTCTAGTAGTTATGCTTGCTATCCTCTACCATTGACGTTCTTCTCCCATTCCCTTTCCTCTATCTCCCATTCATTTCCATTCCCCTTCATTTAGACCATAAGTAGGCAGTCTTACTCTGTCAAGGGCTGATGTGGGTGGAGCCAAAGCAGTAACACAGCAGATTCTACTAATTAAGTCTGTATTGAAGTGTTTCTCAATATGCATACTACTGTGCTCCACACTCTCATGCTTCGAGTGCATTTTCCGAGGATGTTCTCTTGAGTACGCATTAAAACATTACATTTGAGAAGCACTCCCCCTACTGTTATTTCACAGAGGATTACCTCAAGCTGCACCTCCCCATTCACTGAACCTTCTTCCAGCCAGGACAATGGCAACAATGGAGACGAAACAAGATATAAACAAAGCAAACGTTTTACTTCATAATTATCAGTTAGCTCGTAATAATCTTGTTTACCAGATAGTAAACAGGCAACAATGACCTAAAACTAATGTTATGCACGGTAGCCACCGATAATTGAGAATTTCAATAAGCATTTTGCTACGGCTGGCCATGCTTTCCACCTGGCTACCCCTACCCCGGCCAACAGTTCTGCACCCCCCTCAGCAACTTGCCAAATTCCCCCCTGCTTCTCCTTCACCCAAATCCAGATAGCTTATGTTCTGAAAGAGCTACAAATCAGCTGGGCTAGACAATCTGGACCCTTTCTTTCTAAGATTATCCACCGCAATTACTAGCCTGTTCAACCTCTCTTTCGTATTGTCTGAGATCCCTAGAGATTGGAAAACTCTTCAAAGGGGGAGACACTGTAGACCCAAACTGTTACAGACCTATATCCATCCTGCCCTGCCTTTCTAAAGTCTTCGAAAGCCAAGTTAACAAACAGATCACCGATCATTTCGAATCCCACCGTACCTTCTCCGCTATGCAATCTGGTTTCCGGTCTGCCGTCTTCATCGACCTGGCCAAGGCTTTCGACTCCGTCAATCACCGCATTCTTATCGGCAGACTCAATAGCCTTGGTTTCTCAAATGACTGCCTTGCCTGGTTCACCAACTACTTCTCAGATAGAGTTCAGTGTGTCGTTTGCTAACCGCAAATTCCACTATTTTGGCTAATCTTTATTGTGACTAGCTTCACATAGGTGGGTCCAACCACCATTAATCAAATGAGAACAGTTGAATAAATTAGAGGTATTTTAGATGATGACACCTAGCTAGATATTTAGCTAGCTAACTATAGCTACTGAAACAGATTGTGTCGTTATGCTATGTTTTTGGGGAAGAACATTATTTGCATCCATCAGCTAGCTAGCTTTTTTTATGCCTAGCACTGTCCAGAACTTTACCAGCATCATAGCATACGTATCGATCAATCGTTGTGACATATGAAATACGAGTGTAATAACTACGTGAAAAAATTATGAACGTGTTAAATTGTTATGTGACGTGCAGTCATATTCAGGTCCTGATTGGTCAACAAGCTCATTTTGATGCGTCAAATAGTGGTATTTGACACGTCATATAGTGTTATTTGACGTTTATCTTTTTTGACACGCAAAGACCCAAACGGCGTTCCATAGTTAGGTTCGCCTGCTCCCCCGGATTTGCCTTGTTAGCAGCGCATTCACTCACCACTCTGTCCAACGGGAAACTCCGCCCACAACATAGAGATGAAACGAACTAGCTCAGTCCAGACCTACAGTGGCAAGTGGCAGAGAAATGCCGCTGACAGTGGGATTTTTTTAAACATCCCTCCACTCCTGCTGTGTCAACAGACATCACCCAAGCCAAAATAAAACCTGACTCTCTGAGAATGAGTGTACAACTGGTAAATAGTCGCTGATATTTCAGTCAAGGTAGCTAGCTATAACTAGATGGTTAGAAGGATGAAGTTGAACGGAGCCTGACCTCAGCAGGAGCAGTTGACTGAAATTAAGCTAGCTATAATCAAAAGATGGGCTATAAGTTCTCATAACAAAATACCTTAACTATACAGTGAGTAGTGAGACGCAGTGTCAGAGCTGCAATGAAGGAGGCAAATGAGATACACAGAGAGAGGAAGCATTGAAGCAAGCAGGGAGAGAGTTTAGTAGTACAGTGGTTCCCAAACTTGGGGTCCGGAACCCATGTGGGGTCCCTTAAAATTTAAATAGGGGCCCCTGAGAGATTCTTTAATCTAATCAAACACAATAACTTGATGCTCTTCAAATGTGTATAGACTGTCAGAATTAACTTTCATGTCATTATGTGTTGGGACAGCGTGGGATCTAACATTTTGTGAAATATAAAGACAATTTAAATATAAAGATAATTTAATATTATTATCATGTACACTGAACAAAAATATAAACGCAACAATTTCAGTTAACATCATCAGTACTGACTTACCACTCATGTATGTAGTCTGGAGGGTCTGGAGGGTCTGGAGGGTAGGGTAGGAGCATTGGGTCAACCGAAAGGTTGCTGGATCGAATACCCCAAGCTGCCAAGGTAAAAATCTGTTAAAAATCCCTGAACAAGGCAGTTAACCCACTGTTCCCCGGGTGCCGAAGACATGGATGTCGATTAAGGCAGCTCTCTGGGTTAAATGCAGAAGACACATTTCAGTTGAATGCATTCAGTTGTACAACTGACTAGTATCCCGCTTTCCCAGTAAGTAGTGAAACGTATTATTGAGTAGAACTTGTAAGATGGTGATGAATAGTAAGTTAGTTGTTTTTTTCATGAGGTTATGATGATCTACTGCTATCTGGTGGTGACTAAAAACAATTGCATAATAGGAACTATTGATGGTCCTTGAAAATAAATATTAGTGCTTGAAAAAGTACTTGAAAGTCATTGAATGTGACTTGCCACTGTCTGTACGAGACCTGAGTTTCGCATACTTTGATTTGGACTCCTACTCCAACTCTCCTGTGCTCCAATTTGCTTGCTTGGAGCACGGTAGTTTGCATTTTGAGAAACACCCTTTGTTTCATTGAATTAAGTTTTTTTTTTACTGCTTGGCTGTAGCCAAAGCCTGCACCCACACTGGCCCATTGTGGATAAGATTGCCCACCCCTGATTAACATCAAGCTATTTCCTTTAACCTTAGTACTGTCAGGTTATTTTATTTAACCTTGGTACTGTCAGGTCATTTTATTGAACCTTGGTACTGTCAGGTTATTTTATTTAACCTTGGTACTGTCAGGTCATTTTATTGAACCTTGGTACTGTCAGGTTATTTTATTTAACCTTGGTACTGTCAGGTCATTTTATTTAACCTTGGTACTGTCAGGTCATTTTATTGAACCTTGGTACTGTCAGGTTATTTTATTTAACCTTGGTACTGTCAGGTTATTTTATTTAACCTTGGTACTGTCAGGTTATTTTATTTAACCTTGGTACTGTCAGGTTATTTTATTTAACCTTGGTACTGTCAGGTTATTTTATTTAACCTTGGTACTGTCAGGTTATTTTATTTAACCTTGGTACTGTCAGGTTATTTTATTTAACCTTGGTACTGTCAGGTTATTTTATTTAACCTTGGTACTGTCAGGTTATTTTATTTAACCTTGGTACTGTCAGGTTATTTTATTTAACCTTGGTACTGTCAGGTTATTTTATTTAACCTTGGTACTGTCAAGTTATTTTATTTAACCTTGGTACTGTCAAGTTATTTTATTTAACCTTGGTACTGTCAGGTTATTTCTCATCAGTCCTGCTCTCCTCCATCTGTCTCTAACTCAACATGCTTTTCTCCTGTCTTTCTCTTCTCTTCTCTTGTTCCCCCTCCCCTCTCTGCCTCCCTGTGTTCCCCCTCCCCTCTCTGCCTCCCTGTGTTCCCCCTCCCCTCTCTGCCTCCCTGTGTTCCCCCTCCCCTCTCTGCCTCCCTGTGTTCCCCCTCTCCTCTCTGCCTCCCTGTGTTCCCCCTCTCCTCTCTGCCTCCCTGTGTTCCCCCTCTCCTCTCTGCCTCCCTGTGTTCCCCCTCTCCTCTCTGCCTCCCTGTGTTCCCCCTCTCCTCTCTGCCTCCCTGTGTTCCCCCTCTCCTCTCTGCCTCCCTGTGTTCCCCCTCTCCTCTCTGCCTCCCTGTGTTCCCCCTCTCCTCTCTGCCTCCCTGTGTTCCCCCTCTCCTCTCTGCCTCCCTGTGTTCCCCCTCCCCTCTCTGCCTCCCTGTGTTCCCCCTCCGCTCTCTGCCTCCCTGTGTTCCCCCTCTCCTCTCTGCCTCCCTGTGTTCCCCCTCTCCTCTCTGCCTCCCTGTGTTCCCCATCTCCTCTCTGCCTCCCTGTGTTCCCCCTCTCCTCTCTGCCTCCCTGTGTTCCCCCTCTCCTCTCTGCCTCCCTGTGTTCCCCCTCTCCTCTCTGCCTCCCTGTGTTCCCCATCTCCTCTCTGCCTCCCTGTGTTCCCCATCTCCTCTCTGCCTCCCTGTGCGTGCAGCTCTACAGTTTAGAGCGCAGTGCAGACAAAGGAGGCAAGGTGAGTGTGACTGTGTCCACTCTACCACTCTGTCACCATACCACTTTACCACTCTGCCACCCTACCACTATCACCCTACCTCTACCACTCTGCCACCCTACCACTCTACCACTCTACCACCCTACCACTCTACCACCCTACCATCCTGCCACCCTACCACCCTTCCACTCTACCACTCTACCACCCTGCCACCCTACCACTCTACCATCCTGCCAACCTACCATCCTGCCACTCTACCACTCTACCACCCTGCCATCCTACCACCCTACCATCCTGCCACCCTACCATCCTGCCACCCTACCATCCTGCCATCCTACCATCCTGCCACTCTACCACTCTACCACCCTGACACAACTGATTTACTGTCCACTAAGTTCTGTACACACTACTATTGCTTCATTCTACAGGGTATGTTAGTGTGAATATATTGCTTCATTCTACAGGGTATGGTAGTGTGAATATACTGTATTGCTTCATTCTACATGGTATGCTAGTGTGAATATATTGCTTAGTTCTACAGGGTATGTTAGTGTGAATATATTGCTTCATTCTACAGGGTATGGTAGTGTGAATATACTGTATTGATTCATTCTACAGGGTATGCTAGTGTGAATATATTGCTTCATTCTACAGGGTATGTTAGTGTGAATATATTGCTTCATTCTACAGGGTATGCTGGTGTGAATATATTGCTTCATTCTACAGGGTATGTTAGTGTGAATATATTGCTTCATTCTACAGGGAATGCTAGTGTGAATATACTGTATTGCTTCATTCTACAGGGTATGTTAGTGTGAATATATTGCTTCATTCTACAGGGTATGCTAGTGTGAATATATTGCTTCATTCTACAGGGTATGCTAGTGTGAATATATTGCTTCATTCTACAGGGTATACTAGTGTGAATATATTGCTTAGTTCTACAGGGTATGTTAGTGTGAATATATTGCTTCATTCTACAGGGTATGGTAGTGGGTATGGTAGTGTGAATATACTGTATTGCTTCATTCTACAGGGTATGCTAGTGTGAATATATTGCTTCATTCTACAGGGTATGTTAGTGTGAATATATTGCTTCATTCTACAGGGTATGCTGGTGTGAATATATTGCTTCATTCTACAGGGTATGTTAGTGTGAATATATTGCTTCATTCTACAGGGAATGCTAGTGTGAATATACTGTATTGCTTCATTCTACAGGGTATGTTAGTGTGAATATATTGCTTCATTCTACAGGGTATGCTAGTGTGAATATATTGCTTCATTCTACAGGGTATGCTAGTGTGAATATATTGCTTCATTCTACAGGGTATGTTAGTGTGAATATATTGCTTCATTCTACAGGGTATGTTAGTGTGAATATGTTGCTTCTTTCTATAGGGTATGGTAGTGTGAATATACTGTATTGCTTCATTCTACAGGGTATGCTAGTGTGAATATATTGCTTAGTTCTACAGGGTATGTTAGTGTGAATATATTGCTTCATTCTACAGGGTATGGTAGTGTGAATATACTGTATTGATTCATTCTACAGGGTATGCTAGTGTGAATATATTGCTTCATTCTACAGGGTATGCTAGTGTGAATATATTGCTTCATTCTACAGGGTATGCTAGTGTGAATATATTGCTTCATTCTACAGGGTATGTTAGGGTGATTATATTGCTTCATTCTACAGGGTATGTTAGTGTGAATATATTGCTTCATTCTACAGGGTATGGTAGTGTGAATATATTGCTTCATTCTACAGGGTATGCTAGTGTGAATATATTGCTTAGTTCTACAGGGTATGTTAGTGTGAATATATTGCTTCATTCTACAGGGTATGGTAGTGTGAATATACTGTATTGATTCATTCTACAGGGTATGGTAGTGTGAATATACTGTATTGATTCATTCTACAGGGTATGCTAGTGTGAATATATTGCTTCATTCTACAGGGTATGCTAGTGTGAATATATTGCTTCATTCTACAGGGTATACTAGTGTGAATATATTGCTTAGTTCTACAGGGTATGTTGGTGTGAATATATTGCTTCATTCTACAGGGTATGGTAGTGTGAATATACTGTATTGCTTCATTCTACAGGGTATGCTAGTGTGAATATATTGCTTCATTCTACAGGGTATGTTAGTGTGAATATATTGCTTCATTCTACAGGGTATGCTGGTGTGAATATATTGCTTCATTCTACAGGGTATGTTAGTGTGAATATATTGCTTCATTCTACAGGGAATGCTAGTGTGAATATACTGTATTGCTTCATTCTACAGGGTATGTTAGTGTGAATATATTGCTTCATTCTACAGGGTATGCTAGTGTGAATATATTGCTTCATTCTACAGGGTATGCTAGTGTGAATATATTGCTTCATTCTACAGGGTATGTTAGTGTGAATATATTGCTTCTTTCTATAGGGTATGTTAGTGTGAATCTATTACTTCATTCTACATGGTATGCTAGTGTGAATATACTGTATTGCTTCATTCTACAGGGTATGCTAGTGTGAATATATTGCTTCATTCTACAGGGTATGCTAGTGTGAATATATTGCTTCATTCTACAGGGTATGCTAGTGTGAATATATTGCTTCATTCTACAGGGTATGCTAGTGTGCATATACTGTATTGCTTCATTCTACAGGGTATGCTAGTGTGAATATACTGTATTGCTTCATTCTACAGGGTATGCTAGTGTGAATATACTGTATTGCTTCATTCTACAGGGTATTCTAGTGTGAATATACTGTATTGCTTCATTCTACAGGGCAATGCAGTCCACTTCTCTGTCTCCCTTCTGTAGTAAAACACATAACAGTCCACCTCTCTGTCTGTCTCTGTCTCTGCTTACCTTCTCTTCTGTAGAAACACACAGGACAGTCCACCTCTCTGTCTGTCTCTGTCTCTGCTACCTTCACTTCTATAGAAACACACAGGACAGTCCACCTCTCTGTCTGTCTCTGTTTGTCTCTGTCTCTGCTACCTTCTCTTCTATAGAAACACACAGGACAGTCCACCTCTCTGTCTGTCTCTGTCTCTGCTACCTTCTCTTCTATAGAAACACACAGGACAGTCAACCTCTCTGTCTGTCTATGTCTCTGCTACCTTTCCTTCTGTAGTAAAACACAGAGTCACTCTCAACTCTGCATTACATCAGGTCTGCATCATCCCAAGCTTAATTTTACAACATTATATCCAATTTGCTGCAGTAACACTTAAGAGCAGTACATTACACTGGTGTCTGTGGTAGAAAACACCAACTTTCTTTCTCTGATGATTTCAGCCATGAATCTTTCATGACTTGAGCTGAGAAGTGCTTTTAGCGGCTCAGTGATTTCTAAAAGGCTTAACGGTAGAGTTGATGTGGATGTTTAGAGTTGAGTCTTCTAAAGCATCTCATCTTGTCTCTCCCAGGGAGGGGGAGTATCAGTGTACTGAAGCCCTGATCGAATTGTGTGGTCCATTGGGTCTTAGCGTGCGCGTGTGTGTGTGTAGTCCATTTGGTTTAGCACTGGGTCTATTAGACTCTATGGTTTGGGTTGTCCTGTCAGACCTCTCCCTCTACGTATGGTGTAGTGAAACATGACATTCAGTAATCAGTATCTGTGGACCTCTCCCTCTACATCTGATGTAGTGAAACATGACATTCAGTAATCAGTATCTGTGGACCTCTCCCTCTACATCTGATGTAGTGAAACATGACATTCAGTAATCAGTATCTGTGGACCTCTCCCTCTACATCTGATGTAGTGAAACATGACATTCAGTAATCAGTATCTGTGGACCTCTCCCTCTACATCTGATGTAGTGAAACATGACATTCAGTAATCAGTATCTGTGGACCTCTCCCTCTACATCTGATGTAGTGAAACATGACATTCAGTAATCAGTATCTGTGGACCTCTCCCTCTACATCTGATGTAGTGAAACATGACATTCAGTAATCAGTATCTGTGGACCTCTCCCTCTACATCTGATGTAGTGAAACATGACATTCAGTAATCAGTATCTGTAGACCTCTCCCTCTACATCTGATGTTGTGAAACATGACATTCAGTAATCAGTATCTGTAGACCTCTCCCTCTACATCTGGTGTAGTGAAGCATGACATTCAGTAATCAATATCTGTGGACCTCTCCCTCTACGTATGGTGTAGTGAAGCATGACATTCAGTAATCAGTATCTGTAGACCTCTCCCTCTACATCTGATGTAGTGAAACATGACATTCAGTAATCAGTATCTGTGGATCTCTCCCTCTACATCTGGTGTAGTGATGCATGACATTCAGTAATCAGTATCTGTAGACCTCTCCCTCTACATCTGATGTAGTGAAACATGACATTCAGTGATCAGTATCTGTGGACCTCTCCCTCTACATCTGATGTAGTGAAACATGACATTCAGTAATCAGTATCTGTAGACCTCTCCCTCTACATCTGGTGTAGTGAAGCATGACATTCAGTAATCAGTATCTGTGGACCTCTCCCTCTACATCTGATGTAGTGAAACATGACATTCAGTAATCAGTATCTGTGGACCTCTCCCTCTACATCTGATGTAGTGAAACATGACATTCAGTAATCAGTATCTGTGGACCTCTCCCTCTACATCTGATGTAGTGAAACATGACATTCAGTAATCAGTATCTGTGGACCTCTCCCTCTACATCTGATGTAGTGAAACATGACATTCAGTAATCAGTATCTGTGGACCTCTCCCTCTACGTATGGTGTAGTGAAGCATGACATTCAGTAATCAGTATCTGTGGACCTCTCCCTCTACATCTGATGTAGTGAAACATGACATTCAGTAATCAGTATCTGTGGACCTCTCCCTCTACATCTGATGTAGTGAAACATGACATTCAGTAATCAGTATATGTGGACCTCTCCCTCTACGTATGGTGTAGTGAAGCATGACATTCAGTAATCAGTATCTGTGGACCTCTCCCTCTACATCTGATGTAGTGAAACATGACATTCAGTAATCAGTATCTGTGGACCTCTCCCTCTACATCTGATGTAGTGAAGCATGACATTCAGTAATCAGTATCTGTGGACCTCTCCCTCTACATATGGTGTAGTGAAGCATGACATTCAGTAATCAGTATCTGTGGACCTCTCCCTCTACATCTGATGTAGTGAAACATGACATTCAGTAATCAGTATCTGTGGACCTCTCCCTCTACATCTGATGTAGTGAAACATGACATTCAGTAATCAGTATCTGTGGACCTCTCCCTCTACATCTGATGTAGTGAAACATGACATTCAGTAATCAGTATCTGTGGACCTCTCCCTCTACATCTGATGTAGTGAAACATGACATTCAGTAATCAGTATCTGTGGACCTCTCCCTCTACATCTGATGTAGTGAAACATGACATTCAGTAATCAGTATCTGTGGACCTCTCCCTCTACGTATGGTGTAGTGAAGCATGACATTCAGTAATCAGTATCTGTGGACCTCTCCCTCTACATCTGATGTAGTGAAACATGACATTCAGTAATCAGTATCTGTGGACCTCTCCCTCTACATCTGATGTAGTGAAACATGACATTCAGTAATCAGTATCTGTGGACCTCTCCCTCTACGTATGGTGTAGTGAAGCATGACATTCAGTAATCAGTATCTGTGGACCTCTCCCTCTACATCTGATGTAGTGAAACATGACATTCAGTAATCAGTATCTGTGGACCTCTCCCTCTACATCTGATGTAGTGAAGCATGACATTCAGTAATCCGTATCTGTGGACCTCTCCCTCTACGTATGGTGTAGTGAAGCATGACATTCAGTAATCAGTATCTGTGGACCTCTCCCTCTACATCTGATGTAGTGAAACATGACATTCAGTAATCAGTATCTGTAGACCTCTCCCTCTACATCTGGTGTAGTGAAGCATGACATTCAGTAATCAGTATCTGTGGACCTCTCCCTCTACATCTGATGTAGTGAAACATGACATTCAGTAATCAGTATCTGTGGACCTCTCCCTCTACATCTGATGTAGTGAAACATGACATTCAGTAATCAGTATCTGTGGACCTCTCCCTCTACGTATGATGTAATGAAGCATGACATTCAGTAATCAGTATCTGTGGACCTCTACTTCTGATGTAGTTGTCGTGACGTGACTACCATTAAAGTGGTGACTGTCCACCTTTTTGTAGGTGCAAAAGCTGCTCGCCCGCGTCTCTCTCCCCCCCCGCCGGATGATCGAACAAGGCTCGGAACTGGCCGATGAACCTGGGAAATTATCTCAGATCCGCTACCCCACAATGCCATTACCCATGCGCGTCCGGTTAGGAGCCCCCAAGCCACCTTCTCCCTGTCTGGGACCAGTTGATCCCCAAAATATAACTCCGGATTACCATCATACCGCTCTGGTAGGGCTCTCCGGAGCTGGCAAACCGGAACGCTGCTAGGTGCCCCACACAGGTGAAGAGGAAGCTGTGGCACCACTTAGCTGTATCTGGGCTTCTTCACCTGATCGTGGTGTCATGCGGGACACGAGCTCCCGAAACGCTCCCATGAGCTCTCCAATGCTCATGGAGAGGGAAAAAGGGAGGAAAAACAGGAAAAGGTGAAATCTTGCACTGCAAACCCGAGACGCAGCTCAAACGACAATCCACACCACAGGGAGGGGAACATATCAATGGTGTGCAATTATGTGAGTGGAAGCAGGTGTGCGTGTGGAATCGGGATGGAAATCAGGTGTGGGCGCGTGAGCGCGGCTGCCATCATACTCATGCCGGTTGTTAGGCACAGTCGTTACAACAGCTTACATTCCATAGAATGAGTTGGTGTTTGTGTCTGTAAGGTACCAGGGAGGAGATGGCTCTGTATGGATTATGATGAGAGGAACCGTGTCTTAGGGGACAAACTATGATTCTGTACAATAAGAACAGTCTTCATTTCTTTCATACAAATCCTAACCTTTTGACCCATTCCACACATCTGCTGTTTGTCATGTAGACTAAGAGGGCGTATCTTTGCGTATCTTTGCTATAAAAGGTCTTTGTATTCTTTGTATGTCAGAGCTCAAGAGTGTTGGGTCGACCAGCCTCATTATTGCAGAGCACTCACTCTATTCACGTGTGTGTGGGTGGTGTGACCTGTTGCTTTATTAATATGTTTTGAATAAAGTAATATCAGTATCTGTTGTCCTGTACTTCTTATGTAGTGTATGGGTTAACTGTAGCCTTTACATCGCACTGGTGTCTGGTACTAAACCCCGTGGCTAGAGGAATAGATTACCCTTGGTAGTAAACCCACACTCTTAGAAGTAAAGGTGCTATCTAGAACCTAAAAGGGTTCTCCGGCTGTCCCCATAGGAGAACCCTTTGAAAAACCCTTTTTGGTTCCAGGCAGAACCTTTTTGGTTTGGAAAAACTTTGGAAGTATGCTTGGGGTCATTGACCATTTGGAAGACCCATTTGTGACCAAGCTTTAACTTCCTGACTGATGTCTTGAGATGTTGCTTCAATATATCCACATCATTTTCCTTCCTCATGATGCCATCTATTTGTGAAGTGCACCAGTCCCTGCTGCAGCAAAGCACCCCCACAACATGATGCTGCCACCCCTGTGCTTCATGGTTGGGATGGTGTTCTTTGGCTTGCAAGCATCCCCCCTTTTTCCTCCAAACATAACGATGGTCATTATGGCCAAACAGTTTTTTGGCGGTTTTGGAGCAGTGGCTTCTTCCTTGCTTGCCGGCCTTTCAGGTTATGTCAATACAGGACTGTGGATATAGATACTTTTGTACCTGTTTCCTCCAACATCTTCACAAGGTCCTTTGCTGTTATTCTGGGATTGATTAGCACTTTTTTCACCAAAGTACATTCATCTCTAGGAGACAGAGATGTCTCCTTCATGAGTGGTCCCATGGTGTTTATACTTGTGTACTATTGTTTGTACATACTATTGTTTGTATAGGCGCTTGGAAATTACTCCCAAGGATGAACCAGACTTGTGGAGGTCTACAATATTTTTTTTGAAGGCAGGCCTTGAAATACATCCACAGGTACACCTCCAATTGACTCAAATGATGTCAATTAGCCTATCAGAAACTTCTAAAGCCATGACATAATTTTCTGGAATTTTCCAAGCTGTTTAAAGGCACAGTTAACTTAGTGTATGTAAACGTCTGACCCACTGGAATTGTGATATAGTGAATTATAAGTGAAATAATCTGTCTGTAAACAATTGTTGGAAGAATTATTTGTGTCATGCACAAAGTAGATGTCCTAACCGACTTGCCAAAACTATAGTTTGTTAACATGAAATCTGTGATTAGAAACCTTGATTAGTTTATTTTAAAGTGGTTCTCAACATGTAAAAACATCTCATTTCATGCTCACTATGCAATGATTGTTTTTCTAATAAACAGGAAATGGTGCACATCGTTAGAGGAAAGTAGCTCCCACACTAATAAGGCCTTTATCCTGACAGACGCTGTCGCTGTGTAAACAAACTGTTTTAACTAAGCAAATAACACCTTAACGTCTCGACCTCATCAATCTGTTTTCACACTAAATCAATTCTCACTCTTTTGCAGCTTTTAACAGCTTTAGTTGACCTCTTACTCTGAGTCTCTCTCTGAAGTTTTCACCACACAGCCCTGAGTTACAGACCCATTTGGGCTGTTTTTTCTTCACTATTCACTGCAGTGACAGAAATGGTCAAACACAAAGTGGAGTTTTATCTACTAATAGTTCACTTTAGAGCCAGACAGAAATAATCTATCAGCCAGAACTGAAGCCAGAGAGAGCGAGAGCACCGGCAGCACTGTAGACTCTGGTTGTTAAAGTTTCACTTTACATTTGATTTGTAGTCATCAGACTGATTCTCAATATCAACTGCTTTCTTCTGAGATTGTGCTGTTGGCCACAAAGACACTGTCTATCTATCATAGAAGACAGCCATTCAAAAAGCACTCCCGTAAGGGCAGCGTTAGATAGACAGACATTCGTCCTGTGTAGCTCTGATGGTAGAGCATAGCACTTTCAATGCAAGGGTTGTGGGTTCGATTTCCACGGGGGACCAGTATGACAAAAGTATGAACATGTATGAAACACAGTCTCCTAATATAGGAACTGACTAGCTGATACATCTCCTAGAATAGAGACTAGCCTCACACAAACACAGTCTCCTAATATAGGAACTGACTAGTTGATACATCTCCTAGGATAGAGACTAGCCTCACACAAACACAGTCTCCTAATATAGGAACTGACTAGTGGATACATCTCCTAGGATAGAGACTAGCCTCACACAAACACAGTCTCCTAATGTAGGAACTGACTAGTTGATACATCTCCTAGGATAGAGACTAGCCTCACACAAACACAGTCTGCTAATATAGGAACTGACTAGTTGATACATCTCCTAGGATAGAGCCTAGCCTCACACAAACACAGTCTGCTAATATAGGAACTGACTAGTTGATACATCTCCTAGGATAGAGACTAGCCTCAAACAAACACAGTCTCCTAATATAGGAACTGACTAGTTGATACATCTCCTAGGATAGAGACTAGCCTCACACAAACACAGTCTGCTAATATAGGAACTGACTTGTTGATACATCTCCTAGGATAGAGACTAGCCTCACACAAACACAGTCTGCTAATATAGGAACTGACTAGTTGATACATCTCCTAGGATAGAGACTAGCCTCACACAAACACAGTCTGCTAATATAGGAACTGACTAGTTGATACATCTCCTAGGATAGAGACTAGCCTCACACAAACACAGTCTCCTAATATAGGAACTGACTAGTTGATACATCTCCTACGATAGAGACTAGCCTCACACAAACACAGTCTGCTAATATAGGAACTGACTTGTTGATACATCTCCTAGGATAGAGACTAGCCTCACACAAACACAGTCTCCTAATATAGGAACTGACTAGTTGATACATCCCCTAGGATAGAGACTAGCCTCACACAAACACAGTCTCCTAATATAGGAACTGACTAGTTGATGCATCTCCTAGGATAGAGACTAGCCTCACACAAACACAGTCTCCTAATATAGGAACTGACTAGTGGATACATCTCCTAGGATAGAGACTAGCCTCACACAAACACAGTCTGCTAATATAGGAACTGACTAGTTGATACATTGCATTGTTTGCTAGGCTGTTAATACAACACTGAGGCCAGTTTCCCTTCCAGCACATTAAAGCTTTCATGCCCCTCCCCTCAGGTGGACATCGATAAGCCAGATGAGACCAGGCTGATAGAGATCGACGAATCACAGCGCAGCGAGCACACAGTCTTCATCACACCCCCAGAACTACCCCATCTACCTGATGGAGAGGAGTACCCACTCTGTTACAGGTACTGAACCCACTGGGTGCATATAATCATTAGGTGGGTGTTTATATCTGTCCTGTTTCCCACATGTACTAGTATGTATTAATAAGCATGTGTGAATTAGACGTGTTATATCTCAACTCCCCCTGAGAGTGGGGTCACAGCCAGGGGCTTCCATTATCAATGGCGACCCCAGAGTAATTATTTCACTTTGTTGACTTGGGGATTTGAACTAGGCTACCTGCATCTCGTCAATCTGTAATGTGTGTGTGTGTGTCCAGGATTTTTTGAGTCGTGCGTCCCCATTTTGCTGTTTTTTTCTGAAGCCCCCATTTGTCACATAAACGTGTGTGTGTGTGTGTGTGTACGTGTACGTGTACATGCATACAGCGGGTGAAATAAGTATTGAACATGTCTCCATTTTTCTCAGTAAATATATTTCCAAAGGTGCTATTGACATGAAATGTTCACCAGATGTTGGTAACAACCCAAGTAATCCATACATACAAAGAAACCAAAACAAATCATTTCAGAAATTAAGTTATGTGTAATAATGTGAAATGACACAGGGAAAAAGTATTGAACACACTTACTGATATTTATTTAATACTTTGTACAAAAGCCTTTGTTGGTAATGACAGCTTCAAGACGCCTCCTGTATAGAGAAACTAGTCGCATGCATTGCTCTGGTGTGATTTTGGCCCATTCTTCCACACAAACAGTCTTCAAATCATGAAGGTTCCGTGGGCCTCTTCTATGAATCCTGATCTTCAGTTCTTTCCATAGATTTTCAATGGGATTTAAGTCAGGTGATTGGCTGGGCCATTCTAGCAGCTTTATTTTCTTTCTTTGAAACCAATATAGTTTCCTTGGCTGTCTGTTTGGGATCATTGTCTTGCTGAAATGTCCACCCTCGTTTCATCTTCATGATCCTGGTAGATGCCAGCAGATTTTTTTCAAGAATGTCTCAGTAAATTTGCCCATTCATTCTTCCTTCAATTATGTGAAGTTTGCCAGTACCATTTGCTGAAAAGCAGCCCCACACCATGATGTTCCCACCTCCAAACTTCACTGTTGGTATGGTGTTTTTAGGGTGATGTGCAGTGCCATTTCTCCTCCAAACATGGTGTGTATTATGACATCCAAACAGTTCAATGTTGCTCTCATCTGACCACACTATATTCTCCCAGTATTTCACTGGCTTTTCCAAATGTTGTGCAGCAAACCTTAAACAAGCTTCAACATGCTTTTTTTTCAGCAATGGAGTCTTGCGTGGTGAGCGAAATGATTGTCTTTCCAATGCCATCATTATGTTTTGCAACAATTAGGTTGCGAAGGTCTTGAGACAGCTCTTTGCTTTTACCCATCATGAGATGTGTCTTGTGTGACACCTTGGCAATGAGACCTTTTTGTAGGCCAGTTGGGACTGAACCAGCTGATATTAATTTGCACTGACAGCGGGCTGGATTGCTTTTTAATTACTGATAGTTTTCAGCTGTTGTCTTGGCTTTCCATGCCTTTTTGCACCTCCCTTTCTTCATGTGTTCAATACTTTTTCCCTGTGTCATTTCACATTATTACACATAACTTAATTTCTGAACTTATTTGTTTTGGTTTCTTTGTATGTATGGATTACTTCGGTTGTTACCAACATCTGGTGAAAATTTCATGTCAATAGCACCTTTGGAAATATATTTACTGAGAAAAATGGTGACGTGTTCAATACTTATTTCACCCGCTGTATGTGCTTATGTGCGTCGTCCCTGCCTCCCTGCCTGCACATGCATTTGTGTTAGTATGTTAAGCCCAGTGTGTTCTTCTTCCCCCAGCTATGCAGGTTTCCCAGTGTTGAGTCTGAATCTGTTTGACCCCGTGGAGGGTCTCCGGACCCCTACCTCTCGCCTGGCTGCCCGACAGAGCTGCCCCACCAGCCCCGCACCCATGTTCAGACGTACCAAACAGGTCAGCACACACACACACACACACACACACACAATACACACTTTCTTTATTTTCTAATGCCACTGATTGGCCAGAGAGTCTACTCCCCTGATGTCTTAGGTCTGACTACTGGAAGTCCCAGAAGGAGAATTAATGTTTTGACTCTCCAGACCGGGTGTTGAATAACCTGATCTGTCTACATTGACCCTCCAAACCCTTCTCCCCTCCAGGAGATCAGGTTATCTCAGAAGATAGCCAGGAAGGACTCTGCCATCCCTCAGATGTGGTCCAAGTGTCTGCTGCGCCACTGCTACGGTCTGTGGTTCATCGGTCTGCCATCCTACGTCAAGGTGTGCCACTCCAAGGTGTGGGCGCTGCGCACTGCCTACGACGTCCTCAGGAAGATGCAGGCCAAGAAACTACAGCCTCCTGACGAGGTACGGTGGTATTTTATCTCCTAGCATTGATTATGTGGACCTACCGCCTTAAGCTCTCTCCCTCTCTCTCTATGTCTCTGTTACAGAATTCTAGAATTGTATATCTTCTGCTCTAGGTGTGCTACAGGGTGTTGTCATGGTAACCTTTAGATAATAACTCTGTATCTAACTGCCTTCAATTCGAGGTGTGATGTTTTTTTTATCTAACCTTGTTTCCTGTCTAACTCTAACCCTGTTTCCTGTGGTCAGTACGGCCAGCCAGTCCTGTCTAACCCTGTGTTCTGCCCAGGTGTGTTACAGGGTCTTGATGCAGCTGTGTGGTCAGTACGGCCAGCCAGTCCTGTCTAACCCTGTGTTCTGCCCAGGTGTGTTACAGGGTCTTGATGCAGCTGTGTGGTCAGTACGGCCAGCCAGTCCTGGCGGTTAGAGTTCTGTTTGAGATGAAGAAAGCTGGAGTCCAACCCAACGCCATCACCTATGGATACTACAACAAGGTAGCCATATCTTCCTCTGTCCAGTATCTGTGTTCTTTTGCCCATCTTAATCTTTTCCTTTTATTGGCCAGGACTATTACCAAGACTATTACCAGGAGTATTGGCATCAGTATTACCATCAGTATTACAAGTACTATTACCATCAGTATTACCAGGACTATTACCAGGAGTATTACCATCAGTATTACCAGGACTATTATCAGGACTATTACCAGAAGTATTACCAGCAGTATTACCATCAGTATTACCATGACTATTACCAGGAGTATTACCAGCAGTATTACCAGGACTGTGTGTGTGTGTGTGTGTGTGTGTGTGTGTGTGTGTGTGTGTGTGTGTGTGTGTGTGTGTGTGTGTGTGTGTGTGTGTGTGTGTGTGTGTGTGTGTGTGTGTGTGTGTGTGTACTAAGGCTATGTGTGTGAGTTTGTATGTAAGTAAGGAAGTGTAGCCTATATTAGTGAGTTCATAATGATGCTTCTATCTTTCTCCTCTCCTCCTCCTCTCTGCTCTTCCTCCTCTCCTCCTCCTCCTCCTCCTCCTCCTCCTCCTCCTCCTCCTCTCCTCCTCTTCCAGGCGGTGTTAGAGTCCACCTGGCCCTCCAGTACAAGAGGAGGTTATTTCATGTGGATGAAGCTGAGGAACGTGGTTATGGGTGTGGCTCAGTTCAGACAGGCGCTAAGGAAACAGCAGGCTCCACCCACTCAGAGCCCTCTGTCAGGTAACCATGACGATGCACTGCGCTCCTTCTCTCTGACATCAGAGTGCTGGGGTTAGGCTGTGATCGTGGAGTGGTGTGGTCTTAACACATTGTGAGGTTTCTGATTTGTCTGACAGACAAGACAACTGTGCATGCTTCTTTATGAAATGTATGTGTTGGTTTGAATCTGATGTGAAGCTTCAGTGTAATAGTGAATGTGTCTGAAAGAGCAATGTGAGAGGTGTCTGTCATGTCAGATACATACTGTATAGTATATACAGTGGGGAGAACAAGTATTTGATACACATTTTGCAGGTTTTCCTAATTACAAAGCATGTAGAGGTCTGTAATTTTTATCATAGGTACACTTCAACTGTGAGAGACGGAATCTAAAACAAAAATCCAGAAAATCACATTGTATGATTTTTAAATAATTAATTTGCATTTTATTGCATGACATAAGTATTTGATCACCTACCAACCAGTAAGAATTTTGGCTCTCACAGACCTGTTAGTTTTTCTTTAAGAAGCCCTCATGTTCTCCACTCATTACCTGTATTAACTGCACCTGTATAAAACACTGTAGTCCTCTAGTGACCTATAAAACACTGTAGTCCTCTAGTAACCTATAAAACACTGTAGTCCTCTAGTGACCTATAAAACACTGTAGTCCTCTAGTAACCTATAAAACACTGTAGTCCTCTAGTAACCTATAAAACACTGTAGTCCTCTAGTGACCTATAAAACACTGTAGTCCTCTAGTGACCTATAAAACACTGTAGTCCTCTAGTAACCTATAAAACACTGTAGTCCTCTAGTAACCTATAAAACACTGTAGTCCTCTAGTGACCTATAAAACACTGTAGTCCTCTAGTGACCTATAAAACACTGTAGTCCTCTAGTGACCTATAAAACACTGTTGCTTCAATCTGGGTTAAAGATGTCTTGGCACACACACACATTGTACAGTTACAGTCCGCAATATTTAAGTTGGTCTAAAGCCAGACGGCCCCAGACTGTGTAGACATCCAGCCCGTGGACCAGTCCTTGCTGTGCTGGACAGACACCTGTAGAGACCAGTCCTTGCTGTGCTGGACAGACACCTGTAGAGACCAGTCCTTGCTGTGCTGGACAGACACCTGTAGAGACCAGTCCTTGCTGTGCTGGACAGACACCTGTAGAGACCAGTCCTTGCTGTGCTGGACAGACACCTGTAGAGACCAGTCCTTGCTGTGCTGGACAGACACCTGTAGAGACCAGTCCTTGCTGTGCTGGACAGACACCTGTAGAGACCAGTCCTTGCTGTGCTGGACAGACACCTGTAGAGACCAGTCCTTGCTGTGCTGGACAGACACCTGTAGAGACCAGTCCTTGCTGTGCTGGACAGACACCTGTAGAGACCAGTCCTTGCTGTGCTGGACAGACACCTGTAGAGACCAGTCCTTGCTGTGCTGGACAGACACCTGTAGAGACCAGTCCTTGCTGTGCTGGACAGACACCTGTAGAGACCAGTCCTTGCTGTGCTGGACAGACACCTGTAGAGACCAGTCCTTGCTGTGCTGGACAGACACCTGTAGAGACCAGTCCTTGCTGTGCTGGACAGACACCTGTAGAGACCAGTCCTTGCTGTGCTGGACAGACACCTGTAGAGACCAGTCCTTGCTGTGCTGGACAGACACCTGTAGAGACCAGTCCTTGCTGTGCTGGACAGACACCTGTAGAGACCAGTCCTTGCTGTGCTGGACAGACACCTGTAGAGACCAGTACTTGCTGTGCTGGACAGACACCTGTAGAGACCAGTTGATTTAGGCTACATATTCCTCGCTGAAGAACCATCACAGAAAAATGTATTAACCCCTTAACACATTGTTGTTTTTGAGGAGCCAAAATGGTGTCCAAGTTTCTCTTAACGTCTTGTTGTCTTTGGGCAGATGGCAGCGACCTGGACGCTGTGAGTCACGGCAGCCTGGATAGCTCTGCCGACACTAACACGGTCGAGCAGGGCCCCTACGCCACTGACTCCATCAAAGTAGACCCCACTGACGATAGGCGTAGCACAGGTACACCCCAAAATGGCTGCCGACTACGGCTTACGGGAGCCGCCATCTTATTACACCTATTCTCAGTCTGACATCTCTTTTTTTCCTCCTCTCTCATTGCTTCCACACGGCCCTCCCTGCTCTCTCCCTGCTCTCTCCCTGCTCTCTCCCTGCTCTCTCCCTGCTCTCTCCCTGCTCTCTCCCTGCTCTCTCCCTGCTCTCTCCCTGCTCTCTCCCGCCCTCCTCCACCTCCTCCCTGCTCTCTCTCCACCTCCTCTCTGCTCTCTCCCTCCTCTTCCTCCCTGCTCTCCCCCTCCACCTCCTCCCTGCTCTCCCCCTCCACCTCCTCCCTGCTCTCTCCCTCCTCCTCCTCCCTGCTCTTTTCCTCCTCCTCCTCTCTGCTCTTTCCCTCCTCCCTGCTCTCTACCTCCTCCTCCTCTCTGCTCTTTCCCTCCTCCTCTCTGTTCTCTCTCTCCCTCCTCTCTGCTCTTTCCCTCCTCCCTGCTCTCTACCTCCTCCTCCTCTCTGCTCTTTCCCTCCTCCTCTCTGTTCTCTCTCTCCCTCCTCCTCTGCTCTTTCCCTCCGCCTTTCTTCATCTCTTCTTTCATGGCTTGTTGTCTAAATGTGTTTCTCCTTCACTATGGTTGCTCTGCTGTCCTCCTACCTAACTGCCCCCCCTCCCTCCCTCCCTCCCTCCTTGCCTGTGCTGTGTGTGCCCGTGCATGCAGTCAGCCACAGGGACAGGGGCGGTGTGGGGTCGGACACCCGGTCAGGTCACTCACACTGGGGGGGTTCTGACCTCCACTCCCCCCGCCACTCAGGTAAAACTATAACCTCACTTTCTTTCACTATCTACACCTCCCTCTCTCTCTCTCTCTCTCTCTCTCTCTCTCTCTCTCCTTCTTTTTCTCTCTTCACCTCCTCCACTGTGTCCTCTCTTCACCTTCTCCACTGTGTCCTCTCTTCACCTCCTCCACTGTGTCCTCTCTTCACCTCCTCCACTGTGTCCTCTCTTCACCTCCTCCACTGTGTCCTCTCTTCACCTCCTCCACTGTGTCCTCTCTTCACCTCCTCCACTGTGTCCTCTCTTCACCTCCTCCACTGTGTCCTCTCTTCACCTCCTCCACTGACTGTCTCCTCTCTTCACCTCCTCCACTGTGTCCTCTCTTCACCTCCTCCACTGTCTCCTCTCTGTATTTTAGGTTTTCCTCTCTTTTACTTTTAAAGCCACAGTTAACAATGCAACAGTGTGTCAGTTATAGAACAGCTTACTATGATGAAGTACTTTAATGTGAAATATAATGAATGTTTAGATCAGGGTGTCGAACTCATTTTGCCCCTCATTCCACATTCGTTCTTCACCGATGTCCGGAGGGCTGCACTTAAAGTTGGTAACATATCCTTGTTGTCAAATATTTTTTTAAATAGTCCCATATCCATCGCTTTTGGAGTTTTCGGTCCTCCCCTACTGTCTAGCATTCGTTTTGATGACTGTTATCAAGCTGGACAGAGTGAAGAGACTATAAATGACTGTTATCAAGCTGGACAGAGTGAAGAGACTATAAATGACTGTTATCAAGCTGGACAGAGTGAAGAGACTATAAATGACTGTTATCAAGCTGGACAGAGTGAAGAGACTATAAATGACTGTTATCAAGCTGGACAGAGTGAAGAGACTATAAATGACTGTTATCAAGCTGGACAGAGTGAAGAGACTATAGATGACTGTTATCAAGCTGGACAGAGTGAAGAGACTATAAATGACTGTTATCAAGCTGGACAGAGTGAAGAGACTATAAATGACTGTTATCAAGCTGGACAGAGTGAAGAGACTATAAATGACTGTTATCAAGCTGGACAGAGTGAAGAGACTATAAATGACTGTTATCAAGCTGGACAGAGTGAAGAGACTATAGATGACTGTTATCAAGCTGGACAGAGTGAAGAGACTATAAATGACTGTTATCAAGCTGGACAGAGTGAAGAGACTATAAATGACTGTTATCAAGCTGGACAGAGTGAAGAGACTATAAATGACTGTTATCAAGCTGGACAGAGTGAAGAGACTATAAATGACTGTTATCAAGCTGGACAGAGTGAAGAGACTATAAATGACTGTTATCAAGCTGGACAGAGTGAAGAGACTATAGATGACTGTTATCAAGCTGGACAGAGTGAAGAGACTATAGATGACTGTTATCAAGCTGGACAGAGTGAAGAGACTATAAATGACTGTTATCAAGCTGGACAGAGTGAAGAGACTATAAATGACTGTTATCAAGCTGGACAGAGTGAAGAGACTATAAATGACTGTTATCAAGCTGGACAGAGTGAAGAGACTATAGATGACTGTTATCAAGCTGGACAGAGTGAAGAGACTATAAATGACTGTTATCAAGCTGGACAGAGTGAAGAGACTATAAATGACTGTTATCAAGCTGGACAGAGTGAAGAGACTATAGATGACTGTTATCAAGCTGGACAGAGTGAAGAGACTATAAATGACTGTTATCAAGCTGGACAGAGTGAAGAGACTATAAATGACTGTTATCAAGCTGGACAGAGTGAAGAGACTATAGATGACTGTTATCAAGCTGGACAGAGTGAAGAGACTATAAATGACTGTTATCAAGCTGGACAGAGTGAAGAGACTATAAATGACTGTTATCAAGCTGGACAGAGTGAAGAGACTATAAATGACTGTTATCAAGCTGGACAGAGTGAAGAGACTATAAATGATTGTTATCAAGCTGGACAGAGTGAAGAGACTATAAATGACTGTTATCAAGCTGGACAGAGTGAAGAGACTATAAATGACTGTTATCAAGCTGGACAGAGTGAAGAGACTATAAATGACTGTTATCAAGCTGGACAGAGTGAAGAGACTATAGATGACTGTTATCAAGCTGGACAGAGTGAAGAGACTATAAATGACTGTTATCAAGCTGGACAGAGTGAAGAGACTATAAATGACTGTTATCAAGCTGGACAGAGTGAAGAGACTATAAATGACTGTTATCAAGCTGGACAGAGTGAAGAGACTATACATGTAGGTCCATTATAATTTTTACAGTTTTCATTTGGTTATAGTCATTTCAATGTGAACTGAGATCTTTTTTCCAGAACATTATCTTTTTTTTTTACTCAAACCCCATGTGGGCCAGATTGAATGGGTTTACGTTCCGGGCCGTATGTTTGACACCCCTGGTTTATATTATACAGATCACTACACGCCAGAAGTCTTGGTAAGCAGAGGTACTGTGTTGTAGTTCAGTAGGGGAGTCTGAGTGTTGAGTGTTGTCTTTGCTCAAGTTAGTTTCACAGGTTGTCATCTTATCATAGAGCGAGAGACAGAGCGAGCGAGAGACAGAGAGAGAGATGCATAGAGATGTACACTGAACAAAAATATAAACGCAAGGTGTAAAGTGTTGGTCCCATGTTTCATGAGCTGAAATAAAAGATCCCAGAAATGTTCCATACACACAAAAAGCTTATTTCTCTCAAATGTTTACATCCCTGTTAGTGAGCATTTTTTTGCCAAGATAATCCATCCACCTGACAGGCGTGGCATGTCAAGAAGCTGATTAAAGAGCTGTCACGATGTGGGTGTGGGAATGACCGCAGGGATTATAGTTCGACATAGATGTTTATTTTATTTACTATGTAATATAATTTTCCAATGAACGAACTATACACATCAAACAAACACGAAAGACAAAACGTCACGTTACCAAAATCAAAAACGGATAAAGAACGGACGTAACAACAGGAATACACTTACTTACACCGTGACTTGCGACATATATCGACAACGACCCACACCAGAGTGAATGACAGACTAACATATATAGGATCCCTAATTAGAGACAATGCGGTGCAGCTGCCTCTAATTAGGGATCCAACCCAAAACCCACGCAGAAACAGAAAAGAAAGACACTGTCAGACTCTGACCATAGCTACATAGAGAAGCAAATAGGCTTCTCTATGGCCAGAGCCTGACAAGAGCATGATCATTACACAGATGCAACTTGTGCTGGGGACAATAAAAGGCCACTCTAAAATCTGCAGTTTTGTCACACAACACAATGCCACAGGTGTCTCAAGTTCTGAGGGAGCGTGCAATTGATCGTTCATTTCTCTACAATAAGCCGCCTCCAACGTTGTTTTAGACAATTTGTCAGTACTATATGTCCAACCTGCCTTTCAACCACAGACTACCGTTGTGTGGGCAAGTGGTTTGCTGATGTCAACGTTGTGAACAGAGTGCCCCATGGGGTGGTGGGGTTATGGTATGGGCAGGCATAAGTTACGGACACAATTGCATTTTATCGATGGCAATTTGAATGCTCAGAAATACCGTGACGAGATCCTAAGGCCCATTGTGAGGCCAATCATTTTTTTTATGGTATCTGTGACCAACACATGCATATCTGTATTCCCAGTTATATGAAATCCATAGATTAGGGCCTAATTTATTTATTTAAATTGACTGATTTTCTTATATGAACTGTAACTCAATAAAATCTTGTTGCATCTTGCATTTATATTTTTGTTCACTATAGATTTATACAAGCCCGGTCGGGGTAAAGATGAATGTTTTATTCACAGACGAGGCAGGCAGGGAGGATCATGGAAAAGATGAAAGACGCCACCAGCAGACCAGACAGCTGGTGGCCAGGAGAGACAAAGTTTTCTCTCTCACACCGTCTCTCTCTGTCTCTCTCTCTCTCTCTCTCTCTCTCTCTCTCTCTCTCTCTCTCTCTCTCTCTCTCTCTCTATCGCTCGCTCTCTCTTTTTCTCTCTCAAGCTCTCTCTCACACCGTCTCTCGCTCTCTATCTCACACACCGTCTCTCTCTCTCTATCTCTCTCACACACCGTCTTTCTCTCTCTAACTCTCTCTCTCTATCTCTCTCTCTCTCTCTCTCTCTCTCTCTGTCTCTTTCTTTCTTTCCTTCTGCAGTTAGAAATAGAGATGCTGGAGTGAATGTGAGGGTGTAAGCAATGTGAGGGTGAGAAAGAGACAGTGAGGGAAATCAAGATTGGCAATACCATTGTTTACGAGGTTACCATGAATGATCATGTATTGTTTACGAGATTACCATAAAATACCATGTATTGTTTACGAGGTTACCATAAATTACCATGTATTGTTTACGAGGTTACCATAAATTACCATGTATTGTTTACGAGGTTACCATAAATCACCATGTGTTGTTTACGAGGTTACCATAAATCACCATGTGTTGTTTACGAGGTTACCATAAATTACCATGTATTGTTTACGAGGTTTAATGTTTGATTTCTTACATTTAATAATTCAGTAATGATTCAAAAAAATTATGTCAATCATCCGTTTTTTCTATCACTAGTCGAAACTGTCTACACTGCTCACTGTTCATTGGCTGCTAACAGCTGAGAACTGCTAGCTAACCGTTAAGCACAAAAACAGTCAACAACTTCGGGGTTACAGAACCCTAGAACTCGAAAGCAAGAACTGCCGAAAATGAACAGTCAAAGAGGAGGATAGTTATTGTCGAAATAGAGGCGTACTAAGACAAAAGAAACTTGACACAGTGTGTAACACATTAGAGCAGGAAATTAAGTTGGTTTAAAATACTGGAAGTGAATGCTGGAATTAAACAATTAACTATGCAAATAAGCAAAAGCTTTGTGCATTTAGGAAGTAGACGCCTGGCTCAAACAGAAGCCTGTTTCTATAAGGAAGTAGACGCCTGTCTCAAACAGAAGCCTGTTTCTATAAGGAAGTAGACGCCTGTCTCAAACAGAAGCCTGTTTCTATAAGGAAGTAGACGCCTGTCTCAAACAGAAGCCTGTTTCTATAAGGAAGTAGACGCCTGTCTCAAACAGAAGCCTGTTTCTATAAGGAAGTAGACGCCTGTCTCAAACAGAAGCCTGTTTCTATAAGGAAGTAGACGCCTGTCTCAAACAGAAGCCTGTTTCTATAAGGAAGTAGACGCCTGTCTCAAACAGAAGCCTGTTTCTATAAGGAAGTAGACGCCTGGCTCAAACAGAAGCCTGTTTCTATAAGGAAGTAGACGCCTGGCTCAAACAGAAGCCTGTTTCTATAAGGAAGTAGACGCCTGTCTCAAACAGAAGCCTGTTTCTATAAGGAAGTAGACGCCTGTCTCAAACAGAAGCCTGTTTCTATAAGGAAGTAGACGCCTGTCTCAAACAGAAGCCTGTTTCTATAAGGAAGTAGACGCCTGTCTCAAACAGAAGCCTGTTTCTATAAGGAAGTAGACGCATGTCTCAAACAGAAGCCTGTTTCTATAAGGAAGTAGACGCATGTCTCAAACAGAAGCCTGTTTCTATAAGGAAGTAGACGCCTGGCTCAAACAGAAGCCTGTTTCTATAAGGATGTAGACGCCTGTCTCAAACAGAAGCCTGTTTCTATAAGGAAGTAGACGCCTGTCTCAAACAGAAGCCTGTTTCTATAAGGAAGTAGACGCCTGGCTCAAACAGAAGCCTGTTTCTATAAGGATGTAGACGCCTGTCTCAAACAGAAGCCTGTTTCTATAAGGAAGTAGACGCCTGGCGCAAACAGAAGCCTGTTTCTAATAAATGGCTGCTTTGTTCAGTGATTTAAGCAAATTAACGTTGGTTGTTTTTTTAAATTAACCTTTATTTAACCAGGCAAATTCTTATTTACAATTACGGTCTATGAACAGTGGGTTAACTGCCTTGTTCAGGGGCAGAAATAGACAGGACAGATGTTTACCTTGTCAGCTCGGTCATTCGATCCTGCAACGCTCTAACCACTCAGTGTTCAGTGATTTAAGCAAATAAACTACTGTTGTGTTCACTGATTTAAGCAAATAAATGACCGGGCTATTAATTGACGTTTTCCGGTATGTGAGGTAGAGTGAGAGAGTGAGAGAACTGAAATAGACACTGAGATTGTCAGATGTCAGATCTCTCCTCCACAGCATCAGTACAGTACGTCATGTCAAACTGCGGTAGAGTTCTATATCTTACTCTATGGTACTGGATATCAACTGACGTACCTCTCTTACTGCAACAGTGATGGGTCCCAAGAGTTGAGGAGATGAAAGTAGGAAACTATAGTGTGTTCCATTGATCTCCTGCAGCATGCTGACCAACCAGCTAAGAAATGATAGAACAGAAAACCCAACTCAATGCTAGAGAGGAGCAGTCAACTATTCCTAATTGTTTGGTTCTAGGGAGCAGTGTTAGAATAGTTCAATTAAGAGTTCTAAATGAGGAATGTCTCTTGGAGTCGCTAGTTGTGTTTAGAAGTGCACTAACTACCTCTCTCTACCCTCCTTCCTCCAGGGGATCAGTCAGACCTGGGGTATAACTCCCTATCTAAAGAAGAGGTGCGTAGAGGAGAGCCCACCCCACTGGACAGGGACAGGGACAGGGACAGCACCCAGGACAAGGACAAGAAGAAGGAGAGTGACTGCAGCTCCTGTGAGTGTTGCTACAGTATATATTCTGTTAGATCTCCCCTGCTGCACCAATGCTGAAAGATGACGCCCAGCAGGCTGCTTTTCATTCTCTACTGCCCTCTGGTGGAGGTTTAGACTGTCTGTCCCACAATGCTGTCAACGTCGTATATTCAGGTCTATATAGTAAATCTGTTATCTCAAAATAAAAGGCTTTATGTTTGCATGTACAGTACCAGTCAAAGGTTTGTACACACCTACTCATTCAATGGTTTTTAATGAATAATAGTGAAGACATCAAAACTATAAAATAAGAGTGTGCAAAGCTGTCATCAAGGCAAAGGGTGGCTACTTTGAAGAATCTCATATAAAATATATTTTAATTTTTTAACACTTTTTTGGTTACTACATGATTCTATATGTGTTATTTCATAGTTTTGATGTCTTCACTATTATTCTACAAAAAAAGAAAAACCCTTGAATGAGTAAGTGTCCAAACTTGATGTTCTTATCTCAGGCGTATTTGTTGGTGTGGTTGTACTAATTGCGTGTGTGTGTGTGTGTGTGTGTGTGTGTGTGTGTGTGTGTGTGTGTGTGTGTGTGTGTGTGTGTGTGTGTGTGTCCAGTGTCGGAAACAGAGAGTGCTAAGGGCAGTGGAGACTGTCTCCTCCAACGGGACTTCCCAGAGGTCAACGGTCCATTCAAGCGGCATAATTCCGGCATCGTCCGCGGCAACTGTCCCTATGACGATATAGCCTGTGAGCCCAAGGGGTCAACCAGCACAGGTAAATACCTGGAACTACTACCTCTACTTCTTCTCATGTTATTTTAATCCTGTTTACATGGACACATCTGAAAAGGCTACCTGATAGTACTGATAAATGCAGAAAATCACCAATCAGTGAACATGTTATTTTTGGGAAGCATATTTGATTCTGAGTAGGGACTTATAAAGTTTATATTTGAAAGCAATTTCTAAAACCCAGACGTTGGGTTTTAGAAAGGGTCTAACGCCTCTGATCTTTCTAAAACCTAACTCACTTCACTGTCGCTAAAGAGGGAGGCTCGCTCGGCTGCCAGCACATGGGCAGATCAAATACACCACTGGAACGCTGATTGAGATGTACATGTCCTAATAATTTGAAATATTGCTCAGAAAACGGCGTGTGCTTACTTAGATTTTTACCTTACGCAAATTAAGATAACAGAGTAAGGTGTTTATTTTGCATAAACTGCCTACTGCCATAATCTATTTAATATCAAACCAAACTATTTAATATCCCTCCCTCTCCTCCCCTCTCCCTCCCTCCCTCCCCCTCTCCTCTCTCCAGACCATGTAGCAGGTCTCCTGTTCACCTACTGTCTGGAGGAGATAGGTGTGGTTGAGGCAAATTTCAGTGCCCTTGAGGAGGGAGGAGGAGGTGGTGGTGGAGGAGGAGGAGGTGGTGGTGGTGGTGGTGGTGGAGGAGGAGAAGGTGGAGGAGGAGGAGGAGGAGCAAGTGGAGGAGGAGGTGAGTCATAACTATAGTCCATAACTGATCTATTCATTGTCTATTTACTGTATGTCTGTCTTCCATTATGTGCTGAATGCATCTGTAGTGCAAGGCTGGAGAAGGTGAGTCAGCTGTAACTATCAACCAGAACTATTTCCTGTCTTGTTCTGTCTGTCTTGACATGCCTAGTTTATATGGCTCTATATCTGTACTGGATGCTAAGTGGAGGAGGTGAACCAGCTATAACTATCCATCAGAACTCACCTAGCAATTTATACTTGTATTCTTCTAGTTCTGTCTGTCTTGTCATTATGTCTTGTGATGTCTCTATCTGTACTGTATAGTAGATATGCTTTACTCAGTTTACTGTATGTTGTGTACAAAACGTCATGTTTCAGGAGAATTGTTTCTATCCGTCTCGAAGGACCATGAAAAATAAGGACATAATAAAGTCTCCTCTCCTCTCCTCTCCTCTCCTCTCCTCTCCTCTCCTCTCCTCTCCTCTCCTCTCCTCTCCAGGCCATGACTGGCAGGGTGTGCGAGGGTGCAGACTGAGTGGAGAAAACAGGATTGGCAGTGGTAGCAGTGGCACTCCAGTGCGGGGGCTGCGGTTGGGGCTGCACCAGGGAGAGCCTGACCCAGCCAGGATAGCAGAGAACCTGGGGGCAGACGCCAAGATCCTCCAGGGGACCAGCTTCAGCCAGACCAAGAGGCCCCGGTCATTAGCCCTGGGAGGGTCAGATGGGGTTGGAGCTGCAAGGGGTAGAACCAGGTGAATAATCATTGATGTGGAACATTACTGACCACTGCCATTTTTCAAAAGAGATTTTATCTCAATGAGAATAACCTGTATTAATAAATTAAGTCATGGATTTTAGATTCTCCTCTCTGTTTGTTTCTGTTTCTGCTCCTGGAATTAAAGATCTCCTTCGAGAATCAGGAAATTATGAATATCAAAATGTATTTTCATCTATATATTTATTAAAATGGAATTTATCCATCAGGCGCTGCAGACGTAGAGACAGCCCAGAAGACGGAGAGGAGAGGGACTCGAGTGACGAGGACAAGAATAACACAGACGCCATCTTTGATCTGGAGGACCTAGATCTGGACGGACCAACCACAGAGAGCGTTGCTAAAACCAGCCAATCACGGAAGATAATGTTGGAACGAAGCGCCAGCTATGGCGGTGTGGGTGTGGCCTCAGCCTTGCGGGGAGCCGTTAAACGAACGGGGATCGAGACAGGCTTCGACCCTCTGTCCCTCCTGGTGGCCGAGTCCAAGTCCCAGGGGGACAGAGAGGACGACCTGGAAGTAGAAATGGATGGGGTCGCGACCCCTACGGGCCGCCGCCAGGACCACCTGGCTAGGGAGATAGAGATGTATATGAACCATATGGGTTCTCCTCTGAACAGCCGTACCCCCAGTATGGACCTCCAGGACCCCTCCAGTCCCCTGTTCCTCCACAATCCTCCCCCACTCATCACCACCGCTCGACGGGCCAGTCTCCCCCATAGCTCCCCTCTCAGGACAGGAGGATTCCCGCGCTCCAGGACCTACCACTCCCCCTCGCCCTCCCAGCCTGCCAGACAGAGGCTCTGGTCCTCACCCCCCTGTCCCCGCTCCACCCCCACCCCCACCCCCAGCCCACGCCCCAGCCCCTACCGAGACAGGGACCTGGGTTTTCCGTCCCCCTCTCTGTCCTCCTCCTCCTTCGCCCTGGACCAGCTCCTCACCCCCACCCTGGATGTGTTTAAGAGCAGCATGTTCTCAGCAGGGAAAGGTGTGGCAGAGAAGGCTAGCCGGTGGTACTCTCGCCTGGCCACCTCCTACACCATGCCCACCAAGGTACGCTCATTGGTTGTCAATGGAGGGTGTTCTATTGGTGCATCAAAATAACATATTTCTGAAAGGCAGAAGCTATTTTGTAATATTGTGTGACATGAATCAGAACAAGTGTCTTGTCCACACACCACTACTTACTGCAGCTAGTTGCTTCCCAGATTCTCAGAGCAGACACATTGCAGCAACATTCATTTTGTTCCTGAACCTCCATTGTATCCCCTGTCCACCCCCTCCAGGATGGTAACTGTGACCGTCTGAGTGTGTCCTCTCTGGGCATGGACCCTGACTGCTCCTCCCTGTTGGATGTAGATGAAGAGGGCCTGGGGGACCCAGAGGGCTCCATCATCTCCCCTCAGAGGAACGGCCCCAGGCCCCGTAGGAGCCCCAGGAGAAGCCCACCCAGACGCAGTCCCCTTGGGAGCAGACTGGATAGTCCCACAAACAGACAGACAGGTAACATATTGCTGCCCTGTCACTGGGGGGTGAGAGGAGGAGCTAGAGTCAGACAACCAGGTACTGCCCTGTCACTGGGGGGTGAGAGGAGGAGCTAGAGTCAGACAACCAGGTACTGCCCTGTCACTGGGGGGGAGAGAGGGAGGAGCTAGGGTCAGACATCCAGGTACTGCCCTGTGACTGGGGGGGAGAGAGGGAGAAAGGACTCTTACTAACTACGCCAGCAGACGATGCCTTGTGCAGTTGAGGTGATTAAGGTGACGTCTGAGTGGAGGTCTTCATTCAAGCTACTCAGACTCTCTGCTCTTCTCATGTCTCATGTGTCATGTCTCATGTCTCATTCACTGTGTACTAGCACTAACACACCTGACATGGAAATGCACTGCCCTGAGTTAGCTAAAGGCGAGCCATCAATGACTGTTTACCTCTGACACCAATGCTAGCAGATCTTTATGGATAATGGTATGCTTCTTCTCCGGTTGTGTCCTGTCTCCTCCAGGTTTTCCTCTCCCAGACCGGTCTGATCTGGGCTCGTCTCGCTACACCAGCAATACCAGTGTCTTCCACAACTACGCCATGGAGGTGAGAACACCACACATACAGACCTCTCAAACTCAACCAGAAAAACCCACAGGAACATTGAAAAGAAGCCAACAGTACAGATTGTCATATAGGATGATCAATCAAGTATCAAGTACAAAGGACAAAGAATCCTTCTCATTCATACAACCAGACCAGGGTGGTCTCTGCCATTTTGTGCCGACCCCTGACTGACCTGATGTCCATCTTGCTGTGTTTTTCCAGCTGCTGATCTCCAGCTGTTCTCGCTGTAAGACGTGTGACTGTCTGGTGTACGATGAGGAGATCATGGCAGGATGGACGGCTGACGACTCTAACCTCAACACCACCTGTCCCTTCTGTGGGAGTACATTCCTCCCCTTCCTCAATGTAGAGATCAGAGACCTGAGAGGACCTGGGAGGTACACTATATATACACAGCCTCTCCTTCCTCAATGTAGAGATCAGAGACCTGAGAGGACCTGGGAGGTACACTATATATACACAGCCTCTCCTTCCTCAATGTAGAGATCAGAGACCTGAGAGGACCTGGGAGGTACACTATATATACACAGCCTCTCCTTCCTCAATGTAGAGATCAGAGACCTGAGAGGACCTGGGAGGTACACTATATATACACAGCCTCTCCTTCCTCAATGTAGAGATCAGAGACATTAGACCCTCCTTATTCCCTAATATCACACATACACTCCTCCTTCTTCATCCCTCCTCTCCTCCTTCCTCTCCTCCTTCCTCTCCTCCTCTCCTCCTCTCATCCCTCCTCTCCTCCCTCCTCTCATATCTCCTCTCCTCCCTCATCTCCTCCTTCCTCTCCTCCTCTCCTCCCTCCTCTCCTCCACTCATATCTCCTCTCCTCCCTCCTCTCCTCCTCTCATATCTCCTATCCTCCCTCCTCTCCTCCTCTC
>CM042381.1:31908144-32073537 GCA_023634145.1 Thymallus thymallus
TCTAGTCAACCTGTTTCATTTTCTCGGTCCTCAGTATCTTCTAGTCAACCTGTTTCATTTTCTCGGTCCTCAGTATCTTCTAGTCGACCTGTTTCATTTTCTCGGTCCTCAGTATCTTCTAGTCGACCTGTTTCATTTTCTCGGTGCTCAGTATCTTCTAGTCAACCTGTTTCATTTTCTCGGTCCTCAGTATCTTCTAGTCAACCTGTTTCATTTTCTCGGTCCTCTATCTTCTAGTCAACCTGTTTCATTTTCTCGGTCCTCAATCTTCTAGTCAACCTGTTTCATATTCTCGGTCCTCAGTATCTTCTAGTCAACCTGTTTCATTTTCTCGGTCCTCAGTATCTTCTAGTCAACCTGTTTCATTTTCTCGGTCCTCAGTATCTTCTAGTCAACCCGTTTCATTTTCTCGGTCCTCAGTATCTTCTAGTCAACGTGTTTCATTTTCTCTGTCCTCAGTATCTTCTAGTCAACCTGTTTGATTTTCTCGGTCCTCAGTATCTTCTAGTCAACCTGTTTCATTTTCTCGGTCCTCAGTATCTTCTAGTCAACCTGTTTCATTTTCTCTGTCCTCAGTATCTTCTAGTCAACCTGTTTCATTTTCTCGGTCCTCAGTATCTTCTAGTCAACCTGTTTCATTTTCTCTGTGCTCAGTATCTTCTAGTCAACCTGTTTCATTTTCTCGGTCCTCAGTATCTTCTAGTCAACCTGTTTCATTTTCTCTGTCCTCAGTATCTTCTAGTCAACCTGTTTCATTTTCTCGGTCCTCAGTATCTTTGCATTTGTGTGGTTAAAATGCATTGCTGTATTGCTGTTTTCCACTTGTTTGACAGTCTGAGAATTATGTGGTCTGTCTTTGATTGAATTGTCAAATAACGTTGTTTCTAGTGATTCATTTTCTTCAGTTCTTCCAACATCTTAATGTGTGTCTTCGTCTAGTTGGATCTCAATTATACTCATGTATTATACATCCTGTATTATACATCCTGTATTATACATCCTGTATTATAGAGTCCTGTATTTTACATCCTGTATTATAGAGTCCTGTATTATACATCCTGTATTATACATCCTGTATTATACAGTCCTGTATTATACAGTCCTGTATTATACATCCTGTATTATACATCCTGTATTATACACTCCTCTATTTGTGGATGTGTTAGCATCTCTGGTTGACTGTGTGTTGTACCTCTTGCATACCTGTGTGTGCACGTGGACGTGGACGTGTCTGTTATATATGTGTATTAGTGTACCCTACATATCCCTCTGCCCTGACCCTGACCCCTCCCTCTGCCCTGACCCCTCCCTCTGCCTCCAGGTATGGGCTACCCGTTGTGTCGTCCTGTGAGCGAGGCAGAGCGTCCGTTTGGGGAGGAGCTACTCCACAGCGTGGTCAAGAGCATCCAGAGGAACGATGTCTCTCGACCAATGGGACAGCTCCTACAGCTGCTGGGGCAGAGGCTGGGGGTCAAGAGGCAAAGGTCAGGGGTTGCACATGAATAACTCCGTTGTCCAGGGCATGTTCAGGAGGACAGACATGATTCAGAGCGTTTCACGTCCCTGAACACACCCCACGAGTCAGTTAGTGAAAATATAGCAATACTAAGTATCATTAACCCTTTGATGCCAAAGACAGCCAGTCAGCATGCGATCTACTGGAACTAGTCTGCTAAATCCCCACTGTAACATCTAACATCTAACATCCCTGTGATCTTCCCTCTGCAGGAGTCTGTACAGAGATATCCTCTTCCTGTCTCTGGTGGCTCTGGGAAAGGACAACATTGACATCGGTAAGTCTGCTTCCATGGTGCTAGTACTGTAATGTATGCACAGCCAACAACTCTCCAGGAGCAGGGTCCGCACATGTCATCTAGAAGGAAACTAAATACTCATACACTTTAGAATGCTCCTGCAATGTATCGATGTGTTCATTTCGCCTCTTCCTCGTCCCTCCAGACGCTTTCGACCGTGAATACAAGATGGCGTACGACCGCCTCAGCCCCAACCTGGTGAAACTGACGCACAACTGCGACCGTCCGCCCAGCACTGGGGTCATGGAGTGTCGCAAGACCTTCGGAGAGCCCTACCTCTGAACTCATGTCACCTCCGACACCTCAGCCTTCGCCCGGCCAGTCACCTCCACCACCCAGCATAGCACAGCCATGGGTAGCACACATGGGTAGGGTTCAAGAGATATTTGTGTCCATGAAAAGTGCTGTATAAAATCGGTGGCTCTCCCAAAGAGGACTGAGGATTGCTTTAAAGACAAGCTCAGGAAGCCCTTAAGAAAGACTTAGAGAATGTGTGATGATACCTTGTTGATACCGTGATGTTTGATACCTTGTTGATACTGTGATGTTTGGGTCATGTCTGTCACTTGTGAGAAATGTAACGGAGCTGACAAACCAAGGCTGGTGTTATTATGTAGTCTGACTAGTCTCACAAAAGGGATTTTTTAAATCACATCTCATCACTTGGATGTATATGAACTAGACATACCACTCTGGATGGATGGAGAACATACTCATTAACGTAACAACGTTTGCACACAAATGTGTTCCATTTCTGGGTTTCCACTTATGTTTTAGAAATCTTGTACAAATTGTTATATACAATGCAAAATGTACTTTATATACAATAGGACCTTTAAAAAAAACAAAAAAAACATTTGTATTATATAGTCATATATAGAGAATAATATTAGCAATATTTTACTTAAATGAATTCTATTTATACAAAGTAAGCATTTTATTTATTCTAGTCATTTGTATTTGTTTAGCTGGATGTACAGTACTGGCTTCATGTCAGGTTGAACATCCATTCATCTCCTCCTGTGGTTGATGGATGTACTGGCTTCATGTCAGGTTGAACATCCATTCATATCCTCCTGTGATTGATGGATGTACTGGCTTCATGTCAGGTTGAACATCCATTCATCTCCTCCTGTGATTGATGGATGTACTGGCTTCATGTCAGGTTGAACATCCATTCATATCCTCCTGTGATTGATGGATGTACTGGCTTCATGTCAGGTTGAACATCCATTCATCTCCTCCTGTGGTTGATGGATGTACTGGCTTCATGTCAGGTTGAACATCCATTCATATCCTCCTGTGATTGATGGATGTACTGGCTTCATGTCAGGTTGAACATCTATTCATCTCCTCCTGTGATTGATGGATGTACTGGCTTCATGTCAGGTTGAACATCCATTCATCTCCTCCTGTGGTTGGATGTACTGGCTTCATGTCAGGTTGAACATCCATTCATCTCCTCCTGTGGTTGGATGTACTGGCTTCATGTCAGTTTGAACATCCATTCATATCCTCCTGTGGTTGATGGATGTACTGGCTTCATGTCAGTTTGAACATCCATTCATCTCCTCCTGTGGTTGATGGATGTACTGGCTTCATGTCAGTTTGAACATCCATTCATCTCCTCCTGTGGTTGATGGATGTACTGGCTTCATGTCAGTTTGAACATCCGTTCATCTCCTCCTGTGATTGATGGATGTACTGGCTTCATGTCAGTTTGAACATCCATTCATCTCCTCCTGTGATTGATGGATGTACTGGCTTCATGTCAGGTTGAACATCCATTCATCTCCTCCTGTGGTTGGATGTACTGGCTTCATGTCAGTTTGAACATCCATTCATCTCCTCCTGTGATTGATGGATGTACTGGCTTCATGTCAGGTTGAACATCCATTCATCTCCTCCTGTGGTTGGATGTACTGGCTTCATGTCAGTTTGAACATCCATTCATATCCTCCTGTGGTTGATGGATGTACTGGCTTCATGTCAGTTTGAACATCCATTCATCTCCTCCTGTGGTTGATGGATGTACTGGCTTCATGTCAGTTTGAACATCCATTCATCTCCTCCTGTGGTTGATGGATGTACTGGCTTCATGTCAGTTTGAACATCCGTTCATCTCCTCCTGTGATTGATGGATGTACTGGCTTCATGTCAGTTTGAACATCCATTCATCTCCTCCTGTGATTGATGGATGTACTGGCTTCATGTCAGGTTGAACATCCATTCATCTCCTCCTGTGGTTGGATGTACTGGCTTCATGTCAGTTTGAACATCCATTCATCTCCTCCTGTGATTGATGGATGTACTGGCTTCATGTCAGGTTGAACATCCATTCATCTCCTCCTGTGGTTGGATGTACTGGCTTCATGTCAGGTTGAACATCCATTCATCTCCTCCTGTGGTTGGATGTACTGGCTTCATGTCAGTTTGAACATCCATTCATATCCTCCTGTGGTTGATGGATGTACTGGCTTCATGTCAGTTTGAACATCCATTCATCTCCTCCTGTGGTTGATGGATGTACTGGCTTCATGTCAGTTTGAACATCCATTCATCTCCTCCTGTGGTTGATGGATGTACTGGCTTCATGTCAGTTTGAACATCCGTTCATCTCCTCCTGTGATTGATGGATGTACTGGCTTCATGTCAGTTTGAACATCCATTCATCTCCTCCTGTGATTGATGGATGTACTGGCTTCATGTCAGGTTGAACATCCATTCATCTCCTCCTGTGGTTGGATGTACTGGCTTCATGTCAGTTTGAACATCCATTCATCTCCTCCTGTGATTGATGGATGTACTGGCTTCATGTCAGGTTGAACATCCATTCATCTCCTCCTGTGGTTGGATGTACTGGCTTCATGTCAGTTTGAACATCCATTCATATCCTCCTGTGGTTGATGGATGTACTGGCTTCATGTCAGTTTGAACATCCATTCATCTCCTCCTGTGGTTGATGGATGTACTGGCTTCATGTCAGTTTGAACATCCATTCATCTCCTCCTGTGGTTGATGGATGTACTGGCTTCATGTCAGTTTGAACATCCGTTCATCTCCTCCTGTGATTGATGGATGTACTGGCTTCATGTCAGTTTGAACATCCATTCATCTCCTCCTGTGATTGATGGATGTACTGGCTTCATGTCAGGTTGAACATCCATTCATCTCCTCCTGTGGTTGGATGTACTGGCTTCATGTCAGTTTGAACATCCATTCATCTCCTCCTGTGATTGATGGATGTACTGGCTTCATGTCAGGTTGAACATCCATTCATCTCCTCCTGTGGTTGGATGTACTGGCTTCATGTCAGGTTGAACATCCATTCATCTCCTCCTGTGGTTGGATGTACTGGCTTCATGTCAGTTTGAACATCCATTCATATCCTCCTGTGGTTGATGGATGTACTGGCTTCATGTCAGTTTGAACATCCATTCATCTCCTCCTGTGGTTGATGGATGTACTGGCTTCATGTCAGTTTGAACATCCATTCATCTCCTCCTGTGGTTGATGGATGTACTGGCTTCATGTCAGTTTGAACATCCGTTCATCTCCTCCTGTGATTGATGGATGTACTGGCTTCATGTCAGTTTGAACATCCATTCATCTCCTCCTGTGATTGATGGATGTACTGGCTTCATGTCAGGTTGAACATCCATTCATCTCCTCCTGTGGTTGGATGTACTGGCTTCATGTCAGTTTGAACATCCATTCATCTCCTCCTGTGATTGATGGATGTACTGGCTTCATGTCAGGTTGAACATCCATTCATCTCCTCCTGTGGTTGATGGATGTACTGGCTTCATGTCAGGTTGAACATCCATTCATCTCCTCCTGTGATTGATGGATGTACTGGCTTCATGTCAGGTTGAACATCCATTCATCTCCTGTGATTGATGGATGTACTGGCTTCATGTCAGGTTGAACATCCATTCATATCCTCCTGTGATTGATGGATGTACTGGCTTCATGTCAGGTTGAACATCCATTCATATCCTCCTGTGATTGATGGATGTACTGGCTTCATGTCAGGTTGAACATCCATTCATATCCTCCTGTGGTTGGATGTACTGGCTTCATGTCAGGTTGAACATCCATTCATCTCCTCCTGTGATTGATGGATGTACTGGCTTCATGTCAGTTTGAACATCCATTCATATCCTCCTGTGGTTGATGGATGTACTGGCTTCATGTCAGTTTGAACATCCATTCATATCCTCCTGTGGTTGATGGATGTACTGGCTTCATGTCAGGTTGAACATCCATTCATCTCCTCCTGTGATTGATGGATGTACTGGCTTCATGTCAGGTTGAACATCCATTCATCTCCTCCTGTGATTGATGGATGTACTGGCTTCATGTCAGTTTGAACATCCATTCATCTCCTCCTGTGATTGATGGATGTACTGGCTTCATGTCAGTTTGAACATCCATTCATCTCCTCCTGTGATTGATGGATGTACTGGCTTCATGTCAGGTTGAACATCCATTCATCTCCTCCTGTGGTTGGATGTACTGGCTTCATGTCAGTTTGAACATCCATTCACCTCCTCCTGTGGTTGGATGTACTGGCTTCATGTCAGGTTGAACATCCATTCATATCCTCCTGTGGTTGATGGATGTACTGCCTTCATGTCAGGTTGAACATCCATTCATCTCCTCCTGTGATTGGATGTACTGGCTTCATGTCAGTTTGAACATCCATTCATCTCCTCCTGTGGTTGATGGATGTACTGGCTTCATGTCAGGTTGAACATCCATTCATCTCCTCCTGTGGTTGATGGCTGTTAGAAAGGTCAAGTAGTATTTCCAGTGAGTAGTGTTACTGCACCTGTTACTGCACCACATTAATGTCCATCACATACCGAACTAAGCTGGTTTACGGTATTGTATCAAAGATTCACTCAAAACCACTTTAAAACTGCCAGAATGTTGTGTTAAATACTTAATTCCACTGCACTTTACAACAGATGTTGTTGTTGTTGACGAGACGTATCCTGAGTATGGATTGATTTGTCTGATCAACAATATAAATGTCTGTTACAGAAATACCCATAATGAGTCGAATACTTTGACGTTTACAAAACTGATTGACCACTGTTTCTGTTTTTAAAGTAACATGCAACTGTAAAACAGACTTTGACATCTTTGGCACAACATGCTGTATGAATCGGCACCACAGATATCAGTATTAATATTGTTAAAGTGAAAGTACCTTTAGAGTACCTTTTAAGTTTGAGTACCTTTAGAGTACCTCTGTGTACTGTTAAGAACATTTAGTTACCCTGTTGATATATGGAGGGAATATTGCTACACAAAAGTAGATTTCCATGTTTTATATGCTTTCATATTCTCTATGTTACCTGTAGATGTGAGCCTCTCTTCAGGGGTTATGAGCTGTGAATAGTGGGTTATGACAGGGCATTTATAAGGAACGTATGGCTTCGTATGGAACGTAGGGTTTCATTTTCTTATGTTTTTGAGAACCAAAAAGTAATCATTCAAAACAGTACGATGGTACAGTGTACTGTATATACTGAACACAAATACAAACGCAACATGTAAAGTGTTGGTCCCATGTTTCATGAGCTGAAATAAAAGATCCCAGAAATGTTCCATACGAACAAAAAAACTTATTTCTCTCAAATGTTCTGCATACATTTGTTTACTTCCCTGTTAGTGAGCATTTCTCCTTTGTCAAGATAATCCATCCACCTGACAGGTGTGACATATCAAGAATCTGATTAAACAGCATGATCATTACACATTAATTAAAGGACACTCTAGAATGTGCAGTTTTGTCACACAACACAACACCACAGATGTCTCTAGTTTTGAGGGAGCGTGCAATTTGGATGCTGACTGCAGGAATATCCAACAGAGCTTTTTCCAGAGAATTGAATGTTAATTTCTCTACCATAAGCCGCCTCCAACATCGTTTCAGAGAATTTGGCAGTACATCCAAGCGGCCTCACAACCGCAGACCACATGTAACCACGCCAGCCCGGGACCTCCACATCCGGTTTCTTCACCTGCAGGATTGTCTGAGGAGGGGTAGTGGGGGTGCTGAGGAGTATTTCTGTCTGTAATAAAACCCTTTTGTGAGGAAAAAATCATTCTGTTTGGCTGGGCTTGGCTCCCCAGTGGCTGGGCTTGGCTTCCAAGTGGGTGGGCTTGGCTCCCCAGTGGGTGGGCCTATGCTCTTATTTTAATTGAATGATTTCCTTCTGAACTGTAATTCAGTAAAATCTTTGAAATTATTGCATGATGCGTTTATATTTGTGTTCAGTATAGTTCTGTTAGGAGCTACAAGTCTAGAGCTGGGGTCAGTAAGAATGATTCATAACATAATGTAATGTAATGTAATGTAATGACTGAGTCCAGGGTTGGGTTTAATTCAATAATTTCAATTCTCTTCAATTTAGAATCTGGTTAATTTTCTGAATTGACTAATTGAAATGGAATTGACCCCAACCCTGACTGTCGCCCCAATCACAGGTTTTATTCCTAAACCTGAAACTAGTTCAGTTCTAGTGAAAACGCAATGGTCTCTGGTTTCTAACCCATGTTAAGGACGTCAGGCAGACACAAAGCACCAACGTTCAATAACTTGATACATCCTGAAAAGCTTTATTTATGGTCCTATATTAAGTTTAAATACACTTAGGTTGAAGTCATTAAAACTCATTTTTCAACCACTCCACAGATTTCATGTTAACAAACTATAGTTTTGACAAGTCGGTTAGGACATCTACTTTGTGCATGACACAAGTAATTCTTCCAACAATTGTTTACAGACAGATTATTTCACTTATAAGTCACTATATCACAATTCCAGTGGGTCAGAAGTTTACATACACTAAGTTGACTGTGCCTTTAAACAGCTTGGAAAATTCCAGAAAATGATGTCATGGCTTTAGAAGCTTCTGATAAGCTAATTGACATCATTTGAGACAATTGGAGGTGTACCTGTGGATGTATTTCAAGGCAAATGGGTATTTTCCAAATGGACAATGACCCCAAGCATACTTCCAAAGTTGTGGCAAAATGGATTAAGGACAACAAAGTAAATGTTTTGGAGTGGCCATCACAAATTTGTGGGCAGAACTGAAAAAGCGTGTGCGAGCACGGAGGCCTACAAACCTGACTCAGTTACACCAGTTCTGTCAGGAGGAATGGGCCAAAATTCACCCAACTTATTGTGGGAAGCTTGTGGAAGGCTACCTGAAACGTTTGACCCAAGTTAAACAATTTAAAGGCAATGCTACCAAATACTAATTGAGCGTATGTAAACTTCTGACCCACTGGGAATGTGATGAAATGAGATAAAAAAAAATATAAATAATTCTCTCTACTATTATTCTGACATTTCACATTTATGGAATTTTCCAAGCTGTTTAAAGGCACAGTCAACTTAGTGTATTAACATTTCTGACCCACTGGAATTGTGATATAGTGAATTATAAGTGAAATAATCTGTAAACAATTGTTGGAAGAATTACTTGTGTCATGCACAAAGTAGATGTCCTAACCGACTTGCCAAAACTATAGTTTGTTAATATAATCTGTGGTTGGAAAATGTGTTTTAATGACTTCAACCTAAGTGTATGTAAACTTCCGACTTTAACTGTGTGTTCATCTATGTACTGTCTGAATACAATACAAGTCTTCTTTTTTTTTCTTTCTTCCATACAAGGTACTATATGACTAAAACCTATGTTGGCTTCACTGTTCAACAGCACAACTGAATGTCCAGTGGCACATCACATGCAGTAAAAACCTTAAAGACCTCAGTACAGTGGTTATGATGACATAGCTGTTCATATCTGGCCTGTTATACTGATGATACCAAGTTCAGCCTTGGAGATGTGTTGCCTTCAATTCATTTTAAATCCTGTTTGGTGATTTTATGTGGAAGAAAAGATGTGTGCACACCTGAACATAAATAGTAATGCTTTCAGCTGTCTGAGTTGAGAACAACCATTGTGTTTACTTGACCAGGTATACATTTGAAAATCCTCAGTTTTAAGTATGTAGCAACATCTCTCTCACCAGGGAAAATGCTTCCAGTTCAGAATGAAATGATTGAAGTACCTTTATGACATAATGTCCCTCTTTAACAGATATGTTACATTTAGACGGAACGCCACGAGTAATTTTACCTTAAGTGAGGCACACCGGTGACCTCCAATTACAATGTAACAACAGACTGATGTCATTGGCTAGAAGAGGACCTCTGTCAAGAAGGGTCCAATGAGAGCTGGCCACTTCAATGATTGACAGCTGAGAGCACCAATCCCAGAATAGCGCTACTATGCAAACAGGAAACGGACGTTGCTATCTTGAAAGCTAAAGATTGTTACCAACCAACCAAGCGGTTAAGAGAGAAGTGGACTGTCAAAATATCACTCATGATATCAGCAGTCAACGGCTTTAATTAGCTTGGTTGTCAATCTCTGCAGATTAAGGGCTCTATTCAATCCGCATGGCGGAAATTCAGCTTTACAGGTTGAATAGAGAGCTAGGTTATTAGCCGTGTATAAGGAAATGTACAAACAAAATGTTTAATTGTATTTAGGCCAATGTATATTTTATCTGCTCTTTGTAGAGAAGACATTTTGTAAAATCTTCCTAGTGTTGTTTACACCTCTGTAGGACGGGTTGGTGGATCTGATTAATAATGTACTTTTGATTGGATCTTCAGGGTCGTCTCCAACTGGAAATAAAATACTTATACCATGGCCAAGCGTGTGTGTTTCTACTTAAACCGACATCCACAGCCTTGGCAGTGAACACGATCTCTGTGAACGCCGGAGAAATTGCCTTTGAAGGACGCATTGTCGACAGTGTAGTGCGCTTGTCCAGAACACACCTTTGATTGAATCCCGGCTTCAGTTTTAAATGACCCCAGGATATTTGTTTTCGTACAACATCATTTCCAATCAACACTACACCTTTAATTGAATATTATAAAAAAGGATTTAATTGCAGCATGGATTGTAAGTAGAGCATATGGATTGTCGGTCCATCTTACCCACACAAGTGTATTACATACATAACACATGACACTACAATGCTGACAGTTAATGAAAGAATGGTTACATATGGGTTGTTGAACTGGGCTACCCCATTCCTGGGTATTCTAGACACAGAATCATTTACATGAGAACTCAGGCTGCTGCACCGCTCTGGATCTGATAAACTGTTTTTGTTTTTTCTCTCAAATAAATGATTGTATTGATATTTTTACATAGAACATGGATGAACACTAAGATGGGTGTGTGTGCTGCGGCTGGACAACTTCTACAGTTACTCCTGCAGGTCAGTTCTGATAAGACGTCCTTCAGTAGGTGTGGACAGACAACCTCTACTGCTGCCCATCCGTTCTGGTGAAAGAGACCAGCAATAGTTCAACCATTGTTTCCACCGAGTCAACAATACCTGGCTCAACATAGACAACACAATCACTTCTGTGAACAGTAACACTACGGATTCCCCTACCTCCCTACACCATGACGGCCATGAATGTTAGTTACTGACAACAGTACAGTTTGGCGCTGATTATTTAAATGACTTCACGACACAACACTTTTTCCTCCCTCCTCACTGTAGTCATGATGTACTACAGTACCCATAATGCTCTGTACAGTACAACAACAGTATCCAATTTCATCTTAGTAAAAAATATGTTCCTGAAGCTAACATAATGGTGTCTGAGCTCAGATGGAGACAGGGCAGATAATAACCCGGTCCTCCAGCATCACACTGAGCACCAGGAACACGAAGTAAAGCATGAACATGGTGAGGCCCAGAACACGGCTCATCTTCCATCGACACGCCGCGATGCTGATGATGACGAAGAGGAGCATGACGAAGAGAAGCACGATGGCACAGAACAGACCGTTGGAGTTCACCGCCACCGGCACCCCGCCTTGCATCGCCGAGAAGATCAACCATGGGACAGGCAGGCTGGGGGAAGGAGGGGTGGGGGAGAGACGGATGTAGAGAGGGAGAGAAGGAGAGAGAGAGAGCAGAGAGGGAGAGAGACAATGACTTTTGAGAGTAGTAACACAGATTTCCTTGATTGTTTACTACAGATAACTGTACACAGTTCATAACCCCATAGTGATATCTCTGTAGTTATAGTGGTCTACACTAACCCCATAGTGATATCTCTGTAGTTATAGTGGTCTATACTAACCCCATAGTGATATCTCTGTAGTTATAGTGGTCTACACTAACCCCATAGTGATATCTCTGTAGTTATAGTGGTCTACACTAACCCCATAGTGATATCTCTGTAGTTATAGTGGTCTATACTAACCCCATAGTGATATCTCTGTAGTTATAGTGGTCTACACTAACCCCATAGTGATATCTCTGTAGTTATAGTGGTCTATACTAACCCCATAGTGATATCTCTGTAGTTATAGTGGTCTATACTAACCCCATAGTGATATCTCTGTAGTTATAGTGGTCTACACTAACCCCATAGTGATATCTCTGTAGTTATAGTGGTCTATACTAACCCCATAGTGATATCTCTGTAGTTATAGTGGTCTATACTAACCCCATAGTGATATCTCTGTAGTTATAGTGGTCTATACTAACCCCATAGTGATATCTCTGTAGTTATAGTGGTCTACACTAACCCCATAGTGATATCTCTGTAGTTATAGTGGTCTATACTAACCCCATAGTGATATCTCTGTAGTTATAGTGGTCTATACTAACCCCATAGTGATATCTCTGTAGTTATAGTGGTCTACACTAACCCCATAGTGATATCTCTGTAGTTATAGTGGTCTACACTAACCCCATAGTGATATCTCTGTAGTTATAGTGGTCTACACTAACCCCATAGTGATATCTCTGTAGTTATAGTGGTCTACACTAACCCCATAGTGATATCTCTGTAGTTATAGTGGTCTACACTAACCCCATAGTGATATCTCTGTAGTTATAGTGGTCTATACTAACCCCATAGTGATATCTCTGTAGTTATAGTGGTCTATACTAACCCCATAGTGATATCTCTGTAGTTATAGTGGTCTATACTAACCCCATAGTGATATCTCTGTAGTTATAGTGGTCTACACTAACCCCATAGTGATATCTCTGTAGTTATAGTGGTCTATACTAACCCCATAGTGATATCTCTGTAGTTATAGTGGTCTACACTAACCCCATAGTGATATCTCTGTAGTTATAGTGGTCTACACTAACCCCATAGTGATATCTCTGTAGTTATAGTGGTCTACACTAACCCCATAGTGATATCTCTGTAGTTATAGTGGTCTATACTAACCCCATAGTGATATCTCTGTAGTTATAGTGGTCTATACTAACCCCATAGTGATATCGAAGATGTTAGATCCCACTGAGCTGGACACAGCCATGTCCCCCAGTCCTTTACGGGCCACGATGACACTAGTGATGAGGTCAGGGATGGAGGTGCCCGCTGCCAGTATGGTCAGGCCCATGATCTCCTCTGAGATGCCAATGGTCTCACCCACCTAGGGAGCCAACAGTCAATCAATCAATCAATCAGTCTCGCACACCTAGGGAGCCAACAGTCAGTCAGTCAATCAATCAATCAATCGGTCTCACACATCTAGGGAGCCAGCAGTCAGTCAGCCAGTCAATCAATCAATCAATCAATCAATCAATCAATCAGTCTCACACACCTAGGGAGCCAACAGTGAGTCAATCAATCGGTCTCACACATCTAGGGAGCCAGCAGTCAGTCAATCAATCAGTCTCACACACCTAGGCCACTAGTAGTCAGTTGATACATCTATCAAAATGTAATTTTTGACAAATACATAGCACGTCCGTTGTTCATCCTGAGTGTAGACGGAGGGCAGGATTCAATCAGATCAGCATTAACCCACGATAACCGACAAACTAATAGCTTATCATTGCTTTTGTTTATAGTAGGTGGTGTCGGAACTGTTATTGCGTTGGAGTTGTCAAAACCACAAGCGTCTCCCAACGTTATACCTCTCGCGAACATTTCCATTGGATGCACTGAGTCACATTAGTAGAAATCCCCAGCAGCCGTGTTAAACTCAATCACTGTGTGATGTAATCTACGCCTTGATTAGGCTGATCTAAATCCTTGCTATTTTGTTTTGTGTCATTATTTCTATATAGCCTGCCCTACACTTTCTCATTCTAAACGTCTAATGTCTAATTACCTGGGGTTTTCTGTTACCTGGGGTTTGTCTGTTACCTGGGGTTTGTCTGTTACCTGGGGTTTGTCTGTTACCTTTGGTTAACACTGATCTGATTGAATCCTGGCCTAAGTCAAAGAAGCACTAGACTAATAGTTTGTAAACAAGATGGAAGTCATGTGATCTGACATCCAACCAGAGTGATACCTGATGTGCCCACCAGACCATTAGATAGGAGAAAACAGCGATCCACGTGATGGAACCAATAAACGTCATGGCAAAGTACTTTCTGGAAGCCTGAGGAAGAGAACACACAGGAAGCTCATATCAGAATAGAGCATACAGATATTTGTGTTCTACATTTTCACCACTTTGTAGGACTAAAAACACAGTACAAAAATGACATCAATGCAACACAGAAATGTACGTCATACGTACCGGGTTGCGTACGTCGGGCACAGTGAGCCAGAGAGGGAACACTATGGGTAGGAGAAAGAGATATGTGGCCTGTTTACGTCTGGTGTCTGGCCATTCTAAAGACAGAGGTTCCTCATTCTCTTCCTCTTCCTCATCTTCTTCATTATCTTCCTCTTCATCCTCCTCCTCTTCCTCGCTCTCTTCATCACTCTCTTCGTCGCTCTCGTCCTCCTCACCGCTGTCTGAGCCGTCTGACCCCCCTGCGGCTGCTGGCCCCTTGTCCTAGTGAAGAGAGAGGGTGAGAGAAGGGTTGTGGTGGGTAGAGTAGTGCTATGAATTAACTCTCTCCTCTCTCTCTCTTCCTCTCTCAGTACTTTCTCTCTCTCTCTCTCTCTCTCTCTCTCTCTCTCTCTCTCTCTCTCTCTACCGTCTGTGTCTCTGACGGGTCTGGTTTCTCCTCCTCTTTAGGTGGGGTCTGGGAGGTTGAGGGTTCGGCCTGCTCAGTCTTATCAGGTCCACCTGAGTACAGACAGACACAACACAACCAATAAGCAAGTCATATGTTCACATCTACATGTTAGTCATTTAGCAGACGGTCTTATCCAGAGCCACTTACAGCAGTGAGTGCATATTCAGGGTTGGAAACTTTCCGTGGGAATTAACGGGAATATATGGGAATTAATATTAATGTTTTTTGCATTGGATATATTTACCATATCATATGGAGACAGAAACTTAAACCTAAATCATAAGTAGACATCATTGCAAATGATTCATTCCTTCCAATAGAAATAATAATATATTTAGTTACGAATTGAACTTTAATTAAATAAGTTGACCCTTCACATGGGATGATTTCACTGAACAACAAAATAAAGGGAATATTGAATGATCCACAATGATCCATCGCATCTCCCAAAAACGTTTTCAACATACATCTGTAAAATGATAGTCCCTAAACTAAAGCTTTGGTTGTCTTCCTCTCAGGCATCCATGTCTTCTCCCTGGACCTCCTCAATGTCCACAACTTGAACATCAGACTCTGAGGCCTCATCTTCACTGCCACTTTCCAACCTTGTTGAGGATGGCTCGTTGTCAGGCTCAAAAAGCCTCAAATTTGCCCAGATGGCCACCAATTTTTCAAACCTTGTATTGGTCAGCCTGCGTGCTTTGGTGTGTGTGTTCCCAAACAAGGACCAGTTGCGCTCTGAGGCGGCTGATGTTGGTGAGAATTGGAGGATGATGGAGGCAACAGGGGAAAGAGCCTCAGATCCACAAAGTCCCTTCCACCAGGTGGCTGATGAGATATGTTGGCACGACTGCCATATTGCATCTCCATCCCAAAGCCCTTGCATGGAAGTGTACTTCGCCAGACTGCCAAGAACCTTGCCCTAATCCAGGCCAAGGTGGCGAGACACGATAGTGATGACACCATAGGCCTTGTTGATCTCTGCACCAGACAGGATGCTCTTGCCAGCATACTTGGGGTCCAACATGTACGCTGCAGTGTGTATGGGCTTCAGGCAGAAGTCTTCATGCTTTTTGATGTATTTCAGAACTGCAGTTTCCTTTGCTTGGAGCAACAGTGAAGTGGGCAGGGCAGGGCAGTACGGATTTCTTCTCTTACATCTACAAGCAGCGTCTGAACATCAGACAGGATGGCATTGTCTCCCTCAATCCGTGCAATGGCTACTGCTATAGGTTTCAGGAGTTTCAGGCTGCTTACCACTCTCCCAAACTACATAATCCAGGATCCTCTTGATGGGGCTGATTATATCGGCAGACTGTGATATGGCCATTTCTTGGAGAGACTCCTTCCCCTCCAGGAGACTGTCAAACATGATGATAACACCACCCCAACGGGTGTTGCTGGGCAGCTTCAATGAGACGCTCTAATTCTTCTCACTTTGCTTGGTGAGGTAGATTGCTGCTATAACTTGATGACCCTTCATATACAGTGGGGAGAACAAGTATTTGATACACTGCCGATTTTGCAGGTTTTCCTACTTACAAAGCATGTAGAGGTCTGTCATTTTTATCATAGGTACACTTCAACTGTGAGAGACGGAATCTAAAACAAAAATCCAGAAAATCACATTGTATGATTTTTAAATAATTAATTTGCATTTTATTGCATGACATAAGTATTTGATCACCTACCAACCAGTAAGAATTCCGGCTCTCACAGACCTGTTCGTTTTTTTTTAAGAAGCCCTCCTGTTCTCCACTCATTACCTTTATTAACTGCACCTGTTTGAACTCGTTACCTGTATAAAAGACACCTGTCCACACACTCAATCAAACAGACTCCAACCTCTCCACAATGGCCAAGACCAGAGAGCTGTGTAAGGACATCAGGGATAAAATTGTAGGCCTGCACAAGGCTGGGATGGGCTACAGGACAATAGGCAAGCAGCTTGGTGAGAAGGCAACAACTGTTGGCGCAATTATTAGAAAATGGAAGAAGTTCAAGATGACGGTCAATGTCCCTCGGTCTGGGGCACCACGCAAGATCTCACCTCGTGGGGCATCAATGATCATGAGGAAGGTGAGGGATCAGCCCAGAACTACACGGCAGGACCTGGTCAATGACCTGAAGAGAGCTGGGACCACAGTCTCAAAGAAAACCATTAGTAACACACTACGCCGTCATGGATTAAAATCCTGCAGCGCACGCAAGGTCCCCCTGCTCAAGCCAGCGCATGTCCAGGCCCGTCTGAAGTTTGCCAATGACCATCTGGATGATCCAGAGGAGGAATGGGAGAAGGTCATGTGGTCTGATGAGACAAAAATTTAGCTTTTTGGTCTAAACTCCATTCGCCGTGTTTGGAGGAAGAAGAAGGATGAGTACAACCCCAAGAACACCATCCCAACCGTGAAGCATGGAGGCGGAAACATCATTCTTTGGGGATGCTTTTCTGCAAAGGGGACAGGACGACTGCACCGTATTGAGCGGTGTTTATGCTTTGTGATGTTCTCACGAAGCATAAAGTAAAACAGGAGAGTGAAACAAACCAAGTGACTTACGTTCTGTGACGTAGTGCAGACAGGCACAAACAACCAATGATCCACACACAGGTGGATGTGTGGAGAGCCTAAATACAATCCCCAATCAGAGACAACCCTGTACAGCTGTCTCTGATTGAGGATGTTTAACTCCCCTAGTTAGGGTGTGAGGGCTCGATTGTGGTCATTCCACTCCCCCTGGTGGGAGTCAGAGGCCTAACCACAATCCAACCCTCACAGACCTTCACTTCACCTCAATTAACACTCCTCAGTTAGCAGGCTCAAGCAAGCTAAACTCCACTTGGTAGCAAAAACTAAGTAGCAGAAATTGTTAACAAGTTAGAAATGATTTATACACACAGGCTACAATTTACTAGTTAACAAAAAATCATGTATGTCATATAAAATATATTCACCCCACCCCTGCTCCAGGCACAACAATACAGAGATGGTGGACCGACCACAAAAACAGAGAAAAATGCACATATTAACAGCACACGTCTGTATCAATGTGCCAACTTTCCAGTTATTACAGACTAACAATACCAACACCACACTAGGAGTCATATCAACAAACCACACTAGAAGTCACACCACATTAGGAGTCACACCAACGCATAACACTAGGAGTCACACTACACTAGGAGTCACACCACATTAGGAGTCACACCAACGCATAACACTAGGAGTCACACCACACTAGGAGTCACACCAACGCTTAACACTAGGAGTCACACCACACTAGGAGTCACATCAACACACCATACTAGGAGTCACTCCAACACACCACACTAGGAGTCACACCAACACACCACACTAGGAGTCACACCAACACACAACACTAGGAGTCACACCAACACACCACACTAGGAGTCACACCAACACACAACACTAGGAGTCACACCACACTAGGAGTCACACCAACACACCACACTAGGAGTCACATCAACACACCACACTAGTAGTCACACCAACACACAACACTAGTAGTCACACCAACACACAACACTAGGAGTCACACCAACACACCACACTAGGAGTCACACCAACACACAACACTAGCAGTCACACCACACTAGGAGTCACACCAACACACCACACTAGGAGTCACATCAACACACCACACTAGTAGTCACACCAACACACAACACTAGGAGTCACACCAAAACACCACACAAGGAGTCACACCCCACTAGGAGTCACACCATACTAGGAGTCACACCAACACACAACACTAGAAGTCACACCAACACACCCCACTGGGAGTCACACCCCACTAGGTGTCACACCAACACAGCACGCTAGGCGTCACACCAACACACCCCACTAGAAGTCACACCCCACTTAGAGTCACACCAACACACCACACTAGGAGTCACACCACACTAGGAGTCACACCAATATATAGGTATGTTATCATAGACTTACAACACCATCACACAGCATAAAGCGTAGGCCTGGATCTCACCTATAGGTCTGCAGTGTGTCCTGCTGTCTACCTTCCCTCTGGCTGCTGGGTTCAGAGGTTCAGGATTCACTCTATTGCTGACTGCAATATGAGACAATGTACGTAATGTATAGTCCCTGATCAAATTTAAATACGACCCAATTTACAAGCTGCGTCACTATAACAAGAAAGATCCATGCATCCTGATACAACGTCCAGCTGACTTTAAGCTGTTTCAAATGTCTGACTGTTTTTCATCAACAACAGGCCTAGAAAGACGACATGATCAGTTTGCATGCCTCGAAGAGCAACAATGACCAAGACATAGTGCAAACACGATCAAAAGCAATCCCAACCAGAAGCAAACACAATCAAAATACTTTTACAAGCTACAAGGATAACTGTGAGACACGTAACTCCATGCAGAGTAGCACCAACACATCCATGCACAAAATATAGACACATATCATTGCTGTGTAGCCTACAGTCAGCAATACAGCTCTAAGACACTAAGACAAGGACATCACACAAAATGCAAAGAGAACCAAAATAAAGCACCAAACATAATGATACCGTTCCATTGGCCTTACCTTTACTCTGCACTGACACCTCAGTCCTGACCTCCCCATTAAAGGCTGTTGTTTCTAATTGGCAGAGATACGGCAAGAAAATGACTAGTTACCACAGAGACACAACATATCCACCCACTGCCTCATGTACATTAATGTTCGATGAAATATGAGTAGAACCATACCACACAAACAAAACAACCATTTCCTCATAATATTGTATGAATGAAAATGAGCTGAGCAGGCTTGAACACCAGCGTCCTCTTCTATGGAAGACTGACATACAGTTGAGATGAGAAAGTCTGTTTTGGAGGAATAGATAGTAGACTGAAGATGAGGAGATCAGTAACTCTTGGTAGGACAATGGCAGTTGGAGTGACAGATAGTAGATACAAATGGAAACCCTTCAGAAGGGCTGGCATGAAGTGACAATACAGGGTGACAACATAAGGAGCAGGTGACATGTTGACATGCCTCTTACCTCGTCTAACTCTCGTCTGACCAGGGCCTCTAACATCTCTGCTAAAGCCTGTCTCTAGAATAAAGGGGACGATGGAAGACACCATAGAATTACATATTAGAACTCATTCAATTGGATTTCTGTGGGAGAGACATTCAGTCAGACTATGTAGTTACCAGTTCCCCAGGTCCCCTGACATCCAGAGCTATGGTGAGGAGAACCCATTAGAGCAGCGCTCTCCAAACCTGGTTCTGGAGAGACCTGATTCAAAAGCCTCTCAACACCTTGGTGCTGCCTTACACTAGAGTCCCATGTTGTATGATAAATCAAGAGCAGAGGTCCACCTGTGTTCCTGGATTACAGGGATGTGACTGTCCTGTTCTGTCCTGTACTGGAGTGACCTTCACTGAGTCCTCAGGCCACCAGGCAGCCAGATTCCCTCCCTCCCTCCCTCCCAGCACTCAGATCCTTAATCAGCTTTCAATACAGGCTAATAAAAGCTGGATAAGAGCCAGCCTCTGGCCGACCAATCTCTTTATCTCAATAGCACAGGCTCTAGGTCTCTCGTTGTACTGGACTGTGTGTGTCACTAAGCTAACAGTCTGATGCTGCAGTGGAGCTGAGCTAACAGTCTGATGCTGCTGTGTAGCTGAGCTAACAGTCGGATGTTGCTGTGAAACTGAGCTAACAGTCTGATGCTGCTGTGAAGCTGATTTAACAGTCTGACGCTGCAGTGGAGCTGAGTTAACAGTATGATGCTGCTGTGAAGCTGAGCTAACAGTCTGATGATGCTGTGAAGCTGAGCTAACAGTCTGATGATGCTGTGATGCTGTGAAGCTAACAGTCTGATGATGCTGTGAAGCTAACAGTCTGATTATGCTGTGAAGCTGAGCCAACAGTCTGATGATGCTGTGAAGCTGAGCTAACAGTCTGATGACGCTGTGAAGCTGAGCTAACAGTCTGATGATGCTGTGAAGCTGAGCTAACAGTCTGATGACGCTGTGAAGCTGAGCTAACAGTCTAATGACGCTGTGAAGCTGAGCTAACAGTCTGATTATGCTGTGAAGCTGAGCTAACAGTCTGATGATACTGTGAAGCTGAGCTAACAGTCTGATGATGCTGTGAAGCTCAGCTAACAGTCTGATGATGCTGTGAAGCTGAGCTAACAGTCTGATGATGCTGTGAAGCTGAGCTAACAGTCTGATGATGCTGTGAAGCTGAGCTAACAGTCTGATGATACTGTGAAGCTGAGCTAACAGTCTGATGATGCTGTGAAGCTGAGCTAACAGTCTGATGACGCTGTGAAGCTGAGCTAACAGTCTGATGATACTGTGAAGCTGAGCTAACAGTCTGATGACGCTGTGAAGCTGAGCTAACAGTCTGATGATACTGTGAAGCTGAGCTAACAGTCTGATGATGCTGTGAAGCTCAGCTAACAGTCTGATGATGCTGTGAAGCTGAGCTAACAGTCTGATGATGCTGTGAAGCTGAGCTAACAGTCTGATGATGCTATGAAGCTGAGCTAACAGTCTGATGATACTGTGAAGCTGAGCTAACAGTCTGATGATACTGTGAAGCTGAGCTAACAGTCTGATTATGCTGTGAAGCTGAGCTAACAGTCTGATGATGCTGTGAAGCTGAGCTAACAGTCTGATGATGCTGTGAAGCTGAGCTAACAGTCTGATGATGCTATGAAGCTGAGCTAACAGTCTGATGCTGCTGTGAAGCTGAGCTAATAACAGGGTGAGCAGGTTTTTGTTGAAGCCCAGCACTAAGACAATTGATTCATCAATATAACTCCTCATGTAGGCCTTTATGAGGGTATAGTGAATGTACAAGGTCCCTGTGGCAGTAATGACAACCTAATAGGTATAATACAGGGTTCAGTACCTCCTCCCAGGGGTCATAACTTCCTGGTCCCTGGTACTGTACAGGAAGGACAACAGTTTAGAACCATAGATTAGGACCATAGTTTAGGACCATAGTTTAGGACCATAGATTAGGACCATAGTTTAGGACCATAGTTTAGGACCATAGTTTAGGACCATAGTTTAGGACCATAGTTTAGGACCATAGTTTAGGACCATAGATTAGAACCATAGCTGTCCCTGTAATAATAAAGATTCATATAAAGTCCAGTACCTTCTCCCAGGGGGTCCAGTGTGTGGATCATCAGCTGGAAGATGGTGTTTCTGTTGGTGCTGTTGTGGAGAGACGCATTACTGCCTCCTCTCTGGAGAGTGGGCTTCACCTGGGACATAACACACACACACACACACACACACACACTCACACAGGGTTGAAGCCACAGCTGGTCCCTAAAAAAACTATTATTTTACAATCAGTATACAACCAGATGATGACATCACAATCGAAGAGTGTTGAGACCTTCAATTTCTTGTCTCTCTTCTGGGGTGAGTCTTGAGCTTGTGGTTTGGGCTCAGGTGGATCAGGTGGTGGAGGTCCACTGTTCTGCTGCAAATACAGGAATATTTTACTACACATGCGCAATAGGAACCAGAGAGAGGAGAAAAGGCATACTTTTAAAGCACTACCCAGTGGGCAAAATGTACTGAATGTATTTTCATGGTCAGGTTGTATTCTGATTGTAAAAAGGAAGGGTTGATGTCCTTTTTGTAGTCCTGAAGAAATATGTTGTTTCAACCAGAAAATAATGTCTTTATGACATCCCATGCCAACATTTGCCCGCTGGGTAGAGGCTGCATAATGTGTGTCTACTGATGAGCCAAAGACATGGTGATAACAACAGTGATATTAGTGAGAACAGATAACTGCCAAAATAAAGGAAACACCAACACCCTATTAAGTGTCTTAATAGGCAGTTGGGCCACCACGAGCCAGAACAGCTTCAATGGCATAGATTCTACAAGTGTCTGGAACTCTATTGGAGGGATGTGACACCATTCTTCAACGAGACATTCCATAATTTGGTGTTTTGTTGGTGGTGGAAAATAGTTTCTCGGGCACTGCTCCAGAATCTCCCAAAAGTCTTCATACAGGGCATTCCGAAAGTATTCAGACCCCTTGACTTTTTCCACATTTTGTTACGTTATTCTAAAATTGATTAAATTAATTTTTTCCTCATCAATCTACACACAATACCCCAGTTCCTCTGTGGAGATAGGAGAACCTTCCAGAAGGACAACCATCTCTGCAGCACTCCACCAATTAGGGCTTTATGCTAGTAAAAGGCACATGACAGCCCGTTGGAGTTTGCCAAAAGGCACCTGAAGGACTCAGACCATGAGAAACAAGATTATCTGGTCTGATGAAACCAAAATTGAAATCTTTGGCCTGAATGCCAAACGTCACGTCTGGAGGAAACCTGGCACCATCCCTACGGTGAAGCATGGTGGTGGCAGCATCATGGTGTGTGGATGTTTTTCAGCGGCAGGTCACTGGGAGACTAGTCAGGATCGAGGGAAAGATAAACTGAGACAAGTACAGAGATATCCCTGCCAAGACAACGCAGGAGTGGCTTCGGGACAAGTCTCTGAATGTCCTTGAGTGGCCCAGCCAGAGCCCGGACTTGAACCTGATCGAACATCTCTGGAGAGACCTGAAAATAGCTGTGCAGCGACACTCCCCATCCAACCTGACAGAGCTTGAGAGGATCTGCAGAGAAGAATGGGAGAAACTCCCCAAATACAGGTGTGCCAAGCTTGTAGCGTCATACCCAAGAAGACAGTGTAGATTAATAAGTAAAAAAAATATTTTAAACAATTTTAGAATAAGGCTGCAACATAACAAAATGTGGAAAAAGTCAAGGGGTCTGAATACTTTCAGAATGCACTGTAAGTGTTCAATTGGGTTGAGATCTGGTGACTGAGACAGCCATAGAATATGGTTTGCATCATTTTCATGCTCATCAAACCATTCAGTGAACACTCATGCCCTGTGGATGGGGGAATTGTCATCCTATGGGGGCATAGCCATGGTAGCCAAAATAATGGCCAAAATAATGGTCTGCCCAGCATTTTTCTACATCACCCTAAGCATGATGGGTTGTTAATTGCTTAACTAACTCAGGAGCCACACCTGTGTCGAAGTACCTGCTTTCAATATACTTGATATACCTCATCTACTCAAGTGTTTCCATTATTTTGGCAGTTACTTGTACTTGTGTGTTGATTAATTCAAAGTACCAATGGTAGCACCCTGGATACACTACTTCATGTGCAGCTAAGGTCATGATTAAAAGGTTAAAATATACCTACTGGGTTTCTAGGAGTTCCCTACAGTATCAACCGTGCACCTGCATGCCATTTTCTTAGCAACCAACAGCCACCATCATACAAGTCAAGAGACTCTGTGGATGCGTACCTAATTTTTCTTTTGTATTTATTATGGATCCCATTAGTTCCTGCCAAGGCAGCAGCTACTCTTCCTGGGGTTTATTATGGATCCCCATTAGTTCCTGCCAAGGCAGCAGCTACTCTTCCTGGGGTTTATTATGGATCCCCATTAGTTCCTGCCAAGGCAGCAGCTACTCTTCCTGGGGTTTATTATGGATCCCCATTAGTTCCTGCCAAGGCAGCAGCTACTCTTCCTGGGGTTTATTATGGATCCCCATTAGTTCCTGTCAAGGCAGCAGCTACTCTTCCTGGGATCCAACATATTAAAGTACTTTTACATTACATGTAAAACTAAAGATAAAACATTATTACACCACAACATATCTACAATACAACATGTACAATACAACATGTACAATACCACCATACAGCAATATTACATGTACAATACCACCATACAGCAATATTACATGTACAATACCACCATACAGCAATATTACATGTACAATACCACCATACAGCAATATTACATGTACAATACCACCATACAGCAATATTACTGTGTGTGTGTGTGTGTGTGTGTGTGTGTGTGTGTGTGTGTGTGTGTGTGTGTGTGTGTGTGTGTGTGTGTGTGTGTGTGTGTGTGTGTGTTTGTGTGTGTGTGTGTGTGTGTGTGTGTGTGTGTGTGTGTGTGTGTGTGTGTGTGTGTGTGTGTGTGTGTGTGTGTGCGTGTGCGTGTGCGCGGCAAATGAAGCAAACCATGCCGGTTAGCTGGTTGGTACTCTGTTGTCAAGGGCCATTGAAAAACAAACGCTATAATTTAGCTTTGACAACTGAAGAATGGTATGCTGGGTAATCAGTGCCTATGTGTTTAACACAGGAAGTTGCTGAGTGGAGGATGGCCATTAACAACGGCTGGAACGGAGCAAAAGGAGTGGCATCAAACACCTATAAACCATGTGTTCGGTGTATTTGATACCATTCCACTGATCCCTCTCCAGTCATTACCACAAGCCTGTCCTCCCAAATTAAGGTGCCACCAACCTCCTGTGGCGTTGAAGTGGGTAGGTGCTATTTGTTTCTACTGGTCTGGACAATAATGCCCTGCTACTGCTTTGGCTGCCAAACAATATATAATGAAACATAGAACATTCATATTGAGATAAACGTGCCTAGTGCTATACTGTGAGTGGCACCAGGTGTGTGATTTAGACTAACAATAAGCTACTCCTGTGTGACAGTGACAAACTGATGGCTGACATTACTTTACATCTCATCAGCATTACATCACCCCCCCCCCACCGTCCTGTCCTCCCCTAACCCATGCTCCCCTACGCTGGGCTCTGACACCTGGGATCCTTTCAGGGATTCAGTCCCAATCATCAAAGGCTGCCGTGCCTGGCTGCCACACAAATACACATTCTCTAAGCCATGCACAAAGGGCTGGATGAATAAACACAGGCTCAAATGACTGTCAAGTGAATCATCCATTCCATGTCTCTCATGGACTGAACCAGAGATGGTCTCTGTCCTGGGTGATATTGGAGCAGAGAGGGTCTCTGTCCTGGGTGGTATTGGAGCAGAGAGCGTCTCTGTCCTGGGTGATATTGGACCAGAGAGGGTCTGTCCTGGGTGATATTGGACCAGAGAGGGTCTCTGTCCTGGGTGATATTGGACCAGAGAGGGACTCTGTCCTGGGTGATATTGGACCAGAGAGGGTCTGTCCTGGCTGATATTGGACCAGAGAGGTTCTCTGTCCTGGGTGATATTGGACCAGAGGGTCTGTCCTGGCTGATATTGGACTAGAGAGGGTCTGTCCTGGCTGATATGGGACCAGAGAGGGTCTCTGTGCTGGGTGATATTGGACCTGAGAGGGTCTCTCCCTTGGGTGATATTGGACCAGAGAGGGTCTGTCCTGGCTGATATTGGACCAGAGAGGGTCTCTGTCTTGGGTGATATTGGACCAGAGAGGGTCTGTCCTGGCTGATATTGGACCAGAGAGGGTCTCTGTCTTGGGTGATATTGCAATGGGCTCTTCTAGTATTTTTATTTCCTGATCATTGTTTTTTGGTGGAGTTTTTCATTGTTTCTTTGTCTGTCTTGTCTGTCTGTCTGTCTGTCTGTCTGTCTGTCTGTCTGTCTTTTTGCTTCAGCAAAACTGCCTAACAAAGTCCCAACAACACTACCAACCTTCTTGGGTTCCTTCTCCTCCTCCTCCGGCATGATGATCTTGACAATGCTCTTGTGTTTGTTGATCTGCGTCTTGACGAAGTGTTCGATCTGCACATTGAACTTCATGAAGCAGACGTAGGCCACGTAGCCCGACACCAGCATCACGCTCTCCCACCACATGATAGTGTTGTCCAGGAAGAACACTATCAGCATGATCAGATCTATGATGGAGGAGGAAGAGGAAGAGGAGGAGGAGGAGGGGAGGGGGAAGAGGAGAAGAGTGAGAGCATGCTAGTGTTGTCCAGGAACAACACGATCAGCATGATCAGGTCTAGGATGGGGAGAGGACAACTTAAAACAGAGGTGAGAGTGTGTCCCAAATGGCACCCTATTCCCGATATAGTGCACTACTTTTCACCAGAACGCAGGGCACTATGTAGTACTACACTCTTAGAAAAAAGTACCTATGTTATTATTAGTACCTATGATGTAGAAGGAGACGTCTCTGAACAGGGGCCACCAGGTGAGGTGCAGCATCTCCCTGGAGAAGATGGCACACATCCCGATGACAAACAGGATGTTAAACACTGCCGACCCAACGATCGTCCCGATGCCCACGTTGCTATGGGAGATGAACACGCCAATCAGAGAGGTGAACAGTTCGGGCGCGGAGCCTCCTGCAGCCATGAAGGTTGCCCCGGCGACGTCGTCGGAGATGTCGAGCTTCACGGTGATGACGCCAAGCGCCGGGACGAAGAACTCGTCACAGACGATGGCGAGGGAGACGAACATGTAGACCATGCCCAGGATGTGGAGGGTCACCCAGCCCTGCCTCCTCTGGTCCACCGTGAACAGGTCCTCTGGGTACTCTCCCTTCCTGTGGGGGACGTCTCCAGGGATATCTGGGGGAGTGGTGGTGTTAGGAGGAGGGGAGGTGGGAGAAGGTTTAGTAGGAGGCTCAGGTTCAGGATCCTCTACATAGATACAGTGTTTAATGTCCGTCCTGTTGACAGTTATCACTATGACGTCATCCCCCTCGATCACTATCGGAGCCCTGGTGATGACGTCATCATTATAGCTCTCTGTTAGGGTAGAGGGGTTAGAGGTCACCACCTCACTACTACTCTCACTACCACCCCCTTCCTCTGGGTGTGCTGTCCCAGGGTCCTCCTCCTCTGCTGCGGCCTGGCGGGCCACCCATGGCTCCTGCAGCCGGGCCTTGAACGTCAAGGTGTAGACACAGCACAGTAATACACCAGAGAGGAAGAATAGGATGCGACTCCGATTGAGTCTCCGTCTTTGTGGCAAATGCATTGTTCACTGCTGCCAGAGTGGTCTTTATTCCTACTGCAGGTTATTATCTCTATGGCAGGTGCATGGTTAGGCTTATGGGAACAGGTCCAGCAGCATTAGTTGGCCAAATAATGCAGTTCAGGGAGAGGTCAGCACACATCTCTCCAGCATAGTCTGTTTAAATGTCATAGTCCTGGCATGGTATGATGTCTCAGCTCCAACCTATAAAAAGGGGGGAAAACATCTATGAGTTTAGACTTCAATGCAAAACTCACATCATATATTTTACATACTAATGTAATAATAGAATAATAAAAACATTACTTGAGTATTATATACCCTATGATTTATTATAAGGGTTTATTATAAGGGCGCGTTCACGTGAAGGCAGCTGCAGGAGCGAGTAGGATAGGATACAGCTACCTGTTACTATGGCTACATAATTGCAGGTACTCTGCTCTCCCAAGAGGTGCACAGATTAAATGACACGTGTAATAAAATGCAACAAAAATGTAGTTAATGAACCAATTACAATAAAAATAGGCGAATAAACTACAAAGATTATAATGTAGTCCAGACAGCATCAGCAATATGATTAATTACAAATGTTCAATCAACCATTTCATTTTCACGTGTGTATCCGGTTGGTTAGGGTGAAAATTAAGAAATTCAAATAAAGATGAATTCAACTGAGTTTCGTGGGGAAATTCCAGTCAAGAAACAGTGCCCGATACTGATTCATTGACAAGTATCCTAGGCATCCACAAGGTCAATGCCGATTATTGGAGCTTAAATCCTTTCTTTATAAAACATCTGTAAACCATACCTAAACCTTTATCAATTCTTAATGAAACATACCTTTAATCGCTGAGTTGTTGTGATAGAGGTGTTCTAGAAGCGAGGTCTCTCTCCAGCTGTGTGCGCTAAAGGTAAAGGGATTGGTTGAGAGATGCTGACTCTAGTTTTTGGTGAGCAGCTACAAGGGCGCACCGCAGGATGACAGCTCACACCTCCTCTCCGCGGCTCAGCATAATACCTGAAGTCTTTTAAGAGGATTAGGTGAGGTGTTCACACAATCTCTCACATTCTCATTAACACGTTTAAACTGCTTCAATTCAATGCATTCCAATTCATTTGTTCATAATCCACCAAATGCATGCAGTGTCTCCAACCGCCAACGCTGGGCAAAAACGAACCATATCTGTGCGCTGAAGTGGAAGGCGGGTTGTCAAGGCATAATTGCAAATCTGAAGAGTGCTCCTTCGTGCACACAGCCATACAGCCAGGCAGCCAGGCAGGCAGGGAGGCAGGCAGGCAGGCAGGTGGGGTTTGGTGATGAGGGAGGTGGGTTATTAACCATTTGATGAACTCATTGGACTCGACTCATGAAATCATTCTGATATTTAGGCTGATATGATTTCATTCAGTGTTGACGAGACATGCTGCTACCGCAAGGTATACTAAGGGGTTATTATGTGGAGATAAAGGACCTATGTAATAGTTTGTTTTTATTCACACCACCAGCTATGCCCTTTTCACAAATAACTACAGATAATCTTTATTTCAACTTTATTGGTTATAATATCACACATGATCATTTATCATTCAGCCATTCAAAACATTTTAATAAAACACGATTCCAGACAGTGATCCCTTCCCTTAATTCTCTAACAATGTCCATTTCCCTGAGGTTCTGGGCTCTGATTGGTTCTCTATGTCTGCTTCGATGACAGGAAGTGTGCAAGAGCTTGTGGAGAAGTGTGGAGTCAGGATGCAAACCTAACCATGGCATCAGACACAGGTCAGTGAGCCTTTAAACATTCAGCAAGGATGGCATGATGGAGATAGTAGATGTCATGAGGACTATAACATCACTGGAAAATACAGTAGCTTACATCCCAGAATGCAGCTTGATTCTGTACTGCATGAGAAACACTTTTGACATACACAATTTAATTTAGGAATAATAAAAAATGTCCAATACAGCCGTTTTATGTCAATATCAAATAATTTCTGGGTAACAATAAAGTACCTTACTGTGATTGTTTTTAATTAAAATTGACAAAAATTAACAAAAGTAGCTTATTCGCAAAGGGCAATTTCTCAAGCAAGAATATAGCTAGGACTGTCTGGGAGTGGTCTTAGTGGGGAGGGGAAAACTGAAAATGTGCTGTTATTGGCAGAGAGGTTTAGAACTCTCTTTCTTATTGGTCTATGAACTAATTCACTGATGTCACCATGGAAGGCTAAAAATCCATCCCACCAAAACAGGCTGAAATTTCAGGCAGTCTTTTCAAACAGCTCTTACACTAAAAGGGCATTATCATACATTTCACAGTATTATTACAACCTCATAGTGTGTAAATACACTGGGGCCAAAAGTTTGGAATATCACTCATTCAAGGGATTTTCTTTATTTGCACACATTTTTTACATTGTAGAATAAAAGTGAAGACATCAAAACTATGACATAACACATATGGAATCATGTAGTAACCAAAAAAAGTGTTAAACAAATCAAAATATTTTTTATATTTGAGATTCTTCAAAAAGTAGCCACCTTTTGCCTTGATGACAGCTTTGCACAATCATGGCGTTCTCTCAACCAGCTTCATGAGGACCGCCACAGGAATGGAAGACCCAGAAAAAGTGCAAATAAAGAAAAACCCTTGAATGAGTAATATTCCAAACTTTTGGCCCCCAGTGTATATTAAAAGATAACACAGGAAAATTAAAAACCAAAACAAATCAATGTACAGCATTAGGTGTGATGATGACTCATGGTCTAATGGGAGGGTAGTGAAGAGCAACATTACTGTAATCAATGACTAACAGAGTCAGAGTCAACTCAATATTATATTATATTCAGTCAAGTCAGTAAGAGGAAACCCTCCTCAGAATACAACAGGCAGTTTTCATTTCCATGTACAGTATGAGGATCAAAGTAGCTGCAAAATGGTGTTCAGAAAATACAGTTGAAGTCAGACGTTTACATACACCTTAGCCAAATACATTTAAACTCAAGTTTTTCACAATTCCTGACATTTAATCCTAGTAAAAATTCCCTCTCTTAGGTCAGTTAGGAACACCACTTTATTTTAAGAATGTGAAATGTCAGAATAATAGTAGAGAGAATTATTTATTTCAGCTTTTATTTCTTTAATCACATTCCCAGTGGTTTTCATACACTCAATTAGTATTTGGTAGCATTGACTTTAAATTGTTTAACTTGGGTCAAACGTTTCGGGTAGCCTTCCACAAGCGTCCCACAATAAGATGGGTGAATTTTGGCCCATTCCTCCTGACAGAACTGGTGTAACTGAGTCAGGTTTGTAGGCCTCCTTGCTCGCACACACTTTTTCAGTTCTGCCCACACATTTTCTATAGGATTGAGGTCAGGGCTTTGTGATGGCCACTACAATACCTTGACTTTGTTGTCCTTAAGCCATTTTGCCACAACTTTGGAAGTATGCTTGGGGTCATTGTCCATTTGGAAGACCCATTTGCGACCAAGCTTTAACTTCCTGACTGATGTCTTGAGATGTTAATTCAATACATCCACATAATTTTCCTTCCTCATGATGCCATCTATTTTGTGAAGTGCACCAGTCCCTCCTGCAGCAAAGCAGCCCCACAACATGATGTTGCAACCCCCGTGCTTCACGGTTGGGATGGTGTTCTTCGGTTTGCAAGCCTCCCCCTTTTTCCTCCAAACATAACGATGGTCATTATGGCCAAACAGTTCTATTTTTGTTTCTTCAGACCAGAGGACATTTCTCCAAAAAGTACGATCTTTGTCCCCATGTGCAGTTGCTAACCGTAGTCTTTTTTATGGCGGTTTTGGAGCAGTGGCTTCTTCCTTGCTGAGCGGCCTTTCAATTTTTGGAAGAATTACTTGTGTCATGCACAAAGTAGATGTCCTAACCGACTTGTCAAAACTATAGTTTGTTAACATGAAATCTATGGGGTGGTTAAAAAAATGAGTTTTAATGACTTCAACCTAAGTATATGTAAACTTCCGACTTCAACTGTACATAATAACTTGTTTGGTTTGGCCAAGAGAAGCTAGAACCTTTTATAGTATGGCTCTTTCAATACTTACAGTACATACGACATGTATCTGTCAATACTAACAGTACATACATACGACATGTATCTGTCAATACTAACAGTACATACATACGACATGTATCTGTCAATACTAACAGTACATACATACGACATGTATCTGTCAATACTAACAGTACATACGACATGTATCTGTCAATACTAACAGTACATACGACATGTATCTGTCAATACTAACAGTACATACGACATGTATCTGTCAATACTAACAGAGTACATACGACATGTATCTGTCAATACTAACAGAGTACATACGACATGTATCTGTCAATACTAACAGTACATACGACTTGTATCTGTCAATACTAACAGTACATACGACTTGTATCTGTCAATGCTAACAGTACATACGACTTGTATCTGTCAATGCTAACAGTACATACGACATGTATCTGTCAATACTAACAGTACATACGACTTGTATCTGTCAATGCTAACAGTACAGTACATCCGACATGTATCTGTCAATACTAACAGTACATAGTGTGACATGTATCTCAATGCTAACAGTACATAAAACATGTTTGTCAATACTAACAGTACATATATACATACGACATGTATCTGTCAATACTAACAGTATGTACAAACGACATGTATCTGTCAATACTAACAGTACGTACATACGACATGTTTCTGTCAATACTAACAGTACACACGACTTGTATCTGTCAATGCTAACAGTACATACATACGACATGTATCTGTCAATACTAACAGTACATACATACGACATGTATCTGTCAATACTAACAGTACATACATACGACATGTATCTGTCAATGCTAACAGTACATACATACGACATGTATCTGTCAATACTAACAGTACATACATACGACATGTATCTGTCAATGCTAACAGTATGTACATACGACATGTATCTGTCAATACTAACAGTACAAACGACATGTATCTGTCAATACTAACAGTACAAACGACATGTATCTGTCAATACTAACAGTACATACGACATGTATCTGTCAATACTAACAGTACATACGACATGTATCTGTCAATACTAACAGTACAAACGACATGTATCTGTCAATGCTAACAGTACATACGACATGTATCTGTCAATGCTAACAGTACATACGACATGTCTCTGTCAATACTAACAGTATGTACATACGACATGTATCTGTCAATACTAACAGTATGTACATACGACATGTATCTGTCAATGCTAACAGTACAAACGACATGTATCTGTCAATGCTAACAGTACATACGACATGTATCTGTCAATGCTAACAGTACATACGACATGTATCTGTCAATGCTAACAGTACATACGACATGTATCTGTCAATGCTAACAGTACATACGACATGTATCTGTCAATACTAACAGTACATACGACATGTATCTGTCAATGCTAACAGTACATACGACTTGTATCTGTCAATGCTAACAGTACAGGGTATGAAATGAATGCACTTGTTTGTGTTAGAGGTGGTTCCTCTGATGGACAGACTGGGTGAGAAAGAAGAGTTTGTGTTAGAGGAGAGGAGAGGAGAGGAGAGAGGTGTGGAGAGGAGAGGAGAGAGGTGTGGAGAGGAGAGAGAGGTGAGGAGAGAGGAGAGAAAGGTGAGGAGAGAGGAGAGAAAGGTGAGGAGAGAGGAGAGAAAGGTGAGGAGAGAGAGGAGAGGAGAGAGGTGTGAGAAGGTGAGGTTTGTCTTTCTATGCCTTAGTTCATCTTCCTCTTCCTGGAGCGCAGACGTCTCCTCCTCTGGCGAAACAGGTGGCGGAAGTTGATGAACAGGCCTGTGAAGAAAAAAACGAAATGTTTTATTTACAAATATTTTTTAAGTGCAAGCCCCATCCACTTGGGTTAGGGGTTAGGGTTAGTGTGTAGGGTTAGGGGTTAGGGTTGGAGAGTGGGTTAGTGTGTAGGGTTAGGGTTAGTGTGTAGGGTGTATGGTCAGAGAGTGGTACTAACTGACCGAGGAACATGAGGACGAGGTAGAGCTTCAGAGTGTAGGAGAAGCTGAAGGAGGAGCCCAGGACCGTAGGTAGAGGGATGCTGTACAGACGGGTCTCATCGAAGATAGACAGGGACTGGATCACAGCTACAGCTAACAGGGAACAGACAGGAATGCTCAGTAATAAATAGCAACACTTGGATATCTTGGTGATAACTAAGTCATATCTTGTTTCACTTGTTTAACTACAAACATCATACCACTATTATTTACATACAATTTCCATAATAAGTGAAAAGAGCAGGCATAGCGCTCTCTGAGGGTGTGTGTGTGTGTGTGAGGCCCACTGACCCTCTGCTAGGACCCCCAGAGGGTAGAGGGGCATCCAGATGGAGTATCTGAGCCAGGTCAGCAGCTTCCAGTCTGTGTCGATGCAGGCCAGCATGTAGAATGGATACCTGGGACACATAACAAAACAACAGGCTTATTTAGCATCAGTGCAGGCCAACATATAGAACGGGTACCTGAGAACTACCGCTTACAACTAGCTGGGAATATAATGTACATTCATGGTTACACCTAGCCTCACTAGCTGGGAATATAATGTACATTCATGGTTACACCTAGCCTCACTAGCTGGGAATATAATGTACATTCATGGTTACACCTAGCCTCACTAGCTGGGAATATAATGTACATTCATGGTTACACCTAGCCTCACTAGCTGGGAATATAATGTACATTCATGGTTACACCTAGCCTCACTAGCTGGGAATATAATGTACATTCATGGTTACACCTAGCCTCACTAGCTGGGAATATAATGTACATTCATGGTTACACCTAGCCTCACTAGCTGGGAATATAATGTACATTCATGGTTACACCTAGCCTCACTAGCTGGGAATATAATGTACATTCATGGTTACACCTAGCCTCACTAGCTGGGAATATAATGTACATTCATTATTAAATGAAGATCTCTAGATCAAATTAAATTGTATTTGTCACATGCTTGGTAAACAACAGGTGTAGACTAACATTGAAACTCTTACATACAGGACCTTTCCAACAATGCAGAGAGAAATAGAACAATAATAACACCAGGAATAAATACACAACGAGTAATGCTAACTTGGCTATTTACACAGGGAACCAGTACGGAGTCCATGTGCAGCGGTACGAGGTAGTTGTGTAGATATAACTAGGAATAAAGTGACTAGGCAACAGTATAGATAATAAACAGTAGCGTGTATCTGATGAGTTAAAGGAGTTAGTGCAAAAAGGGTCAAAGCAGATAGTTAACTAGTTAACCAGTAGCTACCTGGACTAACTATTGAGCAGTCTAATAGCTTGGGGGTAGAAGCTGTTCAGGTTCCTGTAGGTTCTAAATTGGTGCATCGGTATCCCTTGCCGTGCGGTAGCAGAGAGAACAGTCATGATTTGGGTGGCTTGAGTCTGACCGTTTTTAGGGCCTTCCTCTGCCACCGCCTAGTACAGTATATACAGTTGAAGTCGGAGGTTTACATACACCTTAGCCAAATACATTTAAACTCAGTTTTTCACAATTTCTGACATTTAATCCTAGTAAAAATTCCCTGACTTAGGTCAGTTAGGAACACTTAATTTTTTTATTATTTTTTTTTATTTCACCTTTATTTAACCAGGTAGGTCAGTTGAGAACAAGTTCTCATTTGCAACTGCGACCTGGCCAAGACAAAGCAAAGCAGTGCGACAAAAACAACACAGAGTTACACATTAAACAAACAGTCAAAAACACAATAGAAAAATCTATATACAGAGTGCAAAATGTAGTGCAAAAATGCAGTAAGGTTAGGAGGTAGGACAATAAATAAGACTATAGTGGTGAAATAAATTACAGAATTATCATCATTAACACAGGAATGAAGGATGTGCAAATTATGATGTGCAAATAGAGATACTGGAGTGCAAGATTAGTGAAAATAAACACAAATAAATATGGGGATGAGGTAGTAGTGTGGGCTATTTACAGAAGGGCTATATACAGGTGCAGTGATCGATAAGCAGCTTTGACAACTGATGCTTGAAGTTATTGAGGGAGATAGGAACCTCTAGCTTCAATGATTTTTGCAATTCGTTCCAGTCATTGGCAGCAGCGAACTGGAAGGAATGGCGACCAAAGGAGGTGTTGGCTTTGGGGGTGGCCAGTGAGATATACCTGCTGGAGCGCATGCTACGGGTGGGTGTTGCTATAGTGATCAGTGAGCTGAGATAGGGCGGGGATTTACCTAATAAAGACTTATAGATGACCTGGAACCAGTGGGTTTGGCGACGAATATATAATGAAGGCCAGCCAACGAGAGCATACAGGTCGCAGTGGTGGGTAGTGTATGGGGCTTTGGTAACAAAACGGATGGCACTGTGATAGACTACATCCAATTTGCTAAGTAGAGTGTTGGAGGCTAGTTTGTAAATGACATCGCCGAAATCAAGGATCGGTAGGATAGTCAGTTTTACAAGGGCATGTTTGGCAGCATGAGTGAAGGAGGCTTTGTTGCGAAATATGAAGCCAATTCTGGATTTAATTTTGGATTGGAGATGGTTGATGTGAGTCTGGAAGTTGAGTTTATAGTCTAACCAGAGTCTAACCAGATGCCTAGGTATTTGTAGAATAATAGTAGAGAGAATGATTTATTTCAGCTTTTATTTCTTTCATCACATTCCCAGTGGGTGAGAAGTTTACATACACTCAATTAGTATTTGGTAGCATTGCCTTTAAATTGTTTAACTTGGGTCAAACGTTTCAGGTAGCCTTCCACAAGCTTCCCACAATACATTTTGTGAATTTTGGCCCATTCCTCCTGACAAAACTGGTGTAAGGTTTGTAGGCCTCCTTGCTCGCACACACTTTTTCAGTTCTGCCCACAAATGTTCTATAGGATTGAGGTCAGGGCTTTCTGATGGCCACTCCAATACCTTGACTTTGTTGTCCTTAAGCCATTTTGCCACAACTTTGGAAGTATGCTTGGGGTCATTGTCCATTTGGAAGACTCATTTGCAACCAAGCTTTAACTTCCTTACTGATGTCTTGAGATGTTGCTTCAATATATCCACATCATTTTCCATTTTACAAACTTAGTATATGTAAACTTCTGACCCACTGGAATTGTGATATAGTGAATTATAAGTGAAATAATCTGTCTGTAAACAATTGTTGGAAGAATTACTTGTGTCATGCACAAAGTAGATGTCCTAACCGACTTGCCAAAACTATAGTTTGTTAACATGAAACCTGTGGAGTGGTTGAAAAATGAGTTTTAATGACTTCAACCTAAGTGTATGTAAACTTCCGACTTCAACTGTATACAGCGGGTGAAATAAGTGTTGAACACGTCACCATTTTTCTCAGTAAATATATTTCCAAAGGTGCTATTGACATGAAACTTTCACCAGATGTTGGTAACAACCCAAGTAATCCATACATAGAAAGAAACCAAAACAAATAAGTTGTGTAATAATGTGAAATGACACAGGGGAAAAAGTATTGAACACACTGATATTTATTTAATACTTTGTACAAAAGCCTTTGTTGGTAATGACAGCTTCAAGACGCCTCCTGTATGGAGAAACTAGTCGCATGCATTGCTCTGGTGTGATTTTGGCCCATTCTTCCACACAAACAGTCTTCAAATCTTGAAGGTTCCGTGGGCCTCTTCTATGAATCTTGATCTTCAGTTCTTTCCATAGATTTTCAATGGGATTTAAGTCAGGTGATTGGCTGGGCCATTCTAGCAGCTTTATTTTCTTTCTTTGAAACCAATATAGTTTCCTTGGCTGTGTGTTTGGGATCATTGTCTTGCTGAAATGTCCACCCTCATTTCATCTTCATCATCCTGGTAGATGGCAGCAGATTTTTGTCAAGAATGTCTCGGTAAATTTGCCCATTCATCCTTGCTTCAATTATGTGAAGTTTGCCAGTACCATTTGCTGAAAAGCAGCCCCACACCATTATGTTCCCACCTCCAACTTATTTGTTTTGGTTCAGAAAATGTATGTATGGATTACTTGGGTTGTCACCAACATCTGGTGAAAATTTCATGTCAATAGCACCTTTGGAAATATATTTACTGAGAAAAATGGTGATGTGTTCAATACTTATTTCACCCGCTGTATATGCTCTCATGCATGGTTCAGTGTTTCTTGCCTCGAACCGAGCATAGAAGGCATTTAGCTCGTCTGCTAGGCTCGCGTCACTGGGCAGCTCGCGGCTGGGTTTCCCTTTGTAATCCGTGATAGTTTGCAAGCCCTGCCACATCCGTAGTAGGATTCGATCTTATTCCTGAATTGACCCTTCGCCTGTTTGATGGCTCGTCGGGGGTCGTAGTGGGATTAGTGTCCTGCTCATTGAAAGTGTCAGCTCCTGTGAGGATGACGTCGTCGATGCACTTATTAATGAAGTCGGTGACTGATGTGGTAAACTCCTCAATGCTATTGGTTGAATCCCGGAACATATTCCAGTCTGTGCTAGTGAAACAGTCCTGTAGATGTCTGATGTGTAGCTCGTGAAACAGTCCTGTAGATGTCTGTTGTGTGGATAGTGAAACAGTCCTGTAGATGTTTGTTGTGTAGATAGTGAAACAGTCCTGTAGATGTTTGTTGTGTAGATAGTGAAACAGTCCTGTAGATGTTTGTTGTGTAGATAGTGAAACAGTCCTGTAGATGGCTGTTGTGTAGATAGTGAAACAGTCCTGTAGATGGCTGTTGTGTAGATAGTGAAACAGTCCTGTAGATGTTTGTTGTGTAGATAGTGAAACAGTCCTGTAGATGTTTGTTGTGTAGATAGTGAAACAGTCCTGTAGATGTTTGTTGTGTAGATAGTGAAACAGTCCTGTAGATGTCTGTTGTGTAGATAGTGAAACAGTCCTGTAGATGTTTGTTGTGTAGATAGTGAAACAGTCCTGTAGATGTCTGTTGTGTAGATAGTGAAACAGTCCTGTAGATGTTTGAAGCCTATATCATGGCAGTAATGGTGCAGAGTACAGAGTATACAAAGGATGACAATTTCCTTACACCATATTTCTTACACCAAACCACTCTTTAAACAGGAAACACTCTTTTCACCATACTTCGATAGCAGGTTAGGAGAACCTACGCAGCAGGTTAGGATAAATAACGTAGCAGGTTAGGAGACTAAGGTTAGCAAAAGGTTTAGGGAAAATGCATGAAAACGATATAAACCATATGCCATGGCCGTTTCAGTCACCAGATCTCAACCCAGTTGAACACTTCTGGGAGATTCTGGCACAGCACCTGATAGTGTTTTGCACCACCATTAACAAAACACCAAATTATGGAATTTCTGGTGGAAGAATGGTGTCACAACCCTCCAATAGAGTTCCAGACACTTGGAGAATCTATGCCAAAGTGCACTAGCATAGGTGCACTGGTGTTTCCTTTATTTTGACAGTTATCTGTATGTGAGTTATATAGGAGGTATGGTGCTTATGGTGCTCTCTATTGACTATACAATAGGAGGTAGTCTCCTAAAGATCCCTATGGTGCTCTCTATTGACTATACAATAGGAGGTAGTCTCCTAAAGATCCCTATGGTGCTCTCTATTGACTATACAATAGGAGGTAGTCTCCTAAAGATCCCTATGGTGCTCTCTATTGACTATACAATAGGAGGTAGTCTCCTAAAGATCTCTATGGTGCTCTCTATTGACTATACTATAGGAGGTAGTCTCCTAAAGATCTCTATGGTGCTCTCTATTGACTATACAATAGGAGGTAGTCTCCTAAAGATCTCTATGGTGCTCTCTATTGACTATACTATAGGAGGTAGTCTCCTAAAGATCCCTATGGTGCTCTCTATTGACTATACAATAGGAGGTAGTCTCCTAAAGATCCCTATGGTGCTCTCTATTGACTATACAATAGGAGGTAGTCTCCTAAAGATCTCTATGGTGCTCTCTATTGACTATACTATAGGAGGTAGTCTCCTAAAGATCTCTATGGTGCTCTCTATTGACTATACAATAGGAGGTAGTCTCCTAAAGATCCCTATGGTGCTCTCTATTGACTATACAATAGGAGGTAGTCTCCTAAAGATCTCTATGGTGCTCTCTATTGACTATACTATAGGAGGTAGTCACCTGAAGATCTCTATGGTGCTCTCTATTGACTATACAATAGGAGGTAGTCTCCTAAAGATCCCTATGGTGCTCTCTATTGACTATACAATAGGAGGTAGTCTCCTAAAGATCTCTATGGTGCTCTCTATTGACTATACTATAGGAGGTAGTCTCCTAAAGATCTCTATGGTGCTCTCTATTGACTATACAATAGGAGGTAGTCTCCTAAAGATCTCTATGGTGCTCTCTATTGACTATACTATAGGAGGTAGTCTCCTAAAGATCCCTATGGTGCTCTCTATTGACTATACAATAGGAGGTAGTCTCCTAAAGATCCCTATGGTGCTCTCTATTGACTATACAATAGGAGGTAGTCTCCTAAAGATCTCTATGGTGCTCTCTATTGACTATACTATAGGAGGTAGTCTCCTAAAGATCTCTATGGTGCTCTCTATTGACTATACAATAGGAGGTAGTCTCCTAAAGATCCCTATGGTGCTCTCTATTGACTATACAATAGGAGGTAGTCTCCTAAAGATCTCTATGGTGCTCTCTATTGACTATACTATAGGAGGTAGTCACCTGAAGATCTCTATGGTGCTCTCTATTGACTATACAATAGGAGGTAGTCTCCTAAAGATCTCTATGGTGCTCTCTATTGACTATACTATAGGAGGTAGTCACCTGAAGATCTCTATGGTGCTCCAGAGGTAGAAGACGAAGAAGACCACCGCTTTGTTCTGCATCTCCTCCAGACTACCGAAGATCACAAACAGGATTACGTTCCTACCCACCACCTGGAAAGGTAAAAAGCACACTACATTAAAGGGATAATTTACCCTAAATACACAATCACAGGAGAGACAGTCTATGCTTTGGGTTGGTGTACAAAACCATTGCTGTTAACTTTAGCTTTGACTAACAAAAAACAACTAGAAGTCAATGTATCCCAAATTAGCATGCATTTTCTTTTAAACCCAAGCCATTTTGAAAGTGAGTTTTCTGTGTGTTTGGATTGAACCCTACCTGGATCATAGCTGGGAAGACCCCTGTCTTGACCAGACCCACTAGAGGGTTAATGACCTCTGCTATGGCCATCATCTGACAGAAGTACATCATGTCAGCAATGGTGTGGAACGTGTCATAGAACGAGTCTGACAGGAGGGAGAGAGAGAGAGGTAGAACACAGTGGTGCTAACATGTTGGCCAAGCACTGAATATCCAAAATAGCCTGGTTCCATACTGTATGTGCTGAAGTCCAGTGGTTCTCAACCCGTTTTAGTTACCCTACCTCAATCACATTCAGCTATGCCTGAAGTACTTCCCAAGTACTATTTTATGTGTATTTCACCAGTAGGTCTACCTTCTCATTAGTCTCCTCAAGTATCCCTGTGGATAGGCCAAGCACACCAGGGTAACAACCACTTCAATTGTTCTGAAGACATACAAACAGAATTTGGCTAAAGCACAAACATACTGGACCACCAGGCTATTCAGCATACAAAGCTATTTGCAAGACAAATTCTACAGAGGAGAGTCTACAGAGGAGAGTCAATTCTCATATTCAAATTGACACATCTATGAATAAAGAGCCTGTTTAGTTCTTCTAGGGAAGTAACACATTGGCTTGGTGGGTTTGATGTCAGTTCTGAGTGGTGTGGTTTAATCTGCCTCACTCAGATCACCTAACAGAAACAGAACTGAATAAAAATATGTTGAAACTACACAGCTTTCAGCTAAAAAATGAAGAAGAAGAAAGATGATGTATATAAATATTTGTATTATGTGAGACATCTATACTAACTCTCTTACATTATGTTGAAGAACCAGTTCTGAGGTAGTGAGTTCCAACCATAGCTGTTGAGTTTAAAAGGTTTATTATGATTTTACACTTTTCTAGCCCTGAAACACTGACCACTTAACCTGCGTTGTGTCTATAGCCAACTCTGTAGTCAACTCTCAAGCCATACATGACAACCAATCAACAACAGCCACTAACAGGCTGGACCCTCTGCAGGCTCTGGACCACTGACCTTGTCCGAGGATGAAGAGACGGACGGTCATGTTGACAAAGATCCAGGAGAAGCCCAGGAACTGGACCAGGTTATACATGAACAGATAGCCCTTCTTTAGACCCAGGTAGGCTGAGAGAACAAACTAGATATTAACATACTACAGCTTTAAACACATAACACCAGGTTGTACATGAACAGATAGCCCTTCTTTAGACCCAGGTAGGCTGAGAGAAAATTAGTATTAGTATGATTTTTTGTTGGACATAAAAGAGTGTAGAAACACCAGGAAATCAGCTCCAAGTGATTTAATATTGGAAAACTGTTCCCAAGTATTTCCACGCATAATAGAGAGAGACACGTGATCGTATACTAATTCAAGCAAGGTTTGAAATTATCTGTTTGGGATTCTTGCGGTCAAATTGCAGTCTACAAATGACTGGTGCTTATGTTCTGACCCCCCAACCATCTGGTCAAGGAAACTAATGTCCTGCTGCTGAACCTAGTTGATGATCCCTGGTCTAAACCAACAGCATCTTTAACAAGAAATGTAAATATTCAGATTAGAGATAAGGGCTGCGGTGTTCACAGCTGCACCGATCGGTACTTACCGTCTTTACGGGTTCTTGACTCGATGCTCACCTTGTTGATCTTCTCCTCTTCCTGAAAACAAACAGACAAGAGCATTAGGTGTAATAAATGTCATAACACCCTTATCAAAGACAAATAAAGCCTCATACTTCATAACACCCTTATCAAAGACAAATAAAGCCTGGTACTTCATAACACCCTTATCAAAGACAAATAAAGCCTGGTACTTCATAACACCCTTATCAAAGACAAATAAAGCCTCGTACTTCATAACACCCTTATCAAAGACAAATAAAGCCTCGTACTTCATGTTTCTTTGTATTCTATCTAAATGTTCCACAGCATTATACCAAAACTGATCCGGGTCATTGCTACCTTAGCCTGAAGCTCCATCTCTGCGTCTGATTCGTCAAGCCAGCGGTCGAAGTCTGGCGCCAGGAAGAGAGGTTTCCTCTCCTGCAGAGTGAGTCTATCCCACCAACGCTGCTCCTGCTTCCTCACTGTCACGTTTACCAGGCGCTGGGTCGACCTGTGACTCACCTGGCAGGCAGATATGCAAATAGACACAGACACACAGCGAGTATGATAATTATCGTAGACACCACAGGAGGTTGGTGGCACCTTCATTTGGGAGGACAGGCTTGTGGTAATGACTGGAGCGGAATCAGTGGAATGGTATCAAACACATCAAGCACGTGGTTTCCATTGGTTTGCTGTTCCATTCTCTCCGTTCTGGACATTATTATGAGTAGCATCCTGTGGTAGACACACTTAATTTTTGTGTAGACAACACTGTACCCACCAGGAAGGTACGCTGTTTCCCAAACAATAAACCCTGGGTCACCAGCGACCTGAAGGCCCTGCTGAATGAGAAGAAGAGGGCCTTCAAGGAGAAGGACAAGGACAAATTGAAATGGGTCCAGAGGGAGCTGAAGTTGCGGATTGCTGAGGGGAAGAGAGTGTATAAGGAGAAGATGGAGGACAAGCTGAGGCAGAGCCAGGTGAGAGAGGTGTGGAAGGGCATGAGAAATATCACTGGCTTCAAAAAGTCAAACAGTGGGCAGACGGAGGGGACCCAGGACAGAGCCAATGAGCTGAACCAATTTTTTAACAGGTTCGATACTGGCCCTGTCCACCTCCCCTCCAGCTCCCCAGACCACACACCCTCACGGCTATCCCACCCCCACTTTGCTCACAACACCTCTGTTCAGACAATCAGTGACCCCACCTCCGCCCCTGCCCCCCCTGGACTGATCCTCAACACCCCCCTTCCCCCCACCTCCCCACCTGGGCTGGCTTTCACCACCAACCAAGTGAAGAGAGAGCTGGAGAGACTATACCAGTGGAAAGCGGCGGGCCCTGATGGCATCAGCCCAAGGGTGCTGAGGGTCTGTGCTGACCAACTGTGTGGAATACTCCAGCGTCTTTTCAACCTTAGCCTGAGCCTAGAAAGGGTCCCTGTGCTGTGGAAAACATACTGCCTCGTCCCAGTGCCCAAGAAGGCACACCCCACTGTCCTGAATGACTTCAGACCTGTAGCGCTAACATCCCACATCATGAAGACCCTGGAAAGGTTAGTCCTCGCTCACCTCAGACCCCTGGTGTGTTCATCAATGGACCCCCTGCAGTTTGCATACCAGCGCAAAATCGGGGTGGATGATGCAATCATCTACCTTCTGCAGAGGGCCTACTCTCACCTGGACAACGCAGGTTGCACTGTGAGGGTTATGTTTTTTGACTTCTCCAGTGCCTTCAATACCATTCAGCCCCTGCTACTGGGTGAGAAGATGAGGAGGATGAAAGTGGAAGCACCCTTAGTCTCCTGGGTCACGGACTACCTGACCGGTAGGCCACAATTTGTGCGACTACAGAGCTGTGTGTCAGAACGGGCTGTTAGCAACACAGGGGCCCCCCAGGGTACGGTCCTGTCCAGGGGTGGGCAGGAGGAGGAGTACAGGAGCACAATCAGTGACTTTGTGTTGTGGTGTGAGCAGAACCACCTTCAGCTCAACATCAGCAAAACTAAGGAGATGGTGGTGGACTTCAGGAGAACCAAGGCACAACTGACTGCAGTCCCTATAAAGGGGACGGATGTGGAAATGGTTGAGTCATACAAGTTCCTGGGTGTCCATATGGACAACAGACTGGAATGGGCTGGTAACACCGGGGCCCTGTACAAAAAGGGCCAGAGCCGACTCTACTTTCTGAGGAGGCTCAGGTCCTTCAACGTGTGCAGTAAACTACTGCATACCTTCTACCAGTCTGTGGTGGTCAGTGCCATCTTTTTTGCAGTGGTGTGCTGGGGAGCAAACATCAAAGCCGGTGATGCTTCTCGGGTAAATAAGCTGATCAGGAAGGCTAGCTCTGTCCTGGGGATGAGCCTTGACACTCTCTAGGAGGTGGCGGAGAGACGGATCCTGGCCAAACTGCTGGCCATCATGGACAACGTCACCCACCCTCTGCACACTATGGTTATGACGCAGAGGAGCACTTTCAGTCACAGACTGATCCCACCACGGTGTGCCAGAGAGCGCTACAGGAGGTCCTTCCTGCCGGCGGCTATGAGACTATATAATGCCTCACCGGGGTGCCGTGCCGTCGGCAACATAGATCTGGAACTGTTGGGGTGCTAGGACCTAGTTTAACAATTATGCATCCATCCGTGAGTAACTCTGGTCCGTCAGCACTCATCCACTCAGGACCTATTTATTCATACAGGTCTGTATACACATACTCATGTACAGTTGTTATATTATATCACATGCAATATTGTAAGTAATTATTGGACGTAGGCATTCACTCAGGAATGCATATTAGTATCCTGCCAGTTGCACCTTTTCTCATTGCTTTTAGTATATCGAATGTGCAATAAGTGCAGTTGTCTGTAATTATTTCCCCCCCAGGGGATAAATAAACCCTGCGCACTAAGGACTGTATTTTAAGGGAATTACTATTATTACCCCAAATGATATCATACACACATTTAGCTATTAAAGTATCTCTTCCTGTCATTTACCTGTACAGTTTGTGTAAACATGCAAGTATTCACTTATCTGTAAATATAACTGTATACCTAACTGTACAGCTAATTTAACTAATTTAACCATGCAAAATTTTCACTTACCTGTTAATTTACCCAGTCTGTCTATTAAGTAAACTATTATTACCCTCGCTCATATCATACGCATTTTTAGCTACTGAAGTATTTCTCTGCCATCGACCTGTATAGTATAGTTAACCATCCAACATCCACCAATGTATAGTGTACATATTCAGCCAACCACTCATACTATGCAATGTCCTTTTATAGGTTTTTTTTTTTTTTTTTTGCACTCCAGATATCTTGTATTTCTATACTTTTTCATACTGCCGCTCTATGTATCATGTACCGTGTATCTGTCTTTTGTGTACTTTCGTTGTGGCATTTTGCACCTGCCCTGTGTTTTTGTTGTAGCTGCTTGACAATGAAATTTCCCCCCCAGGGGATAAATAAAGTACCTACCTACCTATCTATCTATCTATCTATCTATCTATCTATCTATCTATCTATCTATCTATCTATCTATCTATCTATCTATCTATCTATCTATCTTAATAATAAACTACACGCAGGGAACAGTAACAAGAGATGTTTGTCTTTGAGACTGAGAAGAATGTGAGGTATTATCACTAATGAAAAAATACATTTGGGAATAGAAAATAATACAATACCTCAGGATTTACTGGCTCCAGAAAGTCCAGACTGAACTCATAGTCATTGTCTCCTTTAGCCCCATGACCCTGAGCTGTCCAACAAAGGAACATAGGTTTAATACCATTTACTCTGTACATACTAGAGTTATTGTCATTCTATCAGCTTGTGCTCCATGTCATTCTGTTCCAATGTAATACAACCACTAACCTTTGAATTGCAGGGTGTTGTCTTGCAAGCAGATGTCAATATTCTGAAATGCAAAAGGAAATATCATGCATCAAAACCTCAAAAAGCAGAAGACTGTCAGCTACTAGGCTAAATATAGAAACAACTAACATTGGTTGAGATCAAACTAGGAGACTGAATGGCTGATATGGATGTGAATCCCTCACACATCCAGCATCACCGAGTGGCGCAGCCGTCTAAGGCACTGCATCTTAGTGCTAAAGGCGTCACTGGAGACCTTGGTTCGATCCCGGGCTGTATCAAAACCGGCCGTGATCGGGAGTCCCATAGGGCGGCGCACAATTGGCCCAGAGACGTCCGGTTTAGGGGAGGCCGTCATTGTAAATAATAATTTGTTAAATAATAAATAAATACACATTTGCTGAATGGCTAAATTGGATCCAGCGATCACCATGACAATTCCTGAATCTTTTATGAAGCATGCCATTTGGTAGATGCACCACCACTAGCTACTGCAACTCAATATTAATTACAGTAGCTAGCTAGCTAGCTTCAGTAACGTTAGTTGAGTATTAGCTACCGTCTAGCCTCACAACTGGACTATGGAATTATGGATCAGGAAACTATATGTATGGTACTGTCTGTCTAGTAGTGACATGCTACACTTTTGTTATGTAATCACTCAGTATAGCTAACAGAACAAGTGGTAAGTTAGCTAGCTAGATGTATGTATGAGTTTACTAGCCAACATGGGCTGGTATCACTCCACTCTCTAAGGAGCATTGTAGCTAATGTAATGTATGTCATTTGTTCATGTCAGCAACGTGCATTCCATGTCCAAAGTCCAGCAGTGAGCAGAGCCAGGTATTAGTGTGGAGTTCTCCAGCCAGCCTGGCCCGTGACAGCTCTGTCCTCGAGCCTCCGGAACATACCTTAGCGTCACTCAGCTCCACGCGCAGGTAGATGTCTCCATGGCGCTGTGCCCAATACACGTGCGGTGTGAGGGTATGCATTGTGATATATATATATATATATAACGCTACTGTTGATTCAATTAATATTATTGTTATATTACGTAGAAGTAATGATGGAGATCCTCCGCATTATTCATTCAGACCGCTGGCTAGAGGCGGAAACAGTTATCCAAGGATATTCAGGGGTGCGTTCAGTTCAATTGAACGTTTACGTTGCTTAACGGTTTGTACTGAACGTCACGTTTCTCTAAAACGTTATTGAACAGACTTTGAGATAGGTTTGCTCCGTTTGGTGGGTGTGTCTTGAAGCAATTCACTGTATGTCTGCGGCACAACGTTCCCCAACACACAACCCACCCGACCACTCCCTCCCCGTTTTTGAACTGGTCGTTTCCATTGAATTGAACGTTGTAGTACGTTTTTCTGTACTGAACGCAGCTCAGCTGTCGCTACGTGCCCGCTACACCCACTAATAAAAAAGGAAGGAACGTGCTCGTGCACAGTCAGTACAATAACACAAGTGATGTCAGAGGTTTCAAACGTTGTTATTATTTAAATTGAAAGACATATATAATATTGATACTCTCTGGATGTCTTGGACAGTACAGAAATACAGATCTTACTAGAGTACCTTTTTCAATTCGGGGCTACATGTATGCTATGGGGGCAGTTGCAGCAACCAACATCCAAGGGCTGCACCCCATGACACCAGCCAATTCATGCCATCTGAAATGTTACATCTGATGTGTGAAGAGGATTGAGTGATATCCAACCTACTGCTGATCATGTTATGTACTATATACAGTCCATACAATAGAAGTGACTGTTATACAATCAGCCATGTTATACAGGTCTTGGACATCAAGGAACATGATGCATGAATCAGCAGTACAGGCCAAAAATAAAAAATCTTGGTTAGAGTGCCAGCACACCAAACTACATCTATCAAGTTAGACCAACTTGGGATTCTTTAGGTCTATGTATGACGTTTGATGCAAGTGGAATGTGAACAGGTGTTCAAGCATTTATTATATTTTGTCTAAAGAAACAAATCGTGTAACAAAATTCCTTTTGAATGACATTTATTTTAAATAGGACATTTGTAAGAATGGTTATAATACATGAAAGCAACTGTATCTTTACTTCCCATTTCACAGAAAGTATCAGAAAGAGATAAAAAATAGTATTTTCAGATAATTCACGCTTTGGTGAAGAGAAATCTTTATTTCCGTCTTGTCAGCCACATCAACGTCAAATGCCAGACTTGTCTTTCTTGACGGCTACAGTGCATTGAGAAATGCATTCCAACAAGCACTGACAGAGGACATCATTGTGACTAGTCCTGCCACTTCCCTGGGCTAGGGTTGTCTTGGACAGCATTGACTAGTCCTGCCACTTCCCTGGGCTAGGGTTGTCTTGTACAGCATTGACTAGTCCTGCCACTTCCCTGGGCTAGGGTTGTCTTGGACAGCATTGACTAGTCCTGTCACTTCCCTGGGCTAGGGTTGTCTTGTTTTGAACCTTGTAAGCTCATAGAAAAATGGAAAGTGTTACGAAGGTAAATGGCATCATGTACAACCCAGGCTCCGTCCCAAATGGCACCCTATTTCCCATTGGCTGTGGTCAAAAGTAGTGCACTATATAGGGAATAGGGTGGCATTTTGGACTTGCACCAGTGTAAACACCACTATCATAGTCAAGCCTTGATGCAAAAGCTTTACAACAACAGACATCAGCTCTTCTTTATGCCGGGTCGTTTTTTTCTTTTGAAATGCAGCTGTTGGACAATACACTTTCCTTGAAGCCCACAAAGCGGTTTGTATAACTCAACTGCATGGTGCCATAGAACACAATACTCTTTACAGAACACAGAGGACGTCTTGTCAGCCAGCTCTGTCACAGATTCTACTTCTTTAGGGGCCTAGGACTAGGTTATGTTGTCATGCCGACTGACTTAAGTTTAAAACAGCACTTTAAGGTAATAACCTACCGCCTCCCAGGTTACCAAGGTGCCCTACCGCCTGCCAAGTTACCAAGGTGCCCTACCGCCTCCCAGGTTACCAAGGTGCCCTACCACCTCCCAAGTTACCAAGGTGCCCTACCGCCTCCCAAGTTACCAAGGTGCCCCGCCGCCTCCCAGGTTACCAAGGTGCCCTACTGCCTCCCAGGTTACCAAGGTGCCCTACCGCCTCCCAGGTTACCAAGGTGCATACAAAAACCATGAGTAAATGTCAAGTCTGAAAAAGAAATACATTTGTTTATTTTTTGAGTGAATGTCACTCAATTTGTCTCTCATGAAACAGTTGGTAGTGTGTTATCTGGAAAAGAGAACTTTAAGGAGAAACAGGAGTAGTGATGGGACAACAAAAACAACTAGAGGGAGAGAGGGAAGGAAGGAAGGAGGAGAGGGAAGGAAGGAGGAGAGGGAAGGAAGGAGGAGAGGGAAGGAAGGAAGGAGGGAGGGAGGGAAAGAAGGAGGGAGGGAGGGAGGAGAGGAAGGAGAGAGGGTTAGAACAAACAGGACATGGCCTACATCCTAAACGGCACCTATTCCCTATGTAATGCATTACCTCTGACCAGGGCCCATAGGGTCCTTTTCAAAAGTAGTGAACTAAGTAGGGAACAAGGAGCCATTTAGGACACATGCGGAGTCCTTTCCAAGTCACTCTATTAACTTCTCTAAACCCCTCAGGTGCAATTAGCTGATAACCTCTGAAGGTTGCAAGGTCAATTCCAACTATGAATAATCAATGTATTAACTGAACTACAGTCTGGCTAGCTGTTAAAATATGGTTTGTTCATTAGTCTCATTCTCTCACCTACTAATGCTATCCTTAAGTAGATTTTGTTTTGTCAGAATTGTTTTAAAGCTACTGCAACCCAGTCAGAGTTCTATCGTTCATTCAAACGGTTTCTTTCCTTGTTCTCCTGGGTGAAGCTACACAGCTTCCAAACCCTCAAATAATACCTTTTTTTAAAAGCAGGAGGGAACCTGTCTTCTACACAGCAACTATATTGAATATTTGAAAAATAATAAATATTTTTCTAAAATAAAAAAAGAAAATAGCCACACTTGCTGTTCCATGCATATGCGTTATTTACAAATTGAAAAACGTTGTTTCCTCTTTTCTGCCAACCCATATGGTTTTGCACCTTTAAATCAGCAAATCAACATTCAAAAACCCTAAATGGGATCAAACTACACTCAATGAACATGGCTTGAACAGTTGGACTGTGTTGAACACAAACCCATGTCCCACACAAGGGTACTTAAAATTAAACAAATAAAATACATTTCACTGGAAAACTGAACAGAGTGGGGGGGAGATGTTACAATAGTGACCAATTAAGAAGTGGGAAGTCATTTTTTGTCCTCACAATCAAATCTGCTACAAACAATACTGTTGTACAATTAATGTTTGAAATATTCTACCTTTTTTATTTTGATATAATTTATTTAAACTTTTCCATTAAACAAAACCCAAGAAAAAACAAAAATGCAATATTGGGAAGATCAGCAACAACAGCTGAAAACCAGTGCTGCCCCGTGGCATTGCATCAGAGCTCTAGTCTGTAGAGGGGTTTCAGTAAAGAGTCTATCCTTAAGCTTCGATGTACTCCCACAGGTCCTTCTCATAACCCTCATGCACGTGCTGCAGCAGCACACGCCGCCGACTCTCACAGTATCTGGAGGAAACAACAAAGCAAACCGTGAGGAGAGGAAGGCTCATTTTAAATCTGGCTGGTCTTATTCTGATATGTGCTGTAGCGTACCCAACTAATCCATCTTTGGCTTGACAACAAACAAACAAACAAACACATAGAATGGAACAAGAGGCAATTTCAGATTAAATGAATGGCTGATCAATGACATTGGCCTCATAGTAGCCACGTTTAGAACCCTCCTCCCACATCGCCATTCAAATATTTACCACTGACTGGTACAAAAAGACATCTGGTATAATTTCATAGATAATACACAGAGCGATAAAATAATCTATCCTGTTGCAGACTAACCTGTGCTTCCTGTTGTAATAAAGACATCTATACCATGTATTTAACTCACCTGTACTTCCTGTTGTAATAAAGACATCTATATAATGTATTTAACTCACCTGTACTTCCTGTTGTAATAAAGACATCTATATCATGTATTTAACTCACCTGTACTTGTCCTGTACTTTCTGTTTGATGTCCTGCAGAGAGTCCTGGGAGATGTCCCGCTCCAGATATCCAGACAGAACCTCCGTGGCATTCTCCAAATCAGCCTGATTGTTCTAAAAGAGGACCGCTTGGGTTCAGTCACAGCACATACACTGAGTGTACAAAACATTAGGAACATTTCCATGACAGACTGGCCAGGTGAATCCAGGTGAAAGCTATGATCCCTTATTGTTATCACTTGTTAAATCCACTTCAATCAGTGTAGATGAAGGGGCGGAGAGGTTAATTTTTTTTATTTTTAAGCCTTGAAACATGGATTGTGTATGTGTGCCATTCAGAAGGTGAATGAGCAAGACAAAATATTTAAGTGACTTTGACCAGGGTATGGTAGTAGGTGCAAGGCGCACCGGTTTGAGTGTCAAGAACTGCAAGGCTGCTGGGCGTTGTACACTCAGTGTGTAGTATAGCACCACTACTTGCCCTGATAGAACAGGAATAACTGTGCTGCTGTTTTTTACCTGGAGCACTCAAACTCATGACAACAACTGGAAATAAAGGATTCCTTTAGAGAGGAGACCTTGACTTGTAGGTGTAGAAATACAACTGTACCAACAGCTACTGTATACAACTGTACCAACAGTTACTGTATACAACTGTACCAACAGCTACTGTATACAACTGTACCAACAGCTACTGTATACAACTGTACCAACAGTTACTGTATACAACTGTACCAACAGCTACTGTATACAACTGTACCAACAGCTACTGTATACAACTGTACCAACAGCTACTGTATACAACTGTACCAACAGCTACTGTATACAACTGTACCAACAGCTACTGTATACAACTGTACCAACAGCTACTGTATACAACTGTACCAACAGCTACTGTATACAACTGTACCAACAGTTACTGTATACAACTGTACCAACAGTTACTGGAGCTGAAAACCTGGAACACCAGAACTGCAACACACGCTAAATAGAATACTCTCACTCTCTACTCTCTCTCCCTCCCTCCCCTCAAAGACAGTGGACTGGTTGTTCCTCTTGGGGTAGAAGGGTTTGGGTTAGGGTTAGTACTATAGCTGTAAAGTTACCTCAAAGATGATGGACTGGTTGTTCTTCTTGAGGTAGAAGGCGAAGACATAGGTGAACATGAGTGTGGAGCGACACTGACACAGCACGTCCACGGCCTTCTTCAGGAACTGCACCTCGATCCAGGACATGTTGTGCTGCTGCATCTCCTCCATCTTCTGCTTGACCCCGGCGTACAGCTTGTGCTCGAAGCGCAGCGACTGCATGTGGTTCATGTAGCGGTTGCAGTAGAACAGGTACCTCTGCAGGGCTGCCCTGGACCGCTGGAGGAGGAGGAGGGAGAACGCCTGGCTCTTAATCATAACAAGAATCAAGCCTGGAGACTGAGAGAATGTGTCTACCATTATACATGCTCTTCATAACTAGTATAACCCCCCACTAGTACACCATAACTAGTATAACCCCCCACTAGTACACCATAACTAGTATAACCCCCCACTAGTACACCATAACTAGTATAACCCCCACTAGTACACCATAACTAGTATAACCCCCACTAGTACACCATAACTAGTACACCATAACTAGTACACCATAACTAGTATAACCCCCACTAGTACACCATAACTAGTACACCATAACTAGTATAACCACCACTAGTACACCATAACTAGTAAAACCACCACTAGTACACCACAACTAGAACACAACTAGTATAACCACCACTAGTACACAACTAGTATAACCACCGATACACCAGCATTAGTATAACCACCACTAGTATAACCACCACTAGTACACAACTAGTATAACCACCACTAGTACACCATAACTAGTACACAACTAGTATAACCACCGATACACCATCACTAGTATAACCACCACTAGTACACCATAACTAGTATAACCACCACTAATACACCATCACTAGTATAACCACAACTAATACACCATAACTAGTACACAACTAGTATAACCACCACTAGTACACCATAACTAGTACACAACTAGTATAGCCACCACTAGTACACAACTAGTATAGCCACCACTAGTACACAACTAGTATAACCACCGATACACCATCATTAGTATAACCACCACTAGTATAACCACCACTAGTACACAACTAGTATAACCACCACTAGTACACAACTAGTATAACCACCACTAGTACACCATAACTACTATAACCACCACTAGTACACAACTAGTATAACCACCACTAGTACACAACTAGTATAACCACCACTAGTACACAACTAGTATAACCACCACTAGTACACAACTAGTATAACCACCACTAGTACACAACTAGTATAACCACCGATACACCATCACTAGTATAACCACCACTAATATAACCACCGATATACCATCACTAGTATAACCACCACTAGTATAACCACCGATACACCATCACTAGTATAACCACCACTAATACACCATCACTAGTATAACCACCACTAGTATAACCACCGATACACCATCACTAGTATAACCACCACTAATACACCATCACTAGTATAACCACCACTAGTATAACCACCGATACACCATCACTAGTATAACCAACACTAATACACCACCACTAATATAACCATCACTAGTATAACCACCATCACTAGTATAACCACCATCACTAGTATAACCACCATCACTAGTATAACCACCATCACTAGTATAACCACCATCACTAGTATAACCACCATCACTAGTATAACCACCATCACTAGTATAACCACAGATACAGCGGGTGAAATAAGTATTGAACACGTCACCATTTTTCTCAGTAAATATATTTCCAAAGGTGCTATTGACATGAAAGTTTCACCAGATGTTGGTAACAACCCAAGTAATCCATACATAGAAAGAAACCAAAACAAATAAGTTCAGATATTAAGTTATGTGTAATAATGTGAAATGACACAGGGAAAAAGTATTGAACACATTAAGAAAGGGAGGTTAAAAAAGGCATGGAAAGCCAAGACAACAGCTGAAAACTATCAGTAATTAAAATGCAATCCAGCCCCCTGTCAGTGCAAATTAATTTCAGCTGGTTCAGTCCCAACTGATGGCCTACAAAAAGGTCTCATTGCCAAGGTGTCACACAAGACACATCTCATGATGGGTAAAAGCAAAGAGCTGTCTCAAGACATTCGCAACCTAATTGTTGCAAAACATAATGATGGCATTGGTTATAGGCGCATTTCTAAGCTTCTGAATGTTCCAGTGAGCACTGTTGGGGCCATAATACGGAAGTGGAAAGACAATCATTTCACCATAAATTTGCCTCGACCAGGTGCTCCTCGCAAGATTGAAAAGTGAAAAGAATAATCAGAAGAGTTGTCCAAGAGCCAAGGACCACTTGTGGAGAGCTTCAAAAAGACCTGCAATTAGCAGGTACTGTTGTCTCAAAGAAAACATTAAGTAATGCACTCCACCGCCATGGCCTGTATGCACGCTCACCACGCAAGACTCCATTGCTGAAAAAAAAGCATGTTGAAGCTCATTTAAAGTTTGCTGCACAACATTTGGAAAAGCCAGTGAAATACTGGGAGAATATAGTGTGGTCAGATGAGAGCAAAATTGAACTGTTTGGATGTCATAATACACACAATGTTTGGAGAATAAATGGCACTGCACATCACCCTAAAAACACCATACCAACAGTCAAGTTTGGAGGTGGGAACATCATGGTGTGGGGCTGCTTTTCAGCAAATGGTACTGACAAACTTCACATAATTGAAGGAAGGATGAATGTGCAAATTTACGAGGAGCACCTGGTCGAGGCAAATTTATGGTGAAATGATTGTCTTTCCACTTCCGTATTATGGCCCCAACAGTGCTCACTGGAACATTCAGAAGCTTAGAAATGCGCCTATAACCAATGCCATCATTATGTTTTGCAACAATTAGGTTGCGAATGTCTTGAGACAGCTCTTTGCTTTTACCCATCATGAGATGTGTCTTGTGTGACACCTTGGCAATGAGACCTTTTTGTAGGCCATCAGTTGGGACTGAACCAGCTGATATTAATTTGCACTGACAGGGGGCTGGATTGCTTTTTAATTACTGATAGTTTTCAGCTGTTGTCTTGGCTTTCCATGCCTTTTTGAACCTCCCTTTCTTCATGTGTTCAGTACTTTTTCCCTGTGTCATTTAACATTATTACACATAACTTAATTTCTGAAATTATTTGTTTTGGTTTCTTTGTATGTATGGATTACTAGTACACTGTAACTAGTACAACCACTAGTACACTGTAACTAGTACAACCACCACTAGTATAACCACCAGTACACCATAACTACCACTAGTACAACCACCACTAGTACACTGTAACTAGTACAACCACCACTAGTAGAACCCCCACAAGTATAACCACTAGTACACCATAACCACCACTAGTACACACTAACTAGCATAACCACTACTAGTACACCCTAACTAGTATAACCAATACTAGTATAACCACCACTAGTATAACCACCACAACTAGCATAACCACCACTAGTACACAATAACTAGCATAACCACCACTAGTATAACCACCAGTACACCATAACTAGTATAACCACCAGTACACCATAACTACCACTAGTATAACCACCAGTGCACCATAACTGGCATAACCACCACTAGTACACCTTAACTAGCATAACCACTACACCATAACTAGTATAACTACACCATACTACTACACTGTAAATAATATTAAACCAGGAGAACGCCTGGCTCTTAATCATAACAGGAATTAACTGTTGGGGGACTGAGGAAATCTGTCTATCATTATACATGCTCTTCTGTGTTGTGATTCTAGTGTACAGGGAGGGACACCAAAGGCACCATGACTCACTGTTACCTCTTGGGCGTCCCTCGCTGCCTTGGCATCATCCTCATTGTAGCGGTTGCAGTTGTACCTACAAAACAGAGCTAGTAATTAGTGAGAGAGAAAAAAATGCATTTTAGTCCAATATGGTTGTAGCTTCCTTTATTATTACAGCAACAGCAAGACAGACAGCAACCAGAGGGTTGACAGGTCTAGCTTTTAACAGGAGGGTTGCTAGCATTGGGATAAAGTGGAAGTACGGCAGCCCCCTGCTCCAACCTGTATGTGTCTTTCAGAGGCATTTACCTACTGAACTCACTGATACCATGTTTATGTCTCTGTGTCCAGTATGACGGAAGTTAGAGTAGTTTCACGAGCCAATGCTAACTAGCATTAGCACAATGCCTGCTAGCATGCTAGCAGATACCCATAGACTTCCAGTACAATAGTACTAGTCAGTAGGAGGTAGATCCACCCACCAGGCAGAGCCATGTGGTTCCCAGGGCCCCAGGCAGACCCAGCAGAACTCCGCCTTGCAGCTCTGGTTCCGACACACCATGTGGTTGCAGCCGCCGTCCTTCTCAATGGTCACGTGGCATTTGGGGCACTCCTGAGGGACAGATGGCCAAGCAGAGAGGGGCTCAGTAAAAGTCCATCATTCACACAGAGGCAGCACTATAGAGCAACATTTAAGGGCCAGTTTCCCAGACAAAGATTAAGCCTAGAATATCCACTGAGAATGCCTTTTATTCCAGGAATAGGGTGTAATCAGTTCAAAAACGCTTAAAGAGAAAAATCTACCTGGTTTCATGGAAGACTACCAAGTGATAAAGCTAGTTGCTGGACCACTATAAAACAGACTAGGATTGTCCTTTGAGGTAATGCTTCTTTTTAAATACCCTTGTATTCGCTGCGATCCAGTTGGACGTCTCACTGTCGTCATCACACTTCTTGATCCATTTCCTCAACCACTGAAAAATACATGTGAAAAACATATTTAATACATAAATTCAAAGTTACCAATCTGTTTGATAATGTAACTATAATACAATAAGTATAAACATCTCAGGACCTCTGTTCCAAGTACACCACTACCCATGAATGTCTAGACTAGGGTCCAGTCTAGAACCAACACAGTCACTAGTGGAGATCTGAAAGGACTAGAGGTATAGCAAGCTACCACCACCAATCCTATCAGGGGACAAGGTGAAGCTTCCACCACCACCACCACCACCTATCCTATCAGAGGACAAGGTGAAGCTACCACCACCAATCCTATCAGGGGACAAGGTGAAGCTTCCACCACCACCACCTATCCTATCAGAGGACAAGGTGAAGCTACCACCACCAATCCTATCAGGGGACAAGTTGAAGCTACCACCACCACCTATCCTAACAGGGGACAAGGTGAAGCTACCACCACCTATCCTATCAGGGGACAAGGTGAAGCTACCACCACCACCTATACTAACAGGGGACAAGGTGAAGCTACCACCACCTATCCTATCAGGGGACAAGGTGAAGCTACCACCACCACCAATCCTATCAGGGGAAAAGGTGAAGCTACTACCACCACCACCACCAATCCTATCAGGGGAAAGGTGAAGCTACCACCACCACCACCTATCCTATCAGGGGACAAGGTGAAGCTACCACCACCACCTATCCTATCAGGGGAAAGGTGAAGCTACCACCACCACCACCTATCCTATCAGGGGACAAGGTGAAGCTACCACCACCACCTATCCTATCAGCGGACAAGGTGAAGCTACCATCACCTATCCTATCCTATCAGGGGACAAGGTGAAGCTACCACCACCACCACCACCACCTATCCTATCCTATCCTATCAGGGGACAAGGTGAAGCTACCACCACCACCAATCCAATCAGGGGACAAGGTGAAGCTACCACCACCACCACCTATCCTATCAGCGGACAAGGTGAAGCTACCACCACCACCACCTATCCTATCAGGGGACAAGGTGAAGCTACCACCACCACCTATCCTATCAGGGGACAAGGTGAAGCTACCACCACCACCACCACCACCTATCCCATCAGAGGACAAGGTGAAGCTACCACCACCACCACCTATCCCATCAGAGGACAAGGTGAAGCTACCACCACCACCACCTATCCCATCAGAGGACAAGGTGAAGCTACCACCACCACCACCTATCCCATCAGGGGACAAGGTGAAGCTACCACCACCACCACCTATCCCATCAGGGGACAAGGTGAAGCTACCACCACCACCACCACCTATCCTATCAGGGGACAAGGTGAAGCTACCACCACCACCACCTATCCTATCAGGGGACAAGGTGAAGCTACCACCACCACCACCTATCCTATCAGGGGACAAGGTGAAGCTACCACCACCACCTATCCCATCAGAGGACAAGGTGAAGCTACCACCACCACCTATCCCATCAGAGGACAAGGTGAAGCTACCACCACCACCACCACCACCACCTATCCCATCAGGGGACAAGGTGAAGCTACCACCACCACCACCACCTATCCCATCAGGGGACAAGGTGAAGCTACCACCACCACCTATCCTATCAGGGGACAAGGTGAAGCTACCACCATCACCTATTCTCTCAGATCTACAGTACATGAAGTGTCTATGTTTTTGTGGACAGGGTCAACCACTAGTGTCTATGGGGTAGGGTTGTTTTTGTGGACAGGGCCGACCACTAGTGTCTATGGGGTAGGGTTGTTTTTGTGGACAGGGCCGACCACTAGTGTCTATGGGGTAGGGTTGTTTTTGTGGACAGGGCCGACCACTAGTGTCTATGGGGTAGGGTTGTTTTTGTGGACAGGGCCGACCACTAGTGTCTATGGGGTAGGTTTGTTTTTGTGGACGGGCCGACCACTAGTTTCTATGGGGTAGGGGTTAGGGTTGTTTTTGTGGACAGGGCCGACCACTAGTTTCTATGGGGTAGGGGTTAGGGTTGTTTTTGTGGACAGGGCCGACCACTAGTGTCTATGGGGTAGGGTTGTTTTTGTGGACAGGGCCGACCACTAGTTTCTATGGGGTAGGTTTGTTTTTGTGGACGGGCCGACCACTAGTGTCTATGGGGTAGGGGTTAGGGTTGTTTTTGTGGACAGGGCCGACCACTAGTTTCTATGGGGTAGGGTTGTTTTTGTGGACAGGGCCGACCACTAGTTTCTATGGGGTAGGGGTTAGGGTTGTTTTTGTGGACAGGGCCGACCACTAGTTTCTATGGGGTAGGGTTGTTTTTGTGGACAGGGCCGACCACTAGTTTCTATGGGGTAGGTTTGTTTTTGTGGACAGGGCCGACCACTAGTTTCTATGGGGTAGCTTTGTTTTTGTGGACGGGCCGACCACTAGTGTCTATGGGGTAGGGGTTAGGGTTGTTTTTGTGGACAGGGCCGACCACTAGTTTCTATGGGGTAGGGTTGTTTTTGTGGACAGGGCCGACCACTAGTTTCTATGGGGTAGGGTTGTTTTTGTGGACAGGGCCGACCACTAGTTTCTATGGGGTAGGGGTTAGGGTTGTTTTTGTGGACAGGGCCGACCACTATTACACTACCACTGACAGAGGGTTGAAATGAGACTCCGTTGTGACATACCTTACACTTGACGGGATCATGCCAGTTCTCACCACAATTGAAGCTGCAATGATTGGGTAGAAATAAGGGTCCACATGTAACCAAATATCAATGCTTTTTAATATTCATTTTGTGTGACAATTGCAAGAGATATCATCATACACAATGTTAATAATCAAGACGTCTGTAATTATAAGTGGTAGATGCATGCCAGAGAAGGTGATAAACCAACCAACCAATCAGCAGGGGATGTAGTCATAGTATGGCTGTCTCTTACCAGAACTGCCGGCCACATGTGCATCTCACAGGCTTGGCATCTGGGTACTGGACTTTGACTACGTGATGGCAGTCTGGCGCTGGGCACCATTTCAACAGTCGATTGCACTGAGGACGAGAGGAGAGGACAGGAGTGGAGAGGAGAGGACAGGAGTGGAGAGGAGTGGAGTGGAGAGGACAGGAGAGGAGTTTATAGAATAGGAATACATGACAGAATCCTCTTTTCACAAATAAGTAAGCTTATCTAACATCTGAAGAATGCATCTGATCTTTTCACAACTAGGCCCATATGTAATATAGTATTGTACAGACATCTTTATATAACATTTGCTGTATATTTTATCAATGAGAACATTACACATCTTACCTCTACAAAACTATTGGTAATCAAGTGTTGGTACTTCAACTTCACCTTGGACTCTGTGATCAGTCTCCTACAGGAAAACAATCGGTTTTCAAAAGCAAATTCAGGGAGTGGATTTGGACAAATACAACACCACCTATTAGATTTAGAAACGCTACTGCTACTTTGTTACCCCTTCAACTTACAGAACAAGCAGCGTGTTTGTAGTGTTGAAACTTAACATAATATAAAATGTTTACTGTCTAGGTGCCATAGTAGTATGATAGTTCCAGTCTAATGTGTTGTTGTACAGGGTCAGCCATAGTAGTATGATAGTTCCAGTCTAATGTGTTGTTGTACAGGGTCAGCCATAGTAGTATGATAGGTGCAGTGTAATGTGTTGTTGTACAGGGTCAGTCAGTAGTATGATAGGTGCAGTGTAATGTGTTGTTGTACAGGGTCAGTCAGTAGTATGATAGGTGCAGTGTAATGTGTTGTTGTACAGGGTCAGTCAGTAGTATGATAGGTGCAGTGTAATGTGTTGTTGTACAGGGTCAGTCAGTAGTATGATAGGTGCAGTGTAATGTGTTGTTGTACAGGGTCAGTCAGTAGTATGATAGGTGCAGTGTAATGTGTTGTTGTACAGGGTCAGTCAGTAGTATGATAGGTGCAGTGTAATGTGTTGTTGTACAGGGTCAGTCATAGTAGTATGATAGGTGCAGTGTAATGTGTTGTTGTACAGGGTCAGTCAGTAGTATGATAGGTGCAGTGTAATGTGTTGTTGTACAGGGTCAGTCATAGTAGTATGATAGGTGCAGTGTAATGTGTTGTTGTACAGGGTCAGTCATAGTAGTATGATAGGTGCAGTGTAATGTGTTGTTGTACAGGGTCAGTCAGTAGTATGATAGGTGCAGTGTAATGTGTTGTTGTACAGGGTCAGTCAGTAGTATGATAGGTGCAGTGTAATGTGTTGTTATACAGGGTCAGTCAGTAGTATGATAGGTGCAGTGTAATGTGTTGTTTTACAGGGTCAGTCATTCTGCCCTACCAAGCAAAAAGGCAATAACTGCTAATTTGGTCAAAAATGCTACATTAAATCATGTGGACAGGTATCCTGCCTCTATTGTATTGTGTTTAGGAGAAAATGGGGGTCACGTTAGCAGTAGCTGCATAAAGTTACTGTAAATAAAAGCAATTTTTCTCAGTTCCACGCAATGAGCAGTTACTGCCTTTTTGCTTGGTAGGGCAGCATAGTTGTATGATAGGTGCTGTGTAATGTGTTGTTTTACAGGGTCAGCACACCTGGAGCAAATTAGGGTTAAGCGTCTTGCTCAAGGGCACAGACAAATTCTTCACCTTGACGGCGCAGGTATTCGAACCAGTGACCTTTCGGTTACTGGCCCAATGCTCTAATCGCTAGGCTACCTGCTGTGGAATGTAAAGCGACAGTGCCGTGAAACTTACATTACGGTGTTGTCGTCCACCAATATATCACAGCTGTGAGCAGGGCAGGAAATTGTCTTTTTTTAGAGAGAGAGAAAGGAAACATGGTCAGATTATTCACATCAACAAAAGCCCAATGATTGCTTTTCCTGTGTCAAAATAACATCTTACAGTCCATTGTGACGATATACACAGCCTGTATGCATGTATGAATAAGCGCTTGGTCAAAGATCATCGTTTGGAATGTTTTGTCCAGGTCTGTGCATTGCTTTCTTCTTGACTACTTCAAATCAAAGTTTATTTGTCACGTGCGCCGAATACAACAGCTGTAGACCTTACAGTGAAATGCTTACTTACAAGCTCTAACCAACAGTGCAGTTTAAGTAAAAAATAAGTATTGGGTAAATAATAGATAAGTAAAGAAAATAAAAAACTGAAATGACAGTAAAAATAACAGCAGCGAGGCTTTATACAGGTGGTACCGGTACAGTCAATGTGCAGGGGCACTGGTTAGTTTTCGGGCTAATTGAGGTAATATGTACATGTAGGTACAGTTAAAGTGACTATGCATAGATGATAAACAGAGTGTAGCAGCAGCGTAAGAGTGTGGGTCGGGGGGGGCACAAGGCAAATAGTCCAGGTAGCCATTTGATTACCTGTTCAGGAGTCTGATGGTTTGGGGGTAAAAGCTGTTGAGAAGCCTTTGCACTCCGGTACCGCTTGCCATGTGGTAGCAGAGAGAACAGTCTATGACTGGGGTGGCTGGGGTCTTTGACAATTTTTAGGGCCTTCCTCTGACACCGTCTGGTATAGAGGTTCTGTATGGCAGGAAGCTTTGCCCCAGTGATGTACTGGGTCGTACACACTACCCTCTGTAGTGCCTTGTGGTAGGAGGCCGAGCAGTTGCCGTACCAGGCAGTGATGCAACCAGTCAGGATGCTCTCGATGTTGCAGCTGTAGAACCTTTTGAGGATCTGAAGACCCATGCCAAATCTTTTCAGTCTCCTGAGGCTTTATCGTGCCCTCTTCACGACTGTCTTGGTGTGTTTGGACCATTCTAGTTTGTTGATGATGTGGACACCAAGGAACTTGAAGCTTACAACCTGCTCCACTACAGCCCCGTCGATGAGAATGGGGGCTTGCCCGGTCGTCCTTTTCCTGTAGTCCACAATCATCTCCTTTGTCTTGATTACGTTGAGGGAGAGGTTGTTATCCTGGCATCACACGGCCAGTTCTCTGACCTCCTCCCTATAGGCTGTCTTGTCGGTGATCAGGCCTACCACTGTTATGTCGTCTGCAAACTTAATGATGGTGTTGGTGTCGTGCCTGGCCATGCAGTCATGGGTGAACAGGGAGTACAGGATGGGACTGAGCACGCAGCCCTGAGGGGCCCCAGTGTTGAGGATCAGCGTGGCAGATGTGTTGTTAACTACCCTTACCACCTGGGGGCGGCCCGTCAGGAAGTCCAGGATCCAGTTACAGAGGGAGGTGTTTAGTCCCAGGATCCTTAGCTTGGTGATGAGCTTTGAGGGCACTATGGTGTTGAACGCTGAGCTGTAGTCAATGAATAGCATTCTCACGTAGGTGTTCCTTTTGTCCAGGTGGGAAAGGGCAGTGTGGAGTGCAATAGAGATTGCATCCTCTGTGGATCTGTTTGAGAGGCATGCAAATTGGAGTGGGTGTAGGGTTTCTGATTTATTGGTGTTGATGTGAGCCATGACCATCCTTTCAAAGCACTTCATGGCTACAGACGTAAGTGCTACGTCATTTAAATGTAAATGTAGTCATTTAGGCAGGTTACCTTAGTGCTCTTGGGCACAGAGACTACGGTGGTCTGCTTGAAACATGGTATTACACACTCAATCAGGGACATGTTGAAAATGTCAAGTGAAGGCAGTTGGTCAGCGCATGCTCAGAGTACACGTCCTGGTAATCCGTCCGGCCCAGCGGCCTTGTGAATGTTGACCTGTTTAAAGCTCTTACTCACGTCGGCTACGGAGAGCGTGATCACACAGTCGTCCGGAAAAGCTGATGCTCTCATGCATGCCTGTGTTGCTTGCCTCGAAGCGAGCATAGAAGTGATTTAGCTTGTCTTCCTGCGGAACCTCTTGCCAGGCCCCGCCCACCAAGTGTTTCTTACCTTAAGGGTCTTTTCCTGGTTAAATGAAAAGGTGTTTGTGGTGAGGTGCCTACCTGTCCCATCCCCTCCTCGATGATTTTGGTAGTCAAGTAGTCCCCCCAACACTGCATGCAGAACTTGTGTCCACACTCCAGGCCAGTGAAGTACTGTAGGAGGAAGAGGACGTTTCAGTCATATAGCCATTACACCACATCTTCTGCTGAGGCTTGGACCAATACACTTGTTTAGGGCAACATTGTCAGCCTGTAAAAGGTGGAGACCTGAGGAGATTGACAGAAATACCCCCTAAACACTGGTGGAGACCTGAGGAGGTTGACAGAAATACCCCCTAAACACTGGTGGAGACCTGAGGAGGTTGACAGAAATACCCCCTAAACACTGGTGGAGACCTGAGGAGGTTGACAGAAATACCCCCTAAACACTGGTGGAGACCTGAGGAGGTTGACAGAAATACCCCCTAAACACTGGTGGAGACCTGAGGAGGTTGACAGAAATACCCCCTAAACACTGGTGGAGACCTGAGGAGGTTGACAGAAATACCCCCTAAACACTGGTGGAGACCTGAGGAGGTTGACAGAAATACCCCCTAAACACTGGTGGAGACCTGAGGAGGTTGACAGAAATACCCCCTAAACACTGGTGGAGACCTGAGGAGGTTGACAGAAATACCCCCTAAACACTGGTGGAGACCTGAGGAGGTTGACAGAAATACCCCCTAAACACTGGTGGAGACCTGAGGAGGTTGACAGAAATACCCCCTAAACACTGGTGGAGACCTGAGGAGGTTGACAGAAATACCCCCTAAACACTGGTGGAGACCTGAGGAGGAGGGCAGAGTGTTAATACCTGTCCCCAATCCTTTCTACTCTAGTGGCTAGGGGGCGTTTTCCTCCTTCAGAGTACTGACCGAGTTTCAGGCAGGAGATGTGACAGGGCATGTCCTGATCCTTTCAGATGTACACTACTGCCTAGTGGATAGGGGGTAGGAGTTGTGTGTTTCCCTTCAGAGTACTGACTGAGTTTGGGTAGTTCAGGTAGATCTGACAGGGCATGTCCTAGTGATGGGGGGGAAAATCTATACAGTTACATACAGTATTGCAATATTATAATTGATACTTTGACTATATACACTGCCTTCGCAAAGTATTCAGACCCCTTGACTTTTTTCACAATTTGTTACGTTACAGCCTTATTCTAAAATGGATTAAATAAATAAAAAATCCTCAGCAATCTACACACAATACCCCATAATGACACAATACCCCATAATGACAAAGAGAAATGTTTGCAAATGTATAAAAAACTGAAGTACTTTACATAAGTATTCAGACCCTTTACAATGAGACTCAAAATTGAGCTCAGGTCAATCCTGTTTCCATCTGTGAGATGGTTCTACAAGTTGATTGGACATGATTTGGAAAGGCACACCTGTCTATATAAAGGTCCCACAGTTGACAGTGCATGTCAGAGCACAAACCAAGCCATGAGGTCGAAGGAATTGTCCGTAGAGCTCCGAGACAGGATTGTATTGAGACAAAGATCTGGTGAAGGGTAACAAAACATTTCTGCAGCATTGAAGGTCCCCAAGAACATAGTCGCTGCCATCATTATTTTATGGGACTCCCGAGTGGCGCAGCGGTCTAAGGCACTGCATCACAGTGATAGAGGCGTCACTAAAGACCCTGGCTCGATTCCAGGCTGTATCACAATCCGGCCGTGATTGGGAGTCCCATAGGGCGGCGCACAATTGGCCCAGCATCGTCCGGGTTTGGCCGGGTTAGGCCTTCATTGTAAATAAGAATTGGTTCTTAACTGACTTGCCTAGTTAAATGAAGGTTAAATTAAAAAATTCAAATCAAATAGAAGTTTGGAACCACCAAGACTCTTCCTAGAGCTGAGCAATCATAGGAGAAGGGCCTTGTTTAGGGAGGTGACCGAGAACCCGATGGTCACTCTGACAGTGCTCTACAGTTCCTCTGTGGAGATGGGAGAACCTTCCAGAAGGACAACCATCTCTGCAGCACTCCACCAATCAGGCCTTTATAGTAGTGGCCAGATGGAAGCCACTTCTCAGTAAATGGCACATGACAGCCTGCTTAAAGTTTGCCTAAAGGCACCTAAAGACTCTCAGACCATGAGAAACAAGATTCTCTGGTCTGATGAAACCAATATTGAACTCTGTCCTGAATGCCAAGTGTCACATCAGGAGGAAACCTGGCACCATCCCTACGGTGAAGCATGGTAGTTGCAGCATCATCATGCTGTGGGGATGTTTTTCAGTGGCAGGGACTGGGACACTAGTCAGGACCGAGGCAAAGATTAACAGAGACAAGTACAGAGAGATCCTTGATGAAAACCTGCTCTGGACCTCAGACTGGGGCAAAGGGTCACCTTCCAACAGGACAACAACCCTAAGCACACAGCCAAGATAAGCAGGAGTGGCTTCAAGTCTCTGAATGTCCTTGCGTGGCCCAGCCAGAGCCCAGACTTGAACCCGATCGAACATCTCTGGAGAGACCTGGAAATAGCTGTGCAGCAACGCTCCCCATCCAACCTGACAGAGCTTGAGAGGATCTGCAGAGAAGAATTGGAGAAACTCCCCAAATAGAGGTGTGCCAAGCTTGTAGCTTCATATCCAAGAAGACTCAAGGTTGTAATCACTGCAAAAGGTTATTCAACAAAGTATTGAGTGTATAAATTAGCAAATAAGTCTAAAAACCTGTTATTGCTTTGTCATTATGGTGTATTGTGTGTAGATTGATGAGGGAAAAAAGCAATTTAATGATTTTTAGAATAATACTGTAACCTAACAAAATGTGGAAAGTCAAGGGATCTGAATACTTTCCAAAGGCACTTAATATGTTTTCATGTTAGCTAGCGCTAGTCGGCTGTACCTGCGCCAAATCTCAGGTATTTTTCATCCTATAACTTATTCTCAATGTTATTTTTTAAATAGTGAGCCAACATGTTTTCAACACTTATTTCCATGACTGATCAAAACTCATTTTATCTTCTCTCTGTAGCAGACATACAGTGAGCAATATGTTTGAACATGAAATAAAAATAAAAATTGCAGAATCAAATCGCGAGAATCTCAATACATATCGTATCAGTGCCCTAATAATATTAATAAAGAGCCAATATCCCTGGCAATTTCAGCCCTAGCATGTCCTGATCTTTTAGCTCTACACTAGTGCCTAGTAGCTAAGGGTAGGGGATAGGAGTTAAGTGTTGCCCTTCATGCCTAGGGGTTGGGTCTTTCCCTTCAGAGTAGGATACTGACCGAGTTTGAGTAGTTCAGAGCTACACTACTAGAGCCTGAGGGTAGGGACTAGGGTTCAGAGTAGGGTACTGACCGAGTTTGGGTAGTTCAGGTAGCAGATCTGGCAGGGAAGGTCCTGAGCAGAGGACCTCGTGTTCATTAGCCGTGTCCTCGACTTCTTACTGGGGTTGATGACATGGCATTCCGAGAACAATTTGTCAAGGTTCCCATCAAAATACCTAGTGAGAGGGGAAATGTCATCACTGGCTGGGAAACAAGCTACTTTATTGTGTGGTGTATTACGCACTACAATGGCATCTTTAGGTAATGCTATAGCAAATGGTTACATAGAACGGCAATAAGTCATAGCCAAACTAAAGCGCAAAGGCTAACCCTGTGCCAGATCTCGGGACTTTAATTTTTGGACACAGTGCACATTAAAAAGGGTCGGCAGTGAAATTGGTAAAACAGACAATTGATTTGATTAATTTCCTTGTGTAACGCCATCTATTCTTATGCATATTTAATATCAGACCATGGCCATTCAACAGACCACCTAACTAACAGAACGATGGTACCAATAGAGCCAAGAAGATGACCGTTTTACAATGAGTTCATAACAAATCATACAAGAGCCAATGTCACAACTAACCTTTCCATCAATTTCTCTTTGTCCCAGTTGAAGTGACTAAGAAGTATTCTTGTTATCGTTGCAGGGTTCTAGAGAAGAGTAGCAGAAATGATGAGGCAAAATACACATTTACATCGCCTCTGGAAACTTCACAACTGTTAGACAGCCACCAACCTAGCTATTTATCATAGGATTAGGAAACACTAACTAACACTAACTAGGATCTAGGCTATTATTGTTAAAAATGTGTGTCTAATAACAGTAATCATAAAACAATATTCATTGCAGACAAACAGAAGTGATACTCAAGGCTCGGCCATGTTGTTTCAGGCCTCTAATCAGACAGTGGAAAGTAAGACAGCTAGTTATATATAATCCAGGTGTAACTATCGACATGGGGCTGACAGGATTTCACCTAATCTACAGAGATCAGTAGACACTTCGCCATTTTGGTCGCATAAAAGTGGACCAATAGCTCAATTAAATCCGTTGATAGCAGTGTTGTAATAGATATCAGGTAGCTAACTTGTATAACAAGGGAATGACAGCGATGACTAGCCAAACTAGCTAGGTTGTCTGGCTGCGTCTAACCGTTATTTTCACTAAATATTAAGCTAGTTTGTCCAGCATCTTGGCAGAGCTAACTATATTTAGATATCTCGTTGAGCCAGGCGCCCTAGTCATTCAATAGACGTACGTTATTGGTTCGTTAGCCAACGTTAGTGAACTAGTTATCGTTAGCTAACTAGCTAACGTTAGATGACTAAACTAAAAAAAAAAAAAACAAGTGTCAGCTTCCATAGACAGATAACGTTAGCTTAACTAGCTGGTTAGCTCGTTGGTTAAATTGGAAGTCGTTGTTGGGAGTAATTTATCTACAGTAACGTTACCTAAACTAACGTTAGTTTGTAGCTAGCTAGTTAACGTTAACCCACGGGCGCGAGGCTTACCGTCGTTAGTGGTGCCAGTTAACTAGCTCTCTAGGTAACTAGCTGTTTACGTTTGACAACTTGCGGCCTACCGAGACCCAACATCCTCGGCGTTTCCTTCACCTCACCTGGATGACATCATTGACCTCCCTGATACACTCGACCATATGCTGGAGGATCTGTTCCGCCGTCAGAACCTCGAACCGGTAGTCCTCCTCGTCTTGACCGGGCCCCAGGCCACTGCCCCCGGTGTCCCCACATTCATCCCTCTCTCCCCCGGCCACGACAGGGTCATCCAGCTCCACTTCCAGGGTGTCGTCTTCGGGATCCTCCTCAGCGCTGTCTTCGCTGCATTCCTCTTCCTCCTCGTCGAATTCATAATTGTACCCCTCGTCTGAGTCCATTACTCGGTTAATTTGATATTGTGACAAGGTATGATACAAACACTAAGTATGTGTATGTGTACAGGCCGCAACGAAACAAGAGACGGGATATTAGGAAAGAGCAGAATATTTCCGTAGAGAGAGCAGCTCGCTACAACAACATGAGCGCGGCTGCCGCTGGACCAACAAAGACAGAGATGCGGCGTCATGCGGCCGACGCGCTACGTCGCGTCAAACACGGAAACATTCAACCTAATCGAGATCACTATTCTTTATTTGTGGAGTGTTTTAACAAATTATTATACTTTATCGTAAAGGTACACAGCTTCCATTCACCTTTGTGTTTTTCTCTAGTGAATTTGACCTTCTTTAAATGAGCCTTCATGATAAATCATTCAACAAACTTTGATTATTTTTTATTCCTGTGTAGGACATTGTGCACTATGGACACAAGAATCCTATGGACACATTACCCCAAAAATACATGATTGACATACCCATTGAAATCAATTAATACATTAACTTAGTTTTGTATCATATTGTAATGTTGTAGCCTATCACATTATATCATATGTAAGTGCATGAGACAACATTATATAGGGCCTGTTTACAATTACACTGGTGGGCCTGCAAAAAGAGTGAGCGTGTATTTTTTTTAAATTAATTAATTTAACCTTTATTTAACTAGGCAAGTCAGTTAAGAACAAATTCTTATTTACAATGACGGCCTACCAAACGGCAAAAGGCCTCCTGCGGCGACGGGGGCTGGGATTAAAAATACAAATAAATAAAATAAAAATATAGGACCAAACACACATCATGACAAGAGAGACAAAACAACACTACCAAAAGAGATACCTAAGACAACAACACAGCAAGGCAGCAACACATGACAACACAGCATGGTAGCAACATAACATGACAACAACATGGTAGCAGCACAAAAGGCAAGAAGGTAGAGATGACAATACATCACACAAAGCAGCCACAACTGTCAGAGTGTCCATGATTTTTTTATTTAACTAGGCAAGTCAGTTAAGAACAAATTCTTATTTATAATGACAGCCTAGGAACAGTGGGTTAACTGGGGCAGAACAACAGATTTTTACCTTGTCAGCTCGGAGTTTCAATCCTGCAACCTTTCAGTTACAGGCCCAACACTCTAACCACTAGGCTACCTGCCGCCCGTGAGTCTTTGAATGAAGAGATTGAGATAAAACTGTCCAGTTTGAGTGTTTGTTGCAGCTTGATCCAGTCACTAGCTGCAGCGAACTGAAAAGACGAGCGACCCAGGGATGTGTGTGCTTTGGGGACCTTTAACAGAATGTGACTGGCAGAGCAGGTGTTGTATGTGGAGGATGAAGGCTGCAGTAGATATCTCAGATAGGGGGGCGTGAGGCCTAAGAGGATTTTATAAATAAGCATCAACCAGTGGGTCTTGCGACGGGTATACAGAGATGACCAGTTTACAGAGCAGTATAGAGTGCAGTGATGTGTCCTATAAGGAGCATTGGTGGCAAATCTGATGTCTGGATGGTAAAGAACATCTAGCCGCTCGAGAACACCCTTACCTGCCGATCTATAAATGATGTCTCCGTAATCTAGCATGGGTAGGATGGTCATCTGAATCAGGGTTAGTTTGGCAGCTGGGGTGAAAGAGGAGCGATTACGATAGAGGAAACCAAGTCTAGATTTAACTTTAGCCTGCAGCTTTGATATGTGCTGAGAGAAGGACAGTGTACCGTCCAGCCATACTCCCAAGTAGTTATATGAGGTGACTACCACATGCTCTAAACCCTCAGAGGTAGTAATCACACTTGTGGGAAGAAGGGCATTCTTCTTACCAAACCACATGACCTTTGTTTTGGAGGTGTTCAGAACAAGGTTAAGGGTAGAGAAAGCTTGTTGGACACAAAGAAAGCTTTGTTGTAGAGCATTTAAACCTAAATACAGGGAGGGGCCAGCTGAGTATAAGACTGTATCATCTGCATATAAATAGATGAGAGAGCTTCCTGCTGCCTGAGCTATGATGTTGATGTAAATTGAGAAGAGCGCAGGGCCTAGGATTGAGCCTTGGGGTACTCCCTTTGTGACAGGCAGTGACTGAGACAGCAGATTTTCTGACTTTATACACCACTCTTTGAGAGAGGTAGTTAGCAAACCAGACCAAAGACCCATCAGAGACACCAACACTCCTTAGCCAGTCCACAAGAATGGAATGATCTACCGTATCAAAAGCTTTGGCCAAGTCAATAAAAATAGCAGCACAACATTGCTTAGAATCAAGGGCAGTGGTGACATCATTGAGGACCTTTAAGGTTGCAGTGACACATCCATAACCTGAGCGGAAACCAGATTGCATACCAGAGAGAATACTATAGACATCAAGAAAGACAGTCAGTTGACAAGTTTTTCTAACACTTTTGATAAACAGGGCAAAATAGAAATAGGCCTGTAACAGTTTAAATGAAGGACTTACCGTGGCTGCCTTCCAAGCAATGGGAACCTCCTCAGAATGGAGAGACAGGTTAAAAGTTCGGAGATAGGCTTGGCGATGATAGGGGCAGCAACCTTAAAGAAGAAAGGGTCTAAACCATCTGACCCAGACGTTTTTTTGGGGTCAAGTTTCAGGAGCTCCTTTAGTACCTCGGACTCAGTAACTGCCTCCAGGGAAAAACGTTGTAGCGGGTCAGGGGGAAAAGAGGAAGAAGCATCGGGGATAGATGCATTAGAAGGGGTGGCAGATGAGGAAATGTTGGACGGGAGGCATGGCTGAGTCAAATAGGAATCCTGACTTAATGAAGTGTTGATTAAAGAGCTCAGCCATGTGCTTCTTGTCAGTAACAACCACATCAACTTTAAGGGACATGGGCAGCTGTGAGGAGGAGGGTTTATTCTCCAGGTCTTTAACCGTTTTCCAGAATTTCTTGGGGTTAGACCCACAGAGAGAGAACTTTTCCTTAAAGTAACTAACTTTGGCCTTCCGGATAGCCTGAGTGCACTTATTTCTCATTTGCCTGAACGAGAGCCAGTCAGCCTGAGTAAGCGTGTGCCGGGCCTTTTGCCAAATGCAATTCTTGAGGTGGAGTAACTCTGCACGATCACGGTCGAACCAGGGGCTGAACCTGTTTTTAATTCTCATTTTCTTTATGGGGGCGTGTGTTAACAATACCACTGAAAATATCAAAAAAGAATGTCCAAGCGTCTTCGACAGAGGAGATCAAGCTGATTTCCCCTCTCACAAGGAAGACTTGCTCATTAAAGTTTTTTAGCAAGCATCTATGACAAATCAGGACAGGTCGTTTTACTGAGCAGCCATTACGAACACAGGCTGTAAAACAGTGATCGCTAAGGTCATTACAGAAAACACCAGACTGATACCAATCAGGATTATTTGTGAGGATAACATCAAGAAGAGTAGCTTTTGCTGGGTGTTTGGAGTCATACCTTGTGGGATTGCTAATAATCTGAGAAAGATTTAGGGAGTCCCATTGCTTTAGGACTTGGTCAGGTGGTTTAAGCATGTCCCGGTTTAGGTCACCTAGCAGGACAAATTCAGACTTAGTGTAAGGGGCCAGGAGAGAGCGTAGGGCAGGTACGGTACAGGCCAGTGCTGATGGAGGACTATTGCACCAAGCAATAGTCAACAAAGGGTTATTTGAAAGTTTAATACATAAAACCAGCAATTCAAATTGTTTGGGGACAGACTTGGTGGAGACAACCGAGCACTGAAGGTGATCCTTGATAAAAATTGCTACTCGTCCACCTTTGGAAAATCTGTCTTGCCGAAAAAGGTTATAACCAGAAAGGTTATCATCAGTATTCAAAACACTCTTCCTTAAGCACGTCTCAGTAATGAGCTGTGAACCCACACTTTCAATTGATCCATTTTAGGTAATACGCTTCTAGTGTTAACGTGCAGAAAACTCAGGCTTTTACGAGAGCAGAAGTCAGTGAAGCAGATATCAGAGCACAAGTCAGAATTGGGGCTAGCAACAGTAGCGAAAGTAGATGGGCCAGGGTGTACATGCACATCACCAGATATCATCAACAGTAATACAATCAAGGCACGGCATAGGGAGAGCTCTGCAGTGCTGATGTATGACATCTGAATGTGCATCAGATGGCAGCAAGATCATATTGTACAGCAATTTCATCAGGTGACATGAATACAAAGCCGGCGGGAGGTGGTTAGAATGGGATGGTAGGCCAAAAGTCTGTGTAACCAATAGAGAGTCAGAGTCCCGAGTGTGGGAACAGACATAGTCTGTCCCACGGTTGGGTAAAGAAAGTTCGTAGTCAACAAAGCATGTATGAGACATCAGGCAAATGGCAAAATAGAAAAATGTGCAAGAAAAAATTAAATATATAACGACATGGGGCTAGCCATTGTAACAGTGCCTGTGTGCTGGAGGAAAAATGCCAGTGAATGGGCTCTGAACAGCAGGAGGGGGCTTCAAAGCCCGTGGATCTCTCGCTTCACACGTGGGGATTGTGGTTGGGGGTAGTTGCTTGATGAAAATGGCAGTGTCTGGCCTCTGAACAGCTTCAATGGATTCGACACCTCTCTTCACACCTCAGTGCTAGATGAAGTTGTATCCAATTCCAGGATCTCAGGAGTTTGATTACCAGAGCACCCCCTAAATAGCTTGGGAAAATGAAATCCTCGATAGATTTTTCAAGGTAAATATTGTCCAAAAAGTAGGTTGTAGGTTTGAAGTTTTGATCTAGAGTGAAGGTTATGTTGTGGAGGGAACCATCCTGTATATGATCCAAGTTTATCTAACTCCAAAATTATCTTATTGTAAAAAAAACATGTTGAAAAATGCAAGAGCTCACGTGAGCTGTGTCTCTAAGCAGAGGGAGGAGTATGTATGTGGACCGTTCACCACTAGATGACAGCACAGAGTTAAATCTAAAACGTTTGACCTGCATTGGATTTAATTTAAGGGGGACTGACAGCAATCTGCCCCATAGCCTATGGTTGAGGTAATGTTATAGAACATACGTAGGCCAATCTTATTTAGCAAGTATTCATTTTGCAAGTATATTGCAGTAATCGTATGTATTCTTCAAATTATTTTTACTCCTTTACTGTTTAGCAAAATATGGAATCAAATGGCGTATTTCATTCACACAAATCACCTTTGAGTAGGCTATATCCATTTTTACCGGATGATGAATAACCAGATTTTTTTCAATAACTAGTACACATCTTCAGAGGCCTCTGTGAATTGAGGCATATTGTGTGTTTCAGGTTTTTTTTTATTAGACTATCTTATTGAAAGCCTACACATACCACAATTTTCCAATGCTGGTTGCAACCCTTCAACTACAATTGTAAACGGAATGTTTCCACTGTATAAATCATCTGCTGTTGCAGAAATAACTTCTGTGATGGCACAATATCTGGAGCAGGTGTTCTTTTGTTTGGTGAAAATACAGTTTGTTTTCATGCTATTGAAAAATGAAACCACAACAAGAATCCTTGCATTATCTCCCATTGTAACAGTCAACAGTAGTTAACCCTGGGGTCTTAGAGATTTAGAGACTTCTAAATCGTCTGTGGTGTGATCTTTATGGATTTACAGATTTACAGGGTGTATGAGGAAGTGCTCATATTAACGGTACAGTGAAATACCTTTTACCTTGTCTCTTTGCTCTTCTGATTACATGAGAGAAGAGTGGGTTTAATGTGATACACCTTTAATGTGCCTCACAGCAATCCCCTGATCTGAGCCAGACCAGACAGAGCCTGATCAGATCCTGTTAAAGCATGAACTGAACTTTCCTCCTAACACAACAACACATCACTAACCACTCAGTCTCAACACAGGCACTTCATTCTCTTTTGACCTCATTGACAACAAAACATTTGATTGAAACAAAACACATTTTATAGCTATTTTTGAGGAAAAACATTATGTATCCCCAGCTAGGATGCCAGCCCCCCTAGGTGAACACACACAAACACACACATCCCTCTGGGTGCAGGCTGGGTTACTGTATCTGTGAGACACAGGGGGGTGGCAGTGAGGGGGACATACAGGTGCCACGTTACACTGGTCCTTTGAGCCGGAAGGACTGGGGGACAATGGTGCTGTTAACACTGCTGACTGGGACCTTTGGGCCCTCTGAAACTTTAATGTGATTGGGTGAGCGACCTACCGCTTGCCGAGGTCAGAGATGAACCCGGCCCCGGCAGCGTCCCGGGGTTGCCGTGTGTCGTCGCCGCTGTAACCAGATGCCGGCCCGGCGACGGGGCGGAGGGGGAATCGGGTGGCGGCTTGTCTTTGTCCCCCGTGGCATGGATAATGACCCGTCTGTCTTCACCGGGAGCATATAGCGATGGGACTCAGTGTCTCAGGCAAAAAGAGCACAGGTTACCAATCTGATTTATACAAGGCAGGACAGAGACCTGATCTCAGGCAGAGGAGACTGGTTTTCAATCATTTATACTGTGGGTTTTTCCTTCCTGTGGGTTTTGCCTCAGCTCGCACCATACAGACCTCTAGCCTGTTCCTATGTATTACTCTGGACAGTGGTTGCTCTCTGTCTGTGTCTTGTCAGGGACACATGATGTAGATAGCGGGTTTCTGTGCTAATTTCCTTGTAATGAAGAATATTTCAATTTAGTCGATCAATCGATTATGTTTTTTTCTAAATAACCTCAAATCTGAAAGAGACACCTTTCGATAGGTGTGTCTTCCTTGATAATCCATGATCAGTCACCTGTAAAAAAAACTATTCCATTATGATTTGGCCACCTTGACAAAGGACTGTATTTTAGTGAATTTCCAATCATAGCCCTGTAGCAGGGGCCAGGGCCAAGGGTCTTCTTCTTCTGAGAGGTTATTACAGCCAGGTTACAATGGGAGATCAGATAATGAGAGAGGTTATTACAGCCAGGTTACAATGGGAGATCAGATAATGAGAGAGGTTGTTACAGCCAGGTTACAATGGGAGATCAGATAATGAGAGAGGTTATTACAGCCAGGTTACAATGGGAGATCAGATAATGAGAGAGGTTATTAGAGCCAGGTTACAATGGAAGATAAGATAATGAGAGAGGTTATTACAGCCAGGTTACAATGGGAGATCAGATAATGAGAGAGGTTATTACAGCCAGGTTACAATGGGAGATTAGATAATGTGAGAGGTTTTTACAGCCATGGTTCAATGGGAGATAAGATAATGAGAGAGGTTGTTACAGCCAGGTTACAATGGAAGATAAGATAATGAGAGAGGTTATTACAGCCAGGTTACAATGGGAGATAAGATATGGAGCAGGGCCACAGGAGCCCAGCCCGGACGGCCTCGTGGGGAAAGGGACAGCTCAGGTGACAGCCCAGGTAGTTTCCTCATTACATAGCCAGGCCTGGTTGGCCCTGGCCTACATGACCAACTCTCCGCTGGCCTGGGAAAGCTAGCATGGCCACAAACCTCACTGCTATGAATTGGTTTATGCTGAATTGGTTTTATGGTAAATTGGTTCGGTACGAATCGGCAGAGTCCTGGTTCATCACTGGAGAAAACGTTATGTCCTGTATACTTCTGTCAGGGATGTGATGGACTCTTAATCCTCTATTGTTTAATCTCTATTGCAATGACGCAATTACAGTGTAACGTGCAAACAGAAAACTAAGCTTATTAGTTATAATACGTCTCAATCGCAACTATTTATCTCGTACTTACCAAACAAATATCAACATACACAATGTACCAGAGTCTGCTGAGCCCCCAAATCACTGACATGACAGGATCATCATCTGAAGGCCATTACAGTATGAGTTGCTGGCCTGGTAGTGTGTGCCTGCAGGTGCATGAGGTGTTTCACGTGTCACAGAGTTTTGGGAGTGTGACCCGGCCATTGTCGTATCATCCCCTGTAGAAGTGTGTGTGTGTGTGTGTCGCCGATAAGACCCACAGCCAGTTCTGTGTGTCCATCCAGCATGCTCGTAGACTTTCACTCACTGACATGCTAATCCTGGACTGACGCCTCTCTCTCTCTTCAGCGTCACAATAGGCATAGATCTGTTTGGAACATCTTGCCAACTCCTTTGCTCATTGTCACGTGTGTTCTAGAAAGCACAAGCAGATCTGGTGCCAGGCAATACCCAACCCCAAATCTGTGAGTCTGGGAGGGCCTCGGAACATCCGTCAATCTGTTATGTCTAAGGGATGCCAATATCGTTGTCCCCCAATCCGTTTACACAGAAAAGGACAACACCAGTGAGTGTAAGTGGGTTATCTTGACTGTTACACCACGTAGTATAGATGTTATTTCACAGTAAGCATATTTTTTGGGGGGAAAATTTAATTAATTTGCCTTGGATTAACGATGAACAACTAAGAGGGTTTGAGAATTGAATAATATGGCGCTAATATTCACCCAAAAGCAAGGATATAATTTTAATTAGGCCTAGCCGACTAGAAATGAAATACGATTAATTAGTAAAAAGAGACCTTCTGTTCCAGAAAGACGTCTGCTGTAAATTACTGCTCTGCATTTTGGGCGGGATGCTCTATTTACTTGTTTATGAGATACTGGTTTATCAGTCATCAGGGGCGACCCATCATTCAGGGCAGGGCCCCACCTATTTTGAGCCCCACATTTTTAGCTTGCCTGTTTTGCATGTTATTTTGGCATTAATACGTGTCACATATCAGTTTGCAAACAATGTAAAAAATATATATTATTGAGTTAATAAAGCTGTATACAAACATAGTCTCTTTTTTGTTTTCTTGAGTAAGGCAGCTCCAAAATGCAGGATATTCAGCCTAGCTCAGTGCCTTCTGTGGTGGTGGGGCAAGCCAGCAGAAAATATGGAGCGTTGTGCCGTGATTGGCTCAGTGTTCTGTCACTCATGGGGACACTACGTCACCACCAAGTCTAACGGTAGAGCTAGAAAGTTCAAGCCCCTTGTGTGCTGCCATAGAGTTACATTAAAAGTGCCTATCCAAGAACGCTCAAGGTCATTTGCCACAGATAAAATGATGTCAAATCACATTATATCTACAGTAGCTTTGATTGGACTGATTATGTCAACATCATAATTTAAAAATCTTAGCTAGCAGTCATCATCATGAATCAAGTCGACAATCTACAATCATTTGCCTGCTATTCAGTGGAGTGGCTGTGTGGTCCCAAGTCTAAGATTAAGGGTCTCTTTCCTTAATTTATAAACATTCAACATGTCAATGTCAATGAACTGTCAATGAAGTATGATTTGTGACTTTAGTGAGTTCAAGACAACTGGGAACTCAGGAAAAACGAGCTACGACTGGGAAAAAACTCTGGCCTCTTTCCAGAGCTACGACCTGAAGATCACTGACGTCATCATGATTCAACTTTTCCCAGTTGTCTTGAAAGCATCATAAATCCAGAGAATGCCAGACTTTGATGACAAAGTTTGATGACAAAATTTAAGGACCACCGTGCCAACTTCCTGTTCAAGTGAGCACAGTCCAACAATGTATTGTATGCTGCTGTATAAATTATGTAATATGCCAGGGAGATATGTATACTGTGGATAAGAAAGTAATACTAAGTGTATGTTGTGTAGTAAGCTGTTAGTAACCCATGTGCCTCACCCTAATAATCTGGTCTATTTTCACCTCTTAATTTCGCCTACTGTCCTGACTCGGTGGTGCACATGCAGCCTATAACCTGTTTTAGAGAAATGTAATCATTGAATATTGTTAGAGTTTTCATTGTCTGCTTATATGACCCCTTATTTATCCTATGGCTCTGACTTGGTGTACAGGGAGAACACTGTAAGAACGGCCCATGTTCTGAATTCTGTTGCTGTACATTTCAAAAGTGCTAAACTATCACGTTTCAGGAGAAGACCCAGATGCAAACAGTGTCCAAGTAACAAAAGTTTATTACAAAAACATGAATGCAGGCAAAACGACAGGTCAAGGGCAGGCAGAGGTCAGTAATCCAGATCAGAGTCCAAAAGGTACAGAAAACAGGAACTTGAGAAAGACAGGAGCAAGAGGAAAAACGCTGGTAGGCTTGACGAAACAAAACGAACTGGCAACAGACAAACAGAGAACACAGGTATAAATACACTCTTATCCAGAGCGACTTACAGTAGTGAGTGCATACATTTTCATACTGGTCCTCCATGGGAGTCAAACCCACAACCTTGCCGTTTCAAGCGCCATGCTCTACCGACTGAGCTACATGGGGTACTTTAAGGAAATTCTGTGTTCTGGACAGTCAAACTATCATCTACCATCATTGGCTGTCTGTTTATAAGTGCCTCAATGTTTATTGAAAACATTAAATATTGACAATATTCTAATGAACTTGACAGAAACGGGTTTGTCTGCATGACAGTACATTTTCAACCAATCTCATATTTTATTTATTTAACTAGGCAAGTCAGTTAAGAACAAATTGTTATTTACAACGACTGCCTACACTGGCCAAACTCGGACGAAGCTGGGCCAATGGTGCGCCGCCCTATGGGACTCCCAATCAAGGCCGGTAGTGATGCAGTCTGGATTCGAAGTAGTGACGCCTCTAGCACTGAGATGCAGTGTCTTAGACCACTGCGCCACTTGGGAGCCCCATACATTTCAACACACCAACAGTTTATTCTGCTTCCTAATATAAGGCAGTGAGCATCCATCACTGATCCCACACACCCCTTCACATCCCAGACCCTGTAATAACACTAACAGCACACCCCTTCACATCCCAGACCCTGTAATAACACTAACAGCTCACCCCTTCACTTCCCAGACCCTGTAATAACACTAACAGCTCACCCCTTCACTTCCCAGACCCTGTAATAACACTAACAGCACACCCCTTCACATCCCAGACCCTGTAATAACACTAACAGCACACCCCTTCACATCCCAGACCCTGTAATAACACTAACAGCTCACCCCTTCACTTCCCAGACCCTGTAATAACACTAACAGCACACCCCTTCACATCCCAGACCCTGTAATAACACTAACAACACACCCCTTCACATCCCAGACCCTGTAATAACACTAACAGCTCACCCCTTCACTTCCCAGACCCTGTAATAACACTAACAACACACCCCTTCACTTCCCAGACCCTGTAATAACACTAACAGCACACCCCTTCACTTCCCAGACCCTGTAATAACACTAACAGCACACCCCTTCACATCCCAGACCCTGTAATAACACTAACAGCACACCCCTTCACATCCCAGACCCTGTAATAACACTAACAGCACACCCCTTCACTTCCCAGACCCTGTAATAACACTAACAGCTCACCCCTTCACATCCCAGACCCTGTAATAACACTAACAGCACACCCCTTCACATCCCAGACCCTGTAATAACACTAACAGCACACCCCTTCACATCCCAGACCCTGTAATAACACTAACAGCACACCCCTTCACATCCCAGACCCTGTAATAACACTAACAGCACACCCCTTCACATCCCAGACCCTGTAATAACACTAACAGCACACCCCTTCACATCCCAGACCCTGTAATAACACTAACAGCACACCCCTTCACATCCCAGACCCTGTAATAACACTAACAGCACACCCCTTCACATCCCAGACCCTGTAATAACACTAACAGCTCACCCCTTCACATCCCAGACCCTGTAATAACACTAACAACACACCCCTTCACATCCCAGACCCTGTAATAACACTAACAGCACACCCCTTCACATCCCAGACCCTGTAATAACACTAACAGCACACCCCTTCACATCCCAGACCCTGTAATAACACTAACAGCACACCCCTTCACATCCCAGACCCTGTAATAAGACTAACAGCACACCCCTTCACATCCCAGACCCTGTAATAACACTAACAGCTCACCCCTTCACATCCCAGACCCTGTAATAACACTAACAGCACACCCCTTCACATCCCAGACCCTGTAATAACACTAACAGCTCACCCCTTCACTTCCCAGACCCTGTAATAACACTAACAGCTCACCCCTTCACTTCCCAGACCCTGTAATAACACTAACAGCACACCCCTTCACATCCCAGACCCTGTAATAACACTAACAGCACACCCCTTCACATCCCAGACCCTGTAATAACACTAACAGCTCACCCCTTCACATCCCAGACCCTGTAATAACACTAACAGCTCACCCCTTCACATCCCAGACCCTGTAATAACACTAACAGCACACTCCTCCATAATAAGCCGTCTCCTTCTCAGTCAGCAGTAAATGGTCTTTAAGCTAAATCGTCCCAATGTTTAATTTACTTGGAGAAATGAGCTTACATGCCTGTGATATTTACTTAAGCAATTGATTTTCTCATTCTGATAATGACGGTCCTCTCAGCAGATGGTGGGAGGGGGGTGCGGAGGGGGTCTTTGAAGGGGGAGAGGAGGTTTGGGAGGGGGGTGCGGAGGGGGTCTTTGAAGGGGGAGAGGAGGTTTGGGAGGGGGGTACGGAGGAGGTAATCCCAGTTGGCCAGTGGCTTGACACCTGCTATCCCCCCACCCCTCCACACGTCATCCCCATCCCTACCCTAAACGTCTCCCTGTACCCCCATCCTTCCCTGTACCCTCCCTCTCTTCTACTCCCCTAACTCACCTACTCCAACCCCCCAGATCTCCTAAACGTGCCCTCCTTCAGCCTTTGTCTTCAGCTGTGTGTCGTGTGGCCGAGGCATGACTGGCTCTTTAATCCGCAAGTGGCCGTGTCAGCAGTCAGGAGATGAGAGGCCTGGGGTGGGGGTGAGGTGGGGGTGAGGGAGGTGGGTGGTGAGGTAGGGGGTGGGGGTTGAAACCATAACAATACCCAATAATAATGCTCATTCATTGCCTTTCCCTCAGACATCTTCAACATAGCCCAAAACATAATCACCAGTTAGATCAGATCTATAATAGTTAGCATATGCCACAAGCCACTTTGTCAATCTCTCAGATTACAATGTACAGTTATAAACAATAATACAATAATAAGGTAATTTCCCCCTGATCTCTTGGCATTAATATTAATCTGTTTGTGTCCTCCATATTTCCAGAAGGAACGAGCCTAATCTAGATTGTAATCTAATCCTGGGTGGATGGTGGGTGATAGATAAAACAGGTCTTTGAGATGAGGTTATAGGGAGGTGAATGCGGTGTAAACACAATAAAATGACACTATGCACCCATACCAAAATGACACTCAATTAACACTATAACTAATTTAATTGACTTGAGTATTACAAGGCTGTCTATAATGATGAAGTGTTAATTGACTTGAGTATTGGTACTAACTTTTTCCCCATAAGGAAAATGCATTTTTGTTTATTTTAATTGCATAACATTTTAAACGTTTTTTTTATTAAATTGGGTAACCTTTATCTGTCAATAGTGTTGAAGTGAAGATTACATATCCATCTGTCCAAATATGCAAAAAATAGAACTTTCCAGAGGGTGTACTTACTTTGTCATATGACTGTATGTGTCCTGGTAAAAAGTGGTGCACTACAGTGTGTAGGGAAAAGGATGCCATTTGGGATGTAGCCACAGTAAGCCCATGCTGCCTGCTGAAGGCCAACTGAAAGCTGTTGCTGATCCATAAGAAGTACGTGAGCAGTAATGCTGCATGCTTGTCACACGTCTGTACTAGAGGTAATGCTGCATGCTTGTCACACGTCTGTACTAGAGGTAATGCTGCATGCTTGTCACACGTCTGTACTAGAGGTAATGCTGCATGCTTGTCACACGTCTGTACTAGTGGTAATGCTGCATGCTTGTCACACGTCTGTACTAGCGGTAATGTTGCATGCTTGTCACACGTCTGTACTAGAGGTAATGCTGCATGCTTGTCACACGTCTGTACTAGAGGTAATGTTGCATGCTTGTCACACGTCTGTACTAGAGGTAATGCTGCATGCTTGTCACACGTCTGTACTAGTGGTAATGCTGCATGCTTGTCACACGTCTGTACTAGAGGTAATGTTGCATGCTTGTCACACGTCTGTACTAGAGGTAATGCTGCATGCTTGTCACACGTCTGTACTAGCAGCACGGCAGTTGGCTGTGTTAAATGTCTGGGGAGGATCTCCTAAACTAGCCAGGGGCTGTGAGCTCCGTCAAAGGGCTCAGCGAAGCTCCAATCTGACACTGATCTCCTCTCCTCCAGCCCAGCGCTGAGCGTCTGACCTAGACTGCATCCCAAATGGCTTCCTGTTCCCTATATAGTGCACTCCCTTTGACCAGGGCCCTTAGGGACTCTCTCCTCCCTTATAGTGCACTATGTAGGGAATAGGGTGCCATTTGGGACACAGAGCTAACCCTGCTGGCTGAGGCCGGGTGCCGTGGTGCCTCCCTCCTCCCTGGGCCGTCCGTTCTGCTGAGGACAGCACCAAGTGGCTTTGAGAAGCAGCTGTTTACCATCAGAGATCTAGGTCAGGATAGGAGAGACAGGAGCAGTCAGTTTGGTGCAGCGCTAGCTGGGCAGGTTGGGCAAGGAGAGGGCCCACTCCCAAATGGCACCCTATTCCTGATATAGTGCACTACTTTTGACCAGAACCCATATGTCTTGGTCAAAGGTAGTGTGCACTATAGGGAATAGGGTGCCATTTGAGACACAGCCCTATCTGGAATATTCATAAAAACAACATACCGGCAGTAACTAAAACCAAGTTAACTAATACTGTCGTAGGAATGTAAAATACCATCTGGGTTTGGAACATGTGCCCCTCATTTAGAACAGTGTAGTGCTGTCTGGACTGGACTGGACAGGACAGGACAGGACAGACGGGACAGACAGACAGACAGACAGACAGACAGACAGACAGACAGACAGACAGACAGACAGACAGACAGACAGACAGACAGACAGACAGACAGACAGGTTAAGACTGGGAGCAGAGGTTAGTTGTTGAATGTGTCCTGGCATTTTCAGAATGTGAACTTTTCTAGGATTTCTTGGCTTGATTGATTCGGACTAGACATTGAAATGCATTTATCTGTATTACAGTAATTGATTGATGAAAGGAGAAGACAATCAACAGGGTCACATTGTCCTCACAAAACAATTATTGGGTGCAATAATCCCTGGTACCCATCCATATCCTTCAGTAAGCTGAGTGAAGAGGTGTCAGGAGCTTTGTGAGGGGTGGTGGTGGTGGTGGTGGTGTGTTGGTGGGGCGGCCAGAGCTTTCCACCTGACGCACAGGTAAGAGGCTCAAGATCAATCGCACAGAAGGCATTATCACCTGGTTAACATAACACTCCCCCAACACACACACACACAGATATTGATGTTGGGACCGCCACACTGCCACAGTCAGCACTCATGCTAAGTACTTTATTACACTTATATAATAAATACATGTGTTATTATGAAACGTGATATAGAGTAGTAATGAATTGATACACGAACATAAAAAAACATGAATGTAAATAATTAAATAAGAAAGGAAAACAAAGAGAAAATGAAATATGTAAATCGTTAAGGAAATAAAATGATAATAAATCAATATGATTGTACTGTAACAGAGCAGGCTTGGTGTCCTGTGTGTGAAATAATAATAATAACATTCTGTCATTAATATCGTTACATAACAATCCAGCGGCTCTAATCAGACTTTGAATTCTAATATTAGGCTTCTCCCAGTCCCATCCCTAATCTCTTTGTCTTGCCATAATCTCTACCCTGCTCATCTAAGCAAGTCTACACTGTACAACTTGTGTTGCTAACATCTGTCCTGCTATCGCCAGGTGTGTCGTTACGTAAAGTGATCGAATGGCCTGTTCTACCTGTCTGACTAACAGTAGGTGGTCATAAAGTGAACAACAGGTACAGTGGACAGATAGGATCATTTTCTATATAGAGACCGGAGATCGTCTTTGGGTGTAAGTCCATGATCACATTAGTAGATGTAAATGTTAAGAAGATATGTATGTACTGTATGTACTGTATGTACTGTATGTACTGAATGTACTGTATGTACTGTATGTACTGAATGTACTGTATGTACTGTATGTACTGAATGTACTGTATGTACTGAATGTACTGAATGTACTGAATGTACTGTATGTACTGTATGTACTGTATGTACTGAATGTACTGTATGTACTGTATGTACTGTATGTACTGAATGTACTGTATGTACTGTATGTACTGAATGTACTGTATGTACTGTATGTACTGAATGTACTGTATTACTGATAGTTTTCAGCTGTTGTCTTGGCTTTCCATGCCTTTTTGAACCTCCCTTTCTTCATGTGTCATGTGTTCATGTGTTCAATACTTTCTCCCTGTGTCATTTCACATTATTACACATAGCTTAATTTCTGAACTTATTTGTTTTGGTTTCTTTGTATGTATGGATTACTTGGGTTGTTACCAACATCTGGTGAAACTTTCATGTCAATAGCACCTTTGGAAATATATTTACTGAGAAAAATGGTGATGTTTTAAATACTTATTTCACCCACTGTATATACTGTATATCTGTTACTTGTAGAAAGCCATTAGCTGTGTCCACCCCTCCCTAATTATCTCACCACTGCGGTTTAGAGGAGCAATTAGGGTTAAGTGCCTTGCTCATGGGCACATCAATAAATATTTTTTTTCCGGTTACTGTCCCAACGTTGTTAACCGCTAGGCTACCTGCCGCCCACTTCTCCACTAAATGACGTTAGGAGCCTACCCTGATCCTGACACGTCACCTACTGTGACCTTTCTGTCTGGTGGTCGTGTAGTTGACTTGGAGTTAATCCTGGAATTTGAGGTGAGAGATTAACCTCTTCGTTTGTGGTCATGTTAAAATGGCAGATGCCTTTAATCTGGTTCCTTTATCATTATTTACTATGTATGTAAATGACGCTATGCATCCCGGACAAACCCCCAAATATGTCACTGTCCAAGTCAAACACATACGGTGTAAAGTGTAGGTACATATTTTCACAACTGTTGTGATACCTGTTAATGGTTTGTGTAATCTTTTGGATGAATTGAGTCATTGAATTAGGTGTGTTAGTACTGGGCTAGAATAAAACTGTGTAACATTGGAGGTACCTACAGTAAGGACTTGAACTGACAAACACTTAGTAGAGAAGGCATGAGTAAGGCATTAAGAAAATAGCCAATCAGTGACCTCGCTCAGAACACTAATTAGTTACCGGGTAAATCTTGCAGAGGTCATCCATGTTACAGACAAGTATGGAGCAGAGAGCAGCAGCCACCATATGGCTAAAGACGCCCATCACCAGGATTCTGTCTTCTTTACTGCTCTTTTAATCTTTTGGGCTAATTGTTTTCTTCTCCTCCCTCCCCCACCTCATCCCACCCATCCACTACTGGTCTGACCTCCCTCCCCTCCCCCACCTCATCCCACCCATCCACTACTGGTCTGACCTCCCTCCCCTCCCCCACCTCATCCCACCCATCCACTACTGGTCTGACCTCCCTCCCCTCCCCCACCTCATCCCACCCATCCACTACTGGTCTGACCTCCCTCCCCCACCTCATCCCACCCATCCACTACTGGTCTGACCTCCCTCCCCCACCTCATCCCACCCATCCACTACTGGTCTGACCTCCCTCCCCTCCCCCACCTCATCCCACCCATCCACTACTGGTCTGACCTCCCTCCCCTCCCCCACCTCATCCCACCCATCCACTACTGGTCTGATCTCAGTCTAGGGAACCCCTAAGTAGAAGACTAAGTTTTATAGTGGTGTAAGCTGATTAACTGGTTTACAATGGATTTGAAGCTGTTTTGTGTCTTCTCGAGGTGGAACTTGCTGACATCAACGTTTAATCTGATCTCTAAGCAATTTTTGTAGTAAAACATTTGTGGTATAAACTACAGTAAACTTCTGGATTATGCCCCGTTTACACCGTGATGTATTTATGCCCCGTTTACACCATGATGTATTTATGCCCCGTTTACACCGTGATGTATTCATGCCTCGTTTACACCGTGATGTATTTCACTATGCCATACTTCATCATGCAATCATTTTCTTTATTACATTTTTTTTGTATTTGACATTTTTCTCCCAATTTCAATTAAGATCTTGTCTCATCGCTGCAACTCCCTACGGGCTCGGGAGAGGAAAAGGTGTCACGAGAGGAGGCATACACAGACCAAGGCGCAGCGCAGGGATTGTAGTTCGACATTTTATTTGATAAAAAACACAATTACGAACTAGCAAACAAAAACACGAATTAACAAAAATAACGTAGCACACTTACTTTCACCGTGACTGAAGATATAATGACCCACACCCAGGTGTGGAACATACAAACACATGTAGGATCCCTAATTAGAGACAATGCACTGCAGCTGCCTCTAATTAGGGATCCAACCCAAAAAACAGGGATCCGTCCCACCACCAGAAACAGAAGTAATAGACCTGTCAGACTCTGACCATGGCTACATAGAGAAGCAAATAGGCTTCTCCTTGGCCAGAGCCTGACAGCCAGGGAGATATGTATACTGTAGCCTGACAGCCAGGGAGATATGTATACTGTAGCCTGACAGCCAGGGAGATATGTATACTGTAGCCTGACAGCCAGGGAGATATGTATACTGTAGCCTGACAGCCAGGGAGATATGTATACTGTAGCCTGACAGCCAGGGAGATATGTATACTGTAGCCTGACAGCCAGGGAGATATGTATACTGTAGCCTGACAGCCAGGGAGATATGTATACTGTAGCCTGACAGCCAGGGAGATATGTATACTGTAGCCTGACAGCCAGGGAGATATGTATACTGTAGCCTGACAGCCAGGGAGATATGTATACTGTAGCCTGACAGCCAGGGAGATATGTATACTGTAGCCTGACAGCCAGGGAGATATGTATACTGTAGCCTGACAGCCAGGGAGATATGTATACTGTAGCCAAGCTAGCTTGCAGATTGTTTATCTAACTTTATAGAAAGTCAAGCTAGCTTGCAGATTGTTTATCTAACTTTATAGAAAGTCAAGCTAGCTTGTAGATTGTTTATCTAACTTTATAGAAAGTCAAGCTAGCTTGTAGAGTAGCTAGTTAGCTAGCTAAACGCTAGGCTAGGTTGAAGATACCACTGTAGCTAGCGACCTCCACCTAATTATTATCAAAAACAAATGCCATTACCACCACAATAAATTTAAACGGGAGGCAACAGTCATAAAAATACAATCGCTTAACAGCCAATGTGTATAATTTAACATTAGTATTAAAATAGTACTCACTTTTAGGAATGGGTAATGGTTTACAAGTTGCTAGATATTTTTTCTTCTGTGGTTATGGTAATTTCCTGTTCTTTGGCAGACTCTGGCTGGACTGAAGACCGCAAGGGGGTGTTACGATTCCACTCCATTGTGGACGTCCCCATTGAAATGAATGACACTGGTGCAATGTAACAGAGTGCTTATGGTGAACGAGGCTTTAGGCTATTAGAGATCTCTTGTTTCTAACAGTGCGGGTTAGAGATCTCTTGTTTCTAACAGCGGGGGTTAGAGATCTCTTGTTTCTAACAGTGCGGGTTAGAGATCTCTTGTTTCTAACAGCGGGGGTTAGAGATCTCTTGTTTCTAACAGTGGGGGTTAGACATATCTTGTTTCTAACAGTGGGGGTTAGAGATCTCTTGTTTCTAACAGTGGGGGTTAGAGATCTCTTGTTTCTAACAGCGGGGGTTAGAGATCTCTTGTTTCTAACAGTGGGGGTTAGAGATCTCTTGTTTCTAACAGCGGGGGTTAGAGATCTCTTGTTTCTAACAGTGGGGGTTAGAGATATCTTGTTTCTAACAGTGGGGGTTAGAGATATCTTGTTTCTAACAGTGAGGTTTAGAGATCTCTTGTTTCTAACAGCGGGGGTTAGAGATCTCTTGTTTCTAACAGCGGGGGTTAGAGAAGTTACAGGAAAGTGAACAATCAGCAGAAACTGATCAGCAACAAAAACAGAACAACAAAACAACAAACTAGCAATCAAACCAAATCATTGTATTAGACAGATGTCTTGTCTGATGTCATTCATGTGCCAAGTAGCAGAAAATAGAGAAACTGCCAGCGTGGCCATATTGTAGTGAGCGTCATGTCCAGATGAACATTATTCACTGAAACCAGTCAACTGTATGAGATAACAACGACTGATGAAATCACCAGAAAGTTGTGATGGCGCCAGGATGCAGTCTGACTGGTGAATCTAGGAGAAAGTTGTGATGGAGCCAGGACGGAGTCTGACTGGTGACACCAGGTGAAAGTTGTAATGGCGCCAGGACGCAGTCTGACTGGTAACTCCAGGTGAAAGTTGGGATGGCTCCAGGATGCAGTCTGTTGCCTCCAGGTGTCGTTCCTGTTGAAGCTTATATTTGACCCTTTCAACTATTATTTCTTAACGTGTTTTATATCAGGTATGGTTATGATACTGAGACAGTAGACCTATACCAGGTATGGTTATGATACTGAGACAGTGGACCTATACCAGGTATGGTTATGATACTGAGACAGTAGACCTATACCAGGTATGGTTATGATACTGAGACAGTAGACCTATACCAGGCATGGTTATGATACTGAGACAGTAGACCTATACCAGGTATGGTTATGATACTGAGACAGTAGACCTATACCAGGCATGGTTATGATACTGAGACAGTAGACCTATACCAGGTATGGTTATGATACTGAGACAGTGGACCTATTACAGGCATGGTTATGATACTAGGACAGTAGACCTATACCAGGTATGGTTATGATACTGAGACAGTGGACCTATACCAGGCATGGTTATGATACTGAGACAGTAGACCTATACCAGGTATGGTTATGATACTGAGACAGTGGACCTATACCAGGCATGGTTATGATACAGAGACAGTAGACCTATACCAGGCATGGTTATGATACTGAGACAGTGGACCTGTACCAGGTATGGTTATGATACTGAGACAGTAGACCTATACCAGGTATGGTTATGATACTAGGACAGTAGACCTATACCAGGTATGGTTATGATACTGAGACAGTGGACCTATACCAGGCATGGTTATGATACTAGGACAGTAGACCTATACCAGGTATGGTTATGATACTGAGACAGTGGACCTATACCAGGCATGGTTATGATACTAGGACAGTAGACCTATACCAGGTATGGTTATGATACTGAGACAGTGGACCTATACCAGGCATGGTTATGATACTGAGACAGTAGACCTATACCAGGCATGGTTATGATACTGAGACAGTAGACCTATATCAGGTATGGTTATGATACTGAGACAGTAGACCTATATAAGGCATGGTTATGATACTGAGACAGTAGACCTATACCAGGTATGGTTATGATACTGAGACAGTGGACCTATACCAGGTATGGTTATGATACTGAGACAGTGGACCTATACCAGGTATGGTTATGATACTAGGACAGTAGACCTATACCAGGTATGGTTATGATACTGAGACAGTGGACCTATACCAGGTATGATTATGATACTGAGACAGTGGACCTATACCAGGTATGGTTATGATACTAGGACAGTAGACCTATACCAGGTATGGTTATGATACTGAGACAGTAGACTTATACCAGGCATGGTTATGATACTAGGACAGTAGACCTATATCAGGTATGGTTATGATACTGAGACAGTAGACCTATATCAGGTATGGTTATGATACTGAGACAGTAGACCTATACCAGGTATGGTTATGATACTAGGACAGTAGACCTATACCAGGTATGGTTATGATACTAGGACAGTAGACCTATACCAGGCATGGTTATGATACTAGGACAGTAGACCTATACCAGGCATGGTTATGATACTAGGACAGTAGACCTATATCAGGTATGGTTATGATACTGAGACAGTAGACCTATATCAGGTATGGTTATGATACTGAGACAGTAGACCTATACCAGGTATGGTTATGATACTAGGACAGTAGACCTATACCAGGTATGGTTATGATACTGAGACAGTAGACCTATACCAGGCATGGTTATGATACTAGGACAGTAGACCTATATCAGGTATGGTTATGATACTGAGACAGTAGACCTATACCAGGTATGGTTATGATACTAGGACAGTAGACCTATACCAGGCATGGTTATGATACTAGGACAGTAGACCTATACCAGGTATGGTTATGATACTAGGACAGTAGACCTATACCAGGCATGGTTATGATACTGAGACAGTAGACCTATACCAGGCATGGTTATGATACTAGGACAGTAGACCTATACCAGGCATGGTTATGATACTAGGACAGTAGACCTATACCAGGTATGGTTATGATACTGAGACAGTAGACCTATACCAGGTATGGTTATGATACTGAGACAGTGGACCTATACCAGGCATGGTTATGATACTGAGACAGTAGACCTATACCAGGTATTGTTATGATACTGAGACAGTAGACCTATACCAGGTATGGTTATGATTCTGAGACAGTAGACCTATACCAGGTATGGTTATGATACTGAGACAGTGGACCTATACCAGGTATGGTTATGATACTGAGACAGTGGACCTATACCAGGTATGGTTATGATACTAGGACAGTAGACCTATACCAGGTATGGTTATGATACTGAGACAGTGGACCTATACCAGGTATGATTATGATACTGAGACAGTGGACCTATACCAGGTATGGTTATGATACTAGGACAGTAGACCTATACCAGGTATGGTTATGATACTGAGACAGTAGACTTATACCAGGCATGGTTATGATACTAGGACAGTAGACCTATATCAGGTATGGTTATGATACTGAGACAGTAGACCTATATCAGGTATGGTTATGATACTGAGACAGTAGACCTATACCAGGTATGGTTATGATACTAGGACAGTAGACCTATACCAGGTATGGTTATGATACTAGGACAGTAGACCTATACCAGGCATGGTTATGATACTAGGACAGTAGACCTATACCAGGCATGGTTATGATACTAGGACAGTAGACCTATATCAGGTATGGTTATGATACTGAGACAGTAGACCTATATCAGGTATGGTTATGATACTGAGACAGTAGACCTATACCAGGTATGGTTATGATACTAGGACAGTAGACCTATACCAGGTATGGTTATGATACTGAGACAGTAGACCTATACCAGGCATGGTTATGATACTAGGACAGTAGACCTATATCAGGTATGGTTATGATACTGAGACAGTAGACCTATACCAGGTATGGTTATGATACTAGGACAGTAGACCTATACCAGGCATGGTTATGATACTAGGACAGTAGACCTATACCAGGTATGGTTATGATACTAGGACAGTAGACCTATACCAGGCATGGTTATGATACTAGGACAGTAGACCTATACCAGGCATGGTTATGATACTGAGACAGTGGACCTATACCAGGCATGGTTATGATACTAGGACAGTAGACCTATACCAGGTATGGTTATGATACTAGGACAGTAGACCTATACCAGGTATGGTTATGATACTAGGACAGTAGACCTATACCAGGCATGGTTATGATACTAGGACAGTAGACCTATACCAGGTATGGTTATGATACTGAGACAGTAGACCTATACCAGGCATGGTTATGATACTGAGACAGTAGACCTATACCAGGCATGGTTATGATACTAGGACAGTAGACCTATACCAGGCATGGTTATGATACTAGGACAGTAGACCTATACCAGGTATGGTTATGATACTAGGACAGTAGACCTATACCAGGTATGGTTATGATACTAGGACAGTAGACCTATACCAGGTATGGTTATGATACTAGGACAGTAGACCTATAAAAGGTATGGTTATGATACTAGGACAGTAGACCTATACCAGGCATGGTTATGATACTGAGACAGTGGACCTATACCAGGTATGGTTATGATACTAGGACAGTAGACCTATACCAGGTATGGTTATGATACTAGGACAGTAGACCTATACCAGGCATGGTTATGATACTAGGACAGTAGACCTATACCAGGCATGGTTATGATACTAGGACAGTAGACCTATACCAGGCATGGTTATGATACTAGGACAGTAGACCTATACCAGGCATGGTTATGATACTGAGACAGTGGACCTATACCAGGCATGGTTATGATACTAGGACAGTAGACCTATACCAGGTATGGTTAAGATACTAGGACAGTAGACCTATACCAGGTATGGTTATGATACTAGGACAGTAGACCTATACCAGGCATGGTTATGATACTAGGACAATAGACCTATACCAGGTATGGTTATGATACTGAGACAGTAGACCTATACCAGGCATGGTTATGATACTGAGACAGTAGACCTATACCAGTCATGGTTATGATACTAGGACAGTAGACCTATACCAGGCATGGTTATGATACTAGGACAGTAGACCTATACCAGGTATGGTTATGATACTGAGACAGTAGACCTATACCAGGTATGGTTATGATACTGAGACAGTGGACCTATACCAGGCATGGTTATGATACTGAGACAGTAGACCTATACCAGGTATGGTTATGATACTGAGACAGTAGACCTATACCAGGTATGGTTATGATTCTGAGACAGTAGACCTATACCAGGTATGGTTATGATACTGAGACAGTGGACCTATACCAGGTATGGTTATGATACTGAGACAGTGGACCTATACCAGGTATGGTTATGATACTAGGACAGTAGACCTATACCAGGTATGGTTATGATACTGAGACAGTGGACCTATACCAGGTATGATCATGATACTGAGACAGTGGACCTATACCAGGTATGGTTATGATACTAGGACAGTAGACCTATACCAGGTATGGTTATGATACTGAGACAGTAGACCTATACCAGGCATGGTTATGATACTAGGACAGTAGACCTATATCAGGTATGGTTATGATACTGAGACAGTAGACCTATATCAGGTATGGTTATGATACTGAGACAGTAGACCTATACCAGGTATGGTTATGATACTAGGACAGTAGACCTATACCAGGTATGGTTATGATACTAGGACAGTAGACCTATACCAGGCATGGTTATGATACTAGGACAGTAGACCTATACCAGGCATGGTTATGATACTAGGACAGTAGACCTATATCAGGTATGGTTATGATACTGAGACAGTAGACCTATATCAGGTATGGTTATGATACTGAGACAGTAGACCTATACCAGGTATGGTTATGATACTAGGACAGTAGACCTATACCAGGTATGGTTATGATACTGAGACAGTAGACCTATACCAGGCATGGTTATGATACTAGGACAGTAGACCTATATCAGGTATGGTTATGATACTGAGACAGTAGACCTATACCAGGTATGGTTATGATACTAGGACAGTAGACCTATACCAGGCATGGTTATGATACTAGGACAGTAGACCTATACCAGGTATGGTTATGATACTAGGACAGTAGACCTATACCAGGCATGGTTATGATACTGAGACAGTGGACCTATACCAGGCATGGTTATGATACTAGGACAGTAGACCTATACCAGGTATGGTTATGATACTAGGACAGTAGACCTATACCAGGTATGGTTATGATACTAGGACAGTAGACCTATACCAGGCATGGTTATGATACTAGGACAGTAGACCTATACCAGGTATGGTTATGATACTGAGACAGTAGACCTATACCAGGCATGGTTATGATACTGAGACAGTAGACCTATACCAGGCATGGTTATGATACTAGGACAGTAGACCTATACCAGGCATGGTTATGATACTAGGACAGTAGACCTATACCAGGTATGGTTATGATACTGAGACAGTAGACCTATACCAGGTATGGTTATGATACTAGGACAGTAGACCTATACCAGGCATGGTTATGATACTAGGACAGTAGACCTATACCAGGTATGGTTATGATACTAGGACAGTAGACCTATACCAGGCATGGTTATGATACTGAGACAGTGGACCTATACCAGGCATGGTTATGATACTAGGACAGTAGACCTATACCAGGTATGGTTATGATACTAGGACAGTAGACCTATACCAGGTATGGTTATGATACTAGGACAGTAGACCTATACCAGGCATGGTTATGATACTAGGACAGTAGACCTATACCAGGTATGGTTATGATACTGAGACAGTAGACCTATACCAGGCATGGTTATGATACTGAGACAGTAGACCTATACCAGGCATGGTTATGATACTAGGACAGTAGACCTATACCAGGCATGGTTATGATACTAGGACAGTAGACCTATACCAGGTATGGTTATGATACTGAGACAGTAGACCTATAACAGGTATGGTTATGATACTGAGACAGGGGACCTATACCAGGCATGGTTATGATACTGAGACAGTAGACCTATACCAGGTATGGTTATGATACTGAGTCAGTAGACCTATACCAGGTATGGTTATGATACTGAGACAGTAGACCTATACCAGGTATGGTTATGATACTGAGACAGTAGACCTATACCAGGTATGGTTATGATACTGAGACAGTAGACCTATACCAGGTATGGTTATGATACTGAGACAGTGGACCTATACCAGGTATGGTTATGATACTGAGACAGTGGACCTATACCAGGTATGGTTATGATACTAGGACAGTAGACCTATACCAGGTATGGTTATGATACTGAGACAGTGGACCTATACCAGGTATGATTATGATACTGAGACAGTGGACCTATACCAGGTATGGTTATGATACTAGGACAGTAGACCTATACCAGGTATGGTTATGATACTGAGACAGTAGACCTATACCAGGCATGGTTATGATACTAGGACAGTAGACCTATACCAGGTATGGTTATGGTGTAATGACGGTGTAATGATCACCACTTAATAATGCATAGGCCCCCTTTTCTCTCCAACAACTAACTGACTAAAAGACAGACAACATTAGTCCAACCCAAAACATAATTTAGCCATTTAAAATTATATTATTCTCCTCTGCAAATCCCACAGACCGCTATTAGAACAGGGTGATCTCCAGTCTCTCCAGTCTGTCGAAAGAGAGTCTAAATGGGATATAATGGGTCAGCTGGGTACCTTGGCAAACACTGAATGGGGAGCAATCACACAGATCAAATATACAGGAGGAAATGGAGCTGGAATTCATACAGAGGCAGGGGGGAAAAAGAGAGAGAGAGGGGGCAATACAAATTGATGGGTCCGGCAAACATAATAATGTGCATGTAATCATCCGTTTAAAAGAAGCAGACACCGTAGAGGGCTGTTGACTGATGGATACCCTCACAGACAGACGTGTGAGAGAGAGAGAGAGAGAGAGAGAGAGAGAGAGAGAGAGTGAAAGAGAGAGAGAGAGCGAGAGCGAGAGCGAGAGAAAGAAAGAGAGAGAGAGAGAGAGAGAGACAGAGAGAGCGAAAGAGAGAGAGAGAGCGAGAGAAAGAAAGAGAGAGAGTGACAGTGAGACATAGAGCCAACCATTGCCCTTTATGGTTGTGAGGTCTGGGGTCCGCTCACCAACCAAGAATTCACAAAATGTGACAAACACCAAATTGAGACTCTGCATGCAGAATTCTCTACAATGCATGTAGAGCAGAAATAGGCCGATACCTGCTAATTGTCCAAATCCAGAAAAGAGCTGTTAAATTCTACAACCACCTAAAAGGAAGCGATTCCCAAACCTCCCATAACAAAGGCATCACCTACAGAGAGATGAACCTGGAGAAGAGTCCCCTAAGCAAGTTGGTCCTGGGGCTTTGTTCACAAACACAAACAGACCCCACAGAGCCCCAGGACAACAACACATTTAGACCCAACCAAATCATGAGAACATTACTTTACACATTGGAAAGAATTTACTAAAAAAACGGATCAAACTAGAATGCTATTTGGCCCTAAACAGAGAGTACACAGTGGCAGAATACCTAACCACTGTGAATGACCCACAATTAAGGAAATCTTTGACTATGTACAGACTCAGTGAGCATAGCCTTGCTATTGATAAAGGCCACCGTAGGCAGACCTGGCTCTCAAGAGAAGACAGGCTACATGCACACTGCCCACAAAATTAGGTGGAAACTGAGCTGCACTTCCTAACTTCCTGCCAAATGTATGACCATGCTGCCAATGACTGGAACGAATTGCAAAAATCACTGAAGCCATCTCCCTCATTAAATTTAAACATCAGCTGTCAGAGCAGCTTACTGCACCTGTACACTACCTCATCCACATATTTATTATTTTTGTTCATTTTCACTCCAGTATCTCTATTTGCACATCATCATCTGCACACCTATCCTGGCCAAACTGCTGGCCATCATGGACAACGTCACCCACCCTCTGCATGCCATGGTTATGACGCAGAGGAGCACCTTCAGTCACAGACTGATCGCACCACGGTGTGCCAGAGAGCGGTACAGGAGGTCCTTCCTGCCGGCGGCTATTAGACTATTTAATGCCTCACCGGGGTGCCGTGCCGTCGTCAACATAGACCTGGAACTGTTGGGGTGTTAGGACCTAGTTTAACAAATATGCATCCATCTGTGAGTAACTCTGGTCTGTAATCACTCATTTACTCAGGACTTATTTATTCATTCAGGTCTGTATATAGATATTCATGTACAGTTGTTATCACATCACGTGCAATATTGTAAGTAATTATTGGACTTAACTTACGTAGTCATTCACTCAGGAATGCATATTAGTATCCTGTCAGTTGTATTTTTATTTCATTGCTTTTAGTATATAGAATGTGCAATACGTAAATTTATTTGTAACTAAACCCTGCACTAAGGACTGTATTTTAAGGGAATTACTATTATTATCCTAAATTATATCATACACACATTTAGCTATTTAATTATCTCTTCCTATCATTTACCTGTACAGTTAATGTGACCATGCAAATATTCACTTACCTGTAAATTTAACTGTATATTTACCTGTACAGCTAATTTAACCATGCAAAATATTCACTTACCTGTTCATTTAACCAGTCTGTATATTAAGTAAACTATTATTACCCTCACTTATATCATACGCACTTTTAGCTACTGAAGTATTTCTCTGCCATCGACCTGTATAGTATAGTTAACCATGAACCATCCACCAATGTATAGTGTACATATTCAGCCATCCACCCCTTTTTATAGCTTTTTTGCACTCCAGACTTCTTGTATTTTGATACTTTTTCATACTTTTTTGGATACTTTTCTATCTATTTCAGTGTTAATGCTAAATTGTAATTATTTCTCCACTATGGCCTATTTATTGCCTTACCTTCCTAATCTTACTACATTTGCACACTCTGTATATAGATGTTCTATTGTGTTATTGACTGTACGTTTGTTTATCCCAGGTGTAACTCTGTGTTGTTGTTTTTGTCGCACTGCTTTGCTTTGTCTTGGCCAGGTCGCAGTTGTAAATGAGAAATTGTTCTCAACTGACCTACCTGGTTAAATAAAGGTGAAATAAAAAAAAATACACATATTTCCCTTAGATTACACAGACCCACAAAGAATTCGAAAACAAATCCTTCTAAGTGTAATGTTTCCTGTTCATTTTTAATGTTTATTACACTTTTGTTTATTATCTACTTCACTTGCATTGGCAATGTTAACATATGTTTCCCATAATAATAAAACCCTTACATTTAATTTTATTGAGAGAGAGAGAGAGAGAGAGAGAGAGGGAGAGAGAGAGAGAGAGAGAGAGAAAGAGAGAGAGAGAGAGAGAGAGAGAGAGAGAGAGAGAAAGAGAGAGAGAGAGAGGGAAGAGAGAGAGAGAGAGAGAGAGAGAGAGGGAGAGAGAGAGAGAGAGAGAGAGAGAGAGAGAGGGAGAGAGAGAGAGAGAGAGAGAGAGAGAGAGGGAGGGAGGTCTAAAGTTACAGTCCTCTGACTTTCTCTTTTCTTCTCTTCTAATATTTCCATCAACGTTTCTTCTTCACATGATAAAGACACCCCCCGCCCCGGACCCCTTGTTCCACATGGTTCTAAGTCCTGGCAATGTGACTGATTGATCAGACCAGTGGATGAACAGAACAGTAAAGATTAAGAGGATGAGTAATAAGCAGCATGTGCTTACACAGCGCTGTGGACTAATCCTGCCCCCACCACCCGTCCCCACAGTCTCCCCTTTAGAGGAGCTGCCACCAGGGAGGACCCACAGACACACACAGCTCCGGCCAAGAGGGAGGACAGGACAGAGGAAGGAGAGACAACGCGGATACGGGACATCCAGTGACTGCGTGACCATAAGGAAGTTGATCTGGACTAAAGAGGAACTGAAATGACCAGCCATCTGCCAGTCTGACTGCGGAGACAAGGAGCCTGCCAGTTAGAGATACCCATCCATCAGGACATTTCTGCACTCCAATAGATTGGCAGTGACACTTTGACTAACTTTTCTGAGTCATCGCTGATTGCCAAGGTACTAGACATTGAGAGGCCATTGGTGTGACCTCCTCACTGCAAAGGTACCAGACATCGGGAGGCCATTGGTGTGACCTCCTCACTGCAAAGGAAGAACTGCCACACATCCACACATCCATTGGGATACAATTTCAGAACTTTTAAGCCGTTTACAGTGATCTCCAATAGAGGGGGGGAAAGCGACAGGTTCACAAGACATCGTTAGGACATATTGAGAAACCATGATGGAGGAACACCTGTCTAAGATCCATCCCTCCTCCTCTCCAAGCGAATCTTCAGGGAGCAGAGGCACTGACTGTGACAGCAGAGGAGGTAAATGTTTGGCTGATATGGACTTCCCATTCCCTTACAACACAACCAGCGAAGTTCAGACTGCAATACACATTGTTTATTTTTTATTGTGTTCTATAATTAAGCACTTGGCATCATCTAATATAAACAACAGGTAAACCCTCAGTGCAGCTCTCTCTCCCGTTAGAAACATCAGGTAAGCCCTCAGTGCAGCTCTCTCTCCCGTTAGAAACATCAGGTAAGCCCTCAGTGCAGCTCTCTCCCGTTAGAAACATCAGGTTGCTGTCCAGCTCGCCTGCCGCATGGTGAGCCTGATGGCATTGTTACTGATAACAGTGCTTACTCTGTGGCTCCACAATTCAAATACTTAAAGTAAAATGTCCTTTTTCTATCAGATCTGACATTTCAAACTGAATGCATTGAAATGTATTTTATTTAATTGATACAAATATTCATTTTGAATTAGTAGAGAATACTTATATTTATATTGGAGAGAAATGTTCAATGACTTGATAGTTGGATCAACTATGCTTTAATCCAACACAACCCACCATACATCAGCCTCTAACTGTCTCCAACTAACCCACCTCTCTCTCTCTGTCGTCCCCCAGCCAAGAGTCCAGCCCCGGGTAAAGCCCTGAGTCCAGCACTACTCTGTAAGGTCTGTGGGGACACCAGCAGTGGGAAACACTACGGTATCTACGCCTGCAACGGCTGCAGCGGATTCTTCAAACGCAGCGTCCGACGGAGACTCATATACAGGTGAGTTGGAGTGGTAACAGACACTGTAGCCTAGTGTATAGTCAAACTACACACTGATCGATAGGCTAACTGTGTCATCACAACTGTGATTTTAATACATTTAAGTTGAACCTGACTTTTTAGAGTCTCTAGAATAGTTTATTATTTCACATGCTGTGAAACTCTGCTAACAGATATGTTTCCTCTGCTCATCCCAACAGGTGTCAGGCTGGTACGGGCATGTGCCCAGTGGATAAGGCCCATCGTAACCAGTGCCAAGCCTGTCGGCTGAAGAAGTGCCTACAGGCGGGCATGAACAAAGATGGTCAGTCTGAGAAATTCATTTATTTAGAGTCAAAGATAATCATCAGTTTTTCAAGTTTTTCAATATGAATAGATGTGAACGTTTGTATAGTTCAGGTTAGACTTGGGATGTGTTTGTTGAGCAGTCTGTCTCCTTGGACAGTCAAGTGTAAAGGTGTAACAGGAGTCTGAGCTGTGTCTAACCCCCCCCCCCCCCCCCCCCCCCCCCAGCTGTCCAGAACGAGCGTCAGCCCCGCAGCACGTCTCAGGTGCGTCTGGACTCCATCGACGTGGACACAGACAAGGAGCACCTGGCCACCACACGGGATCCCACTTCCTCTTCCTCCTCTTCCTCCTCTTCCTCCTCCTGCTCAGTGATCACCCGGCCCCACATCACCTCCACCTCAATCAGCTCCTCCTCTGCCCCCCCACAGCGCTGTGGCCCCCCCAGCCCTCAGAACAACCACCGCTTCATGGTTAGCCTCATGACCGCTGAGACATGCGCTAAACTGGAGCCTGAGGATGGTGAGCAGGGCTTTATTTTCACTTTGTTTTCCTCTGTTCCTTCCTTTCTTTCTTTCTTTCCTTCTTTCTACTTCTTCATTTTTCTTTCTCATGTATTTACATTTTCCCAGTTTACATAATGTCCAGGTTTTATCTTTCTATTTAAATAATTCCACTTCTTTCACAGTTGATGAGAACATTGATGTGACCAGTGACGAGCCAGAGAGGGGGTCCTCAGACTACCACATGTCCCTGTTCCCCTCTAGTACAGAGAATGTGTACGAGACGTCAGCCCGGCTTCTCTTTATGTCTGTTAAATGGGCCAAGAACCTTCCAGTGTTCTCCAATCTCCCCTTCAGAGACCAGGTATAGTATAGTTTGTGATGTCATTTATGACCTGTCACCCCTGACCTTTACTGATCTGACACCCTTGGTCCCCTCCAGGTGATCCTGCTGGAGGAGGCGTGGTCTGAACTCTTCCTGTTGTGTGCCATCCAGTGGTCTCTCCCCCTGGACAGCTGTCCTCTTCTGTCCCTCCCCGACCTGTCCCCCCCCAACATGCAGAGTAAGACATCCTACACCAGCATGGACCTGCGTCTGCTCCAGGAGGTCTTCAGTAGGTTCAAAGCCCTGGCCGTAGATCCCACTGAGTTTGCCTGCCTCAAGGCTGTCGTCCTCTTCAAACCAGGTGGGTGCCTGGGGGCCAGAGGGATGTTGGTTTGGGATTTTTGTTGCTATGGTGTAATTTCTTTGCAGTAAGAAGGGCCAGATAGAATATGTGGTGATGTTTTGTGAACAGAGCTGAATGTAATAAATAACTATTCCTGTTTGATCTGGACTAGATTTACTGACAGAGCTATTTCTATTTCTGGGGGTGTAAATTCTACTGAATTCTTCAGATTCTGTCCGGTTATGTGGATAAGACATGATACTTTTTGACTGATCTCTCCTTCTTCTCCTCGTTGCCACAGAGACCAGAGGTCTGAAGGACCCAGAGCAGGTAGAGAACCTACAGGATCAGTCCCAGGTGATGTTGGGACAACACATTAGATCACATTACTCCAGTCAGCCTGCCAGGTAGGGCCACTACGACCTCCCTGCACAACCTCACTGACCTCCCTGCACAACTTCACTGACCTCCCTGCACAACCTCACTGACCTCCTGCACAACCTCACTGACCTCCTGCACAACCTCACTGACCTCCCTGCACAACCTCACTGACCTCCTGCACAACCTCACTGACCTCCTGCACAACCTCACTGACCTCCCTGCAAACCTCACTGACCTCCTGCACAACATCACTTTTCTATTTTTAGACAGTTCAGGACTTTGATGGAATCTCTTTTCTGTAAATTCAAAGCTTATAACTCACCACTGTCTGTCTGTCTGTCTGTCTGTCTGTCTGTCTGTCTGTCTGTCTGTCTGTCTGTCTGTCTGTCTGTCTGTCTGTCTGTCTGTCTGTCTGTCTGTCTGTCTGTCTGTCTGTCTGTCTGTGTAGATTTGGGAAGCTCCTCCTGCTGTCTCCCTCTCTGCGTTCTGTCAGCTCTGAGCGGATCGAGCTCCTCTTCTTCCACCGGACCATTGGCAACACCCCCATGGAGAAACTTCTGTGTGACATGTTCAAGAACTAATACACAGAGAAACAAAATGGACGCTCAGTTATACTGTACTAAGACACGCTGCAGTGAACATACTGAAAGCCAACAAACTGCTGTGTGTAACAGCATGTTGTAAAGACTTTATTACTGTGTGTAAGAAAATCATGTAAATACGTTATTGCTGTAAGAGAGTGTTGAAAACAGACCTGCTGTTGAGCTGTATAATGTGTTATAATGTGCTTTGCTGTGTGTTGGACACCAGACTCAAACTTGATTTAAATGTCCTTTACTGTGGACAGAATGTTTGTGTCTCATATCTTCAGTAAAATGCCTGTCTAGTCTCTGTCTTATGTATTTTTTCACAATGTAATGTAATATATTTATATAAAATATGTTTGGTGTTAGATACTGTACATTTCTGCTATCATAAATATCTGTACTGTATTTATGATTTCATGCCTTGATCAATTGAAACTTGTATTTCCGCATTTACGTATTTCTTTCAATGAAGCACACAGCTGGTAGGCCTACATTTGTGCCAAGACTTTTACCTTCCTTCCCTCTATAACAGTTTCACTGATCACTGAACTGAAATGGATGAGTAGAACCAGGTTTACACCAAGCTATCTATTAACTGAAGGAGATGAGTAGAACCAGGTTTACACCAAGCTATCTGTTAACTGAATGAGATGAGTAGAACCAGGTTTACACCAAGCTATATATTAACTGAATGAGATGAGTAGAACCAGGTTTACACCAAGCTATCTATTAACTGAATGAGATGAGTAGAACCAGGTTTACACCAAGCTATCTATTAACTGAATGAGATGAGTAGAACCAGGTTTATACCAAGCTATCTATTAACTGAATGAGATGAGTAGAACCAGGTTTACACCAAGCTATATATTAACTGAATGAGATGAGTAGAACCAGGTTTACACCAAGCTATCTATTAACTGAAGGAGATGAGTAGAACCAGGTTTACACCAAGCTATCTATTAACTGAAGGAGATGAGTAGAACCAGGTTTACACCAAGCTATCTATTAACTGAAGGAGAAGAGTAGAACCAGGTTTACACCAAGATTTATGTTATTGATTTAACATTTATTTAACTAGGCAAGTCAGTTAAGAACAAATTATTATTTACAATGACTGCCTACCCCGGCTAACCCTCCCCTAACCACTCTTGGCCAATTGTGCGCCGCCCTATGGGACTCCCAATCACAGCCGGTTGTGATACAGCCTGGGATCAAACCCGGATCTGTAGTGACTCCTCTAGCACTGAGATGCAGTGTCTTAGACCACTGCGCCACTTGGGAGCAAGGTTTACACCAAGCTATCATACACAAGTTCAGTGGATGAGAAAACAAGCTTCCCAACAGAGCAGAGACGCAGTGGCAACTTCAACAGTGAGCACAGACATAGTATAAATCAAATGAACAGCGCCACCTTCTGTCCACTTTTAACAACAACACCAATTACTCTTTCCTACCACTAGAGGTCCTCCCAGTGTCGCTGTCAAAATCTACTTGGACAGTAGACTGGACTTCATCAGTATCCCCATGTCAGGGCAACCAATGTATGACAATATGGTGTATGTGTCCCAGCCATTTCTCAGAGGACTACAGTTCACCACTGTGTGACAGTACGGTGTATATGTACCAGCCATTTCTCAGAGGACTACAGTTCACCACTGGGGTTCCTTGAGTGGAGCAGTGATCGAAGGCACTACATTGCAGTGCTAGAGGCGTCACTACAGACCCGGGTTTGATCCCAGGCTGTATCACAACCGGTTGTGAATTTGTTCTTAACTGACTTGCTTAGTTGAATAAAGAATAAATAAATAAAAAACACTGTATGACAGTACGGGTGTATATGTCCAAGTTATTTCTCAGACTACCTGTGTAGCTCAGATGGTAGAGCATGGTGCTTGCAACACCAGGGTTGTCGGTTCAATTCCCATGGGGTACAAGTATGAACATGTATGCACTGACTAACTGTAAGTTGCTCTGGATGAGAGTGTCTGCTAAATGGCTCAAATGTACCATAGTTCACAGGTTTGACAGTGAAACCTTAATTTCTGGATTGTTAGTATCAACCTAGCACTGCTGTCACCTTCATTTTTGACTTGTGGGTCTTAGAATAAAATGGTTCCAACAGGTGAAGTAGTTTATCTTGTATTAGTTCTCTGATCACAAGAACACAGCCAAGTAGTTACAGTATGATATAATATACCTAGCCAAGTAGTTACAGTATGATATAATATACCTAGCCAAGTAGTTACAGTATGCTATAATATACCTAGCCAAGTAGATACAGTATGCTATAATATACCTAGCCAAGTAGATACAGTATGATATAATATACCTAGCCAAGTAGATACAGTATGCTATAATATACCTAGCCAAGTAGATACTGTATGCTATAATATACCTAGCCAAGTAGATACAGTATGATATAATATACCTAGTCAAGTAGATACAGTATGCTATAATATACCTAGCCAAGTAGGTACAGTATGATATAATATACCTAGCCAAGTAGATACAGTATGCTATAATATACCTAGCCAAGTAGATACAGTATGATATTATATACCTAGCCAAGTAGATACAGTATGCTATAATATACCTAGCCAAGTAGATACAGTATGATATAATATACCTAGCCAAGTAGACACAGTATGCTATAATATACCTAGGCAAGTACATACAGTATGCTATATTATACCTAGCCAAGTAGATACAGTATGATATAATATACCTAGCCAAGTAGATACAGTATGCTATAATATACCTAGCCAAGTAGATACAGTATGATATAATATACCTAGCCAAGTAGATACAGTATGCTATAATATACCTAGCCAAGTAGGTACAGTATGCTATAATATACCTAGCCAAGTAGATACAGTATGCTATAATATACCTAGCCAAGTAGATACAGTATGATATAATATACCTAGCCAAGTAGAGACCGTATGATATAATATACCTAGCCAAGTAGAAACAGTATGATATAATATACCTAGCCAAGTAGATACAGTATGCTATGATATATCTAGCCAAGTAGATACAGTATGATATAATATACCTAGTCAAGTAGACACAGTATGCTATAATATACCTAGGCAAGTACATACAGTATGCTATATTATACCTAGCCAAGTAGATACAGTATGATATAATATACCTAGCCAAGTAGATACAGTATGCTATAATATACCTAGCCAAGTAGATACAGTATGCTATAATATATCTAGCCAAGTAGATACAGCATGATATAATATACCTAGTCAAGTAGATACAGTATGCTATAATATACCTAGCCAAGTAGGTACAGTATGATATAATATACCTAGCCAAGTAGATACAGTATGCTATAATATACCTAGCCAAGTAGATACAGTATGATATTATATACCTAGCCAAGTAGATACAGTATGCTATAATATACCTAGCCAAGTAGATACAGTATGCTATAATATACCTAGCCAAGTAGATACAGTATGCTATAATATACCTAGCCAAGTAGATACAGTATAATGTAATCTGTAATTTATTTCACCACTATGGTCTATTTATTGTCCTACCTCCTAACCTTACTACATTTTGCACTACATTTTGCACTCTGTATATAGATTTTCTATTGTGTTTTTGACTATGTTTGTTTACTGTGTAACTCTGTGTTGTTTTTGTCGCACTGCTTTGCTTTGTCTTGGCCAGGTCGCAGTTGCAAATGAGAACTTGTTCTCAACTGACCTACCTGGTTAAATAAAGGTGAAATAAAATAAATTTTAAAAAAGTATGCTATAATATACCTAGCCAAGTAGATACAGTATGCTATAATATACCTAGCCAAGTAAATACAGTATGCTATAATATACCTAGCCAAGTAAATACAGTATGCTATAATATACCTAGCCAAGTAGATACAGTATGCTATAATATACCTAGCCAAGTAGATACAGTATGCTATAATATACCTAGCCAAGTAAATACAGTATGCTATAATATACCTAGCCAAGTAAATACAGTATGCTATAATATACCCAGAGTCCCATCAACACTTTCCCTCTGGACACATGCAGGTGTCTTCTGGGGTGCTGTCAGTAATAATGACATAACTAGAATGATATTTGGCCCTAAACAGAGAGTACACAGTGGCAGAATACCAGACCATTTGTCACAGACCCAAACTTATTTGACTATGTACACACTCAGTGAGCATAGCCTTGCTATTAAGAAAGGCCACCGTAGGCAGACCTGGCTCTCAAGAGAAGACAGGCTATGTGCACACTGCCCACACAATGAGGTGGAAACTGAGCTGCACTTCCTAACCTCCTGCCAAATGTATAACCATATTAGAGACACATATTCCCCTCAGATTACACAGATCCACAAAGAATTTCAAAACAAACCCAATTTTGACAAGCTCCTATATCTACTGGGTGAAATACCACAGTGTGCAATCATGTATATTTATTTTATCTTTTGTACCTTAACTATTTGCACATAATAATATGTATTATTTTGGAACTTGTGTGAGAGTAATGTTTACTGTTCATTTTTATTGTTTACTTCACTTGCTCAGGCAATGCCAACATGTGTTTCCCATGCCAATAAAGCCCTGAAATTGAATTGAATGTGTGAGAGAGTAAGAGTGAGTGTGTGAGTGAGTGTGTGAGAGAGTAAGAGTGAGTGTGTGAGTGAGTAAGAGTGAGTGTGTGAGAGAGTAAGAGTGAGTGTGTGAGAGAGTAAGAGTGAGTGTGTGAGAGAGTAAGAGTGAGTGTGTGAGTGAGTAAGAGTGAGTGTGTGAGAGAGTAAGAGTGAGTGTGTGAGAGAGTAAGAGTGAGTGTGTGAGAGAGTAAGAGTGAGTGTGTGAGAGAGTAAGAGTGAGTGTATGAGAGAGTTAGAGTGAGTGCTGTAATGAGAGAGTGAGTGAGTGAGTGAGTGCTGTAATGAGAGAGAGAGTGAGTGAGTGAGTGAGTGCTGTAATGAGAGAGAGAGAGAGAGTGAGTGAGTACTGTAATGAGAGAGAGAGTGAGTGAGTGAGTGCTGTAATGAGAGAGAGAGAGTGAGTGAGTGCTGTAATGAGAGAGAGAGTGAGTGAGTGAGTGCTGTAATGAGAGAGAGAGTGAGTGTGTGAGTGAGTGTGTGAGAAAGGAAGAGTGAGTAAGAGTGAGTGTGTGAGAGAGTAAGAGTGAGTGTGTGAGAGAGTAAGAGTGAGTGTGTGAGAGAGTAAGAATGAGTGTGTGAGTGAGTAAGAGTGAGTGTGTGAGAGAGTAAGAGTGAGTGTGTGAGAGAGTAAGAGTGAGTGTGTGAGAGAGTAAGAGTGAGTGTGTGAGAGAGTAAGAGTGAGTGTGTGAGAGAGTAAGAGTGAGTGTATGAGAGAGTTAGAGTGAGTGCTGTAATGAGAGAGTGAGTGAGTGAGTGAGTAAGTGAGTGCTGTAATGAAAGAGAGAGTGAGTGAGTGAGTGAGTGAATGCTGTAATGAGAGAGAGAGAGAGAGAGTGAGTGAGTACTGTAATGAGAGAGAGAGTGAGTGAGTGAGTGCTGTAATGAGAGAGAGAGAGTGAGTGAGTGCTTTAATGAGAGAGAGAGTGAGTGAGTGAGTGCTGCAATGAGAGAGAGAGTGAGTGAGTGCTGTAATGAGAGAGAGAGAGAGTGAGTGAGTGCTGTAATGAGAGAGAGAGTGAGTGAATGAGTGCTGTAATGAGAGAGAGAGTGAGTGAGTGCTGTAATGAGAGAGAGAGTGAGTGAGTGAGTGCTGTAATGAGAGAGAGAGTGAGTGAGTGAGTGCTGTAATGAGAGAGAGAGTGAGTGAGTGCTGTAATGAGAGAGAGAGTGAGTGAGTGAGTGCTGTAATGAGAGAGAGAGTGAGTGAGTGAGTGCTGTAATGAGAGAGAGAGTGAGTGAGTGCTGTAATGAGAGAGAGAGTGAGTGAGTGAGTGCTGTAATGAGAGAGAGAGTGAGTGAGTGAGTGCTGTAATGAGAGAGAGAGTGAGTGAGTGCTGTAATGAGAGAGAGAGTGAGTGAGTGAGTGCTGTAATGAGAGGTCATGCAGCTTGGAGGTCAAACTGGAATGTTGTTAGATACTGTTGTTGTTACTCTGTTAATTTATTTATGCTCATATTTCTTATCTCTTAATTAAGTCTTTAACTTGTATTCGCTTAAAATGTGAGAACAACAATCCTGGCTAGTATTCTACAATCAACAACACATCTAAACAGAAATGTAATGTTATGTTCTACACATAGTGACTGTCTGTAATGTTATATTATACACATAGTGACTGTCCGTAATGTTATATTATACACATAGTGACTGTCTGTAATGTTATATTATACACATAGTGACTGTCTGTAATGTTATATTATACACATAGTGACTGTCTGTAATGTTATATTATACACATAGTGACTATCTGTAATGTTATATTATACACATAGTGACTGTCTGTAATGTTATATTATACACATAGTGACTGTCTGTAATGTTATATTATACACATAGTGACTGTCCGTAATGTTATATTATACACATAGTGACTGTCTGTAATGTTATATTATACACATAGTGACTGTCCGTAATGTTATGTTCTACACATAGTGACTGTCTGTAATGTTATATTCTACACATAGTGACTGTCTGTAATGTTATATTATACACATAGTGACTGTCCGTAATGTTATATTATACACATAGTGACTGTCTGTAATGTTATATTATACACATAGTGACTGTCTGTAATGTTATATTATACACATAGTGACTGTCCGTAATGTTATGTTCTACACATAGTGACTGTCTGTAATGTTATATTCTACACATAGTGACTGTCTGTAATGTTATATTCTACACAAAGTGACTGTCTGTAATGTTATGTTCTACACATAGTGACTGTCTGTAATGTTATATTCTACACATAGTGACTGTCTGTAATGTTATATTATACACATAGTGACTGTCTGTAATGTTATATTCTACACATAGTGACTGTCTGTAATGTTATGTTCTACACATAGTGACTGTCTGTAATGTTATATTCTACACATAGTGACTGTCTGTAATGTTATGTTCTACACATAGTGACTGTCTGTAATGTTATATTCTACACATAGTGACTGTCTGTAATGTTATATTCTACACATAGTGACTGTCTGTAATGTTATATTCTACACATAGTGACTGTCTGTAATGTTATATTCTACACATAGTGACTGTCTGTAATGTTATATTATACACATAGTGACTGTCCGTAATGTCATGTTCTACACATAGTGACTGTCTGTAATGTTATATTCTACACATAGTGACTGTCTGTAATGTTATATTATACACATAGTGACTGTCTGTAATGTTATGTTCTACACATAGTGACTGTCTGTAATGTTATATTCTACACATAGTGACTGTCTGTAATGTTATATTCTACACATAGTGACTGTCTGTAATGTTATATTCTACACATAGTGACTGTCTGTAATGTTATATTCTACACATAGTGACTGTCTGTAATGTTATATTCTACACATAGTGACTGTCTGTAATGTTATATTCTACACATAGTGACTGTCTGTAATGTTATATTATACACATAGTGACTGTCTGTAATGTTATGTTCTACACATAGTGACTGTCTGTAATGTTATATTCTACACATAGTGACTGTCTGTAATGTTATATTCTACACATAGTGACTGTCTGTAATGTTATATTCTACACATAGTGACTGTCTGTAATGTTATATTCTACACATAGTGACTGTCCGTAATGTTATATTCTACACATAGTGACTGTCTGTAATGTTATATTATACACATAGTGACTGTCTGTAATGTTATGTTCTACACATAGTGACTGTCTGTAATGTTATGTTCTACACATAGTGACTGTCTGTAATGTTATATTCTACACATAGTGACTGTCTGTAATGTTATATTCTACACATAGTGACTGTCTGTAATGTTATATTCTACACATAGTGACTGTCTGTAATGTTATATTATACACATAGTGACTGTCTGTAATGTTATATTATACACATAGTGACTGTCTGTAATGTTATATTATACACATAGTGACTGTCTGTAATGTTATATTATACACATAGTGACTGTCTGTAATGTTATATTATACACATAGTGACTGTCTGTAATGTTATATTCTATGGAATCACCATATCACTCTACCACCCCACCCTCTACCACTCAACCACTCAACCACCCCACCCTCTACCACTTCACCACCCCATCCTCTACCACTTCACCACCCCATCCTCTACCACTTCACCACCCCACCCTCTACCACTCCACCACCCCACCCTCTACCACTTCACCACCCCATCCTCTACCACTTCACCACCCCACCCTCTACCACTCCACCACCCCACCCTCTACCACTTCACCACCCCACCCTCTACCACTCCACCACCCCACCCTCTACCACTTCACCACCCCACCCTCTACCACTCCACCACCCCACCCTCTACCACTTCACCACCCCATCCTCTACCACTCCACCACCCCACCCTCTACCACTTCACCACCCCACCCTCTACCACTCCACCACCCCACCCTCTACCACTTCACCACCCCACCCTCTACCACTCCACCACCCCACCCTCTACCACTTCACCACCCCACCCTCTACCACTCCACCACCCCACCCTCTACCACCCCACCCTCTACCACTTCACCACCCCACCCTCTACCACTTCACCACCCCACCCTCTACCACTTCACCACCCCACCCTCTACCACTCCACCACCCCACCCTCTACCACTTCACCACCCCACCCTCTACCACTCCACCACCCCACCCTCTACCACTTCACCACCCCACCCTCTACCACTTCACCACCCCACCCTCTACCACCCCACCCTCTACCACTTCACCACCCCAGCCTCTACCACTCCACCACCCCACCCTCTACCACTTCACCACCCCACCCTCTACCACTTCACCACCCCACCCTCTACCACCCCACCCTCTACCACTTCACCACCCCACCCTCTACCACTTCACCACCCCACCCTCTACCACTTCACCACCCCACCCTCTACCACCCCACCCTCTACCACTTCACCACCCCACCCTCTACCACTTCACCACCCCACCCTCTACCACTTCACCACCCCATCCTCTACCACTTCACCACCCCACCCTCTACCACTTCACCACCCCACCCTCTACCACTTCACCACCCCACCCTCTACCACTTCACCACCCCACCCTCTACCACTTCACCACCCCACCCTCTACCACTTCACCATCCTCTCCTTCCCTTCTCTCCTTCCCGCCTGTCCTTCCTCCCTCTCCTTCCCCCCTGTCCTTCCTCCCTCTCCTTCCCCCCTCTCCTTCCTCCCTCTCCTTCCCCCTCTCCTTCCTCCCTGTCCTTCCTCCCTCTCCTTCCTCCCTCTCCTTCCTCCCTCTCCTTCCCCCCTCTCCTTCCTCCCTCTCCTTCCCCCCTCTCCTTCCTCCCTGTCCTTCCTCCCTCTCCTTCCTCCCTCTCCTTCCTCCCTCTCCTTCCCCCCTCTCCTTCCTCCCTGTCCTTCCTCCCTCTCCTTCCCCCCTCTCCTTCCTCCCTCTCCTTCCTCTCTGTCATTCCTCCCTCTCCTTCCTCTCCTTCCTCCATTCCTCGCTTTTCTCCCCCTCTTGTTCTTCTTCTCTTGTTGTATGAGCTGGAGTGGAACTCCTCTAACCAAACAACCTTTGACCTGAGTTGGAGAGAGTACACTGCTTTCTCCTTGAATGAGGAGAGAAAATGATGCTGCAGGAAAATGAACTAATTTATGTTCTTTATGTTTTATGAGGACCCAGAATGCAACGGATGCACATGCATAAAACCTTTAGTACCTTTCTTAAACAGCCTGTTAGTGAGCTCATTTAAAAAGGTCCAGTTCCATTCATTAAAACAGCGGAGACAGAGGTAGATGTCTGACCCAGTTTCATCCATTAAAACAGCGGAGACAGAGGTAGATGTCCTAGCTGCTTCTTTCCGTTGCCTGCTAGCAGTAGACCATTAAATACACAACTAGTAAACCATGGAATAAGGAGGGCTCAGGGAGGCTCTCTACAGACACTATATTCCTCATGTTAAAAGAATGACAGTCAATATAGCATAACCTCAGAAACAACACTAATAGGATGCCATCATTTTCAGTGTAAAAACAAGTGAGTGTTTCAGAACATTTCCGTCACGTGTAAAGTGTTAAACATTCTCTCTCTCTTGCTCTGAGATCAACCCTCACCGCACAAAGCTAGTCCCTGTTAAAATAAGAGACTTTCAACCAGTGATTTTTCATCTTATTAAAAGCTAAGCTCTTTGAGTAACAGGCAGTGTGAAGTGAGCAGGTTAAACCACGTTGCAGCACATTCGTGACTCAATCTCCCTGAGAGATATGGTCAGTTGGAACGTGTTGATTTTCAGAGCTGTTTTTCTGAGCTGTTGTTCAGTGCTACCCGTTAGATATCGCTACACAGGTACGGCCTAAGGTTGTCCGATGAAATCACACCATGTTATTTATATAAAGTGAACCATCACTCATCATTATGACAGGAATTACAGGACATTACCTGGCTGACAGGCTTAATGTCTCTGCAGCCAATTTCATTGTAAAGATCTTTGAGCCATGAAGGACAGTATGAGATGTCAGTGAAGGAAGTGGGACAACTAGCAGGGTCTTCTACCTTCTGTAAGAGTACCAACCTCCACCAGAGCAACACAAACACCAACGGAACATTATTATTGGCTCGCCATCTCAATCATGGAACGGAGGTCACTAGAGGCCAAAAGAGTTTTCACCTTCATCCCTCTCTCCACCCTTCTCATACCCCTTTGCCCTGGTGTCTCCCTCCCTCCCTCCCTCCCCCCCTCCCTCCCTCCCTCCTCTCTTTGTGTGCTCTGGTAATCTGGGGTGTTATGTGGTTAGTGTGTGTGGAATGTGTTAGGGGAAAGGTGCATGTTAGACTCTGTTGGGGTGTGTTCTGAACTAAACCCTGGTCCTGCCACATCACACCACTCCAGTACAGCAGGGAGAACAGAACTGGATACCTGACTAGAGTTCTCTCTGTACCTCAGACGCTGCAGAACCTGAACTTAAAGCTACCCAACACACAGTGGAGTAAGCTACAACTCTCAATACAATAATACATGATCAATATTTATTGATAGAGAAGTGCTGTGCTGTGCTGGGACATAGCTGCATTGGAGAGAGGGTTGATGATCGAGGGGCCAGGTGGATTTCCTCTGGTTTTCACCCATCAGCGTCAACTATAGCAACAGAGAAGGGGTCAAGATGAACCAGACCAAGGTGTTGGAAGAGGAACCGTATAACTACTATGACTACTCAGACTGGTACTCAAACAATATGGAACCCACCAGACCTCCAAAAGAGTAAGTATGGGGTCAGTAAATAGTATACTATTTAGCCAACAGTGACTTCCAGTAATACATACATCTTCGTATAGGTGGCCACAGCACAGTGAGAATTTAATTCTCAATCTTGATGTTCCGAGCACCATGCTCTACCAACTGAGCCACACAGGATCAGTGCAATGAATTATGGGGACTGTGTCATAATGTTATTAGGATTTAATTTAATCTAAGCTCAGGGTTTCTCAACCACTTACCCTCAGGGGCCAAAGTATCGCTGGTTTTCAATTCTTCCAGTTTCCCATCCATGGTTGAATATCCATTACAAATGGCATATTTTCAGTTCTTAGGTGAAACTCTTGTCAGATTCGCTACTGAGAGCACAGTCAAGCTGAACAGGATTTCTAGGGTGATTGTTTCTGGTCTGCATAAATCGTTTCTGACTGTCATTAATCAGCTTGTGTTATATGATTGTTTCAGAGTTATTCTCCCATGTGACCCCACTGCGGATGACCAGGTTTTTCACATATGTATCGCTTCAGTATCTGTAAGTATCAGGCCTACTGTCTATTTCAATATTTCCACCTGGATAAAACACTTTCTTGTTTAGAACATTTTATTTAACCTTTATTTTAACAGGGAGTCATGTTGAGACCAAGGTCTCTTTTGCAAAGAGTCAAGTAGTTAGAGTTCCATGTAATTACAAAGATACACGTCCAATACAAATATGGAATGCAAGACATTTACCATTTACAACAATAGAGTTCACAGGTCAAATGAATATCAAATATGAATGTTTGGAATGAATGAAAACATATAGTCCATTTCCTAAAGGGGATGTTCAGTCAGTACAGATGACTATAGTCCCATGTCCTAAAGGGGATGTTCAGTCAGTACAGATGACTATAGTCCCATGTCCTAAAGGGGATGTTCAGTCAGTACAGATGACTATATAGACCATGTCTTAAAGGGGATGTTCAGTCAGTACAGATGATTATATAGACCATGTCTTAAAGGGGATGTTCAGTCAGTACAGATGACTATAGTCCCATGTCCTAAAGGGGATGTTCAGTCAGTACAGATGACTATAGTCCCATGTCCTAAAGGGGATGTTCAGTCAGTACAGATGACTATATAGACCATGTCTTAAAGGGGATGTTCAGTCAGTACAGATGATTATATAGACCATGTCTTAAAGGGGATGTTCAGTCAGTACAGATTACTATAGTCCATGTCCTAAAGGGGATGTTCAGTCAGTACAAATGTTCATAGACCATGTCCTAAAGGGGATGTTCAGTCAGTACATTCGTGCTACTCACCATGACCTTAGAAAGCCATCTCCCTCAACATCATCAGTGATATATCCCATCGTTAGGCCTTGGACAATTTGTGGTAAAGGGCTGGCTCCACTTTACTGAGGAAACCAATGGCATGAATTGTAATTGAACTGACATACTGTAGGGCTATTCACTCTGTGATTCTGCCAAATAGAGGACACTCAGAGCACTATGAAGGGTCAACCTGGACTCAGGGGTGGACGTAACATAGTAAATGTAAATCCGGGACACTCAAATTAGTATGATATGTTATGTTTGGTATGGTATGTATTCATTTGTGGATGTCCAAATGTTCCAAATTACAATTTGTATGATATGTTCCGAATTCTAACGTTAGCTAGGTGGCTAAAGTTAGGGGAAGGGTTAGCTAACATGCTAAATAGTTGCAAAGTAGCAAAAAAGTAGTGAGTAGTTGCAAAGCTGCTAATTAGATAAAATGCTAAAGTTGTCCGTGATGAGATTCAAACATTTGTGTTATAATGAGACAATGGTGATGCAGCATTCTGAAGGTCCTAGGAGTTTCCCCATATTACTTCAGGCCTTCTGGCTTGACCACAAGGTACATTACAGGATTATTTTAGTTGAACTGCAGTTAAGGAAAGGAATTAGAGTTCCTATTGTAGCACTGATAGGATTTTGTGTCTCCTAGCTCCTTATGGTGCTGATTCTAGCAGCCCTGAAGAGGAGGAAGACACTATGTGAGGGTTTCGCCAGTGGATCAACTGGTATCTCAAGGTAAGTGCAGGTCATTACCAAAAATATCAACATGAAGCAAGCAGAAACTCTTGTCAATATATGACAACACACCGGGAAAATAACGGTTGAATCAAAGTGTGATGTCATTGAATCAACGTGGAAAACTGATTGTATTTGAAAAAAGTCATCAACGTGACATGGTGACATTTTTTGTTGATTTCACGTTGAATTCACATTAGTTGGCAACTCAAACAAATGTAAATCAAAACTAGATGTTGAACTGACATCTTTGCCCAATGGGAAACCCCACAAAACACCACTGTTACAAGAACAACTCAGGCTGCCTCATCACAATAACATACTGATAGACAATTAAACATGTTACCATTCTGTAATACTGTGCCACAGTATTGTTGACACATACATTTTCTGGTGTTTGCTTGGTCTTATCTCTGGTCTCTTCCCGCTGTGTGCCCCCACCAGTCCAGTGAACTTCCTGGACCAGACGCAGCACAAGGCCCTAGCGGTAGCTGTGTTTGGGCTGGTCTTCAGCAAGCTGTCTGTATTGGTCCTGGCTCAAGATCCCCTGCCCTTCTCCAAAGACACCCCTCAGGAAATCAAAGGTGAGCAGCTGTGTCCCTGTCCCATTAAACAGTGACCCTCACTCAACAGTCCTAGAGAGAGGAAGGATCCATCTTTTAGTTCAAGCCTACTCCTGATAAAGGCACAATAGGGGCAGGGTCAATTCCGGAAGGAAAAAGATTCCTCTCCCAGACAAGCTCCCATAACTCTGTAACAGGCCTTGGGATGAGGTTCCAGACAGATAATAACTCTGTAACAGGCCTTGGGATGAGGTTCCAGACAGATAATAACTCTGTAACAGGCCTTGGGGTGAGGTTCCAGACAGATAATAACTCTGTAACAGGCCTTGGGATGAGGTTCCAGACAGATAACTTCTGGTACAGTATAAACACACTGAGCCAGACTGTGTTCCTACTCCTTCCAGAGTACATGAAGATCATCGCCATCTTCTACTGGCCGGTCCTCTACTACCCCCTCCTGGCCTGTGGTACGCTCCACAGTCAACTGGGCTATGTGCTGGGCAGTCTGCTCTCCTGGACACACTTTGCTGTCCTCGTCTGGCAGAAACTTGACTGTCCCAGAACACCAGAGGTAATATCATCTAATATTAAAATGGGAAAAAGGGAAATCTGTTTTTGTTGCATCATATTTAACAGAATTCTCAAGCTAGACATTTTCTGAATACAGTATCTTAAAATCTACCATAACGAACTTGTAAAAAATCAGTACATTTGTATTGATATGTTTTCCATTCTCTTGTCTCCACAGTTGTATAAGTACTATTCCCTGCTGGCCAGTCTCCCACAGATAGCCTGTCTGGGATTCCTCTGTGTGAAGTACCCACTACTGTTCCTCAAAGGTGCTAAGGCCAATGGTTCTGAGGTGAGGGAAGACTGCTCTTTGACCAATGAGTGTATAGCCATGAACCTACCATCCACTGTAGTCTCTTTAAGGTTTTGATGACAACAATATCAACGTTTCCTGATCCCTGCCTGCATTTAGGTTGTCAAAAGGCTGGGGTTATTGTCCTGCTCATGAAATATCTGGGTGAGAACTACTCGTGTTGCTTATGTAAGAACCACAAACTAAACGCAGCTCTTCAAGAGACTGTTTAAGTTAAGAAACTACATTTCAACCACGTACAGTTAAAGTCGGAAGTTTACATACACTTAGGTTGAAGTCATTAAAACTCATTTTTCAACCACTCCACAGATTTCATGTTAACAAACTATAGTTTTGGCAAGTCGGTTAGGACATCTACTTTGTGCATGACACAAGTAATTCTTCCAACAATTGTTTACAGACAGATTATTTCACTTATAATTCACCATATCACAATTCCAGTGGGTCAGAAGTTTACATACAGTAAGATGACTGTGCCTTTAAACAGCTTGGAAAATTCCAGAAAATGATGTCATGGCTTTAGAAGCTTCTGATAGGCTAATTGACATAATTTGAGTCAATTGGAGGTCTACCTGCAGATGTATTTCAAGGCCTACCTTCAACCTCAGTACGTTTTTGCTCAACATCATGGGAAAATCAAAAGAAATCAGCCAAAACTTATTTCTTTTTTCTTTTTTTGACCTCCACAAGTCTGGTTCATCCTTGGGAGCAATTTCCAAACCACTGAAGGTACCACATTCATCTGTACAAACAATAGTACGCAAGTATAAACACCATGGGACAACGCAGCCGTCAAACCGCTCAGGAAGGAGACGCGTTCTGTCTCCTAGAGATGAACGTACTTTAGTGCGAAAAGTGCAAATAAATCCCAGAACAACAGCAAAGGACCTTGTGAAGATGCTGGAGGAAACAGGTACAAAAGTATCTATATCCACAGTAAAACGAGTCCTATATCAACATGAAAGGCCGCTCAGCAAGGAAGAAGCCACTGCTCCAAAACCGCCATAAAAAAGCCAGACTATGGTTTGCAACTGCACATGGGGACAAAGATCGTTCTTTTTGGAGAAATGTCCTCTGGTCTGATGAAACATAAATAGAATTGTTTGGCCATAATGACCATTGTTATGTTTGGAGGAAAAAGGGGGAGGCTTGCAAGCCGAAGAACACCATCCCAACCGTGAAGCACGGGGGTGGCAGCATCATGTTGTGGGGGTGCTTTGCTGCAGGAGGGACTGGTGCACTTCACAAAATAGACGGCATCATGAGGAAGGAAAATTATGTGGTTATATTGAAGCAACATCTCAAGACATCAGTCAGGTAGTTAAAGTTTGGTCGCAAATGTGTCTTCCAAATGGACAATGACCCCAAGCATACTTCCAAAGTTGTGGCAAAATGGACAAAAAGGACAACAAAGTGGCCATCACAAAGCCCTGACCTCAATCCTATAGAAACTGTGTGGGCAGAACAGAAAAAGCATGTGCGAGCAAGGAGGCATAAAAACCTGACTCAGTTACTCCAGTTCTGTCAGGAGGAATGGGCCAAAATTCACCCAACTTAATGTGGGAAGCTTGTGGAAGGCTACCCGAAACGTTTGACCCAAGTTAAACAATTTAAAGGCAATTTTACCAAATACTAATTGAGTGTATGTAAACTTCTGACCCACTGGGAATGTGATGAAAGAAATAAAAGCTGAAATAAATAATTCTCTCTACTATTATTCTGACATTTCACATTCTTAAAATAAAGTGGTGATCCTAACTGGCCTAGGGAATTTTTACTAGGGTTAAATTGTGAAAAACTGAGTTTAAATATATTTGGCTAAGGTTAAACTGTACAGTACATGTACCAAAGGTCTGATTACCATAAGCAGCTTGGATAGAATTGATTTAGTACAAAATTATGATTATGATTAGCACAGATTATGACCAAGAAGGGTTCTTTCTCTCAAGGTTTAGACAATGCAGTGTTTATTTCACTGTAATCTGTGGATTGCCTCGCTGTAAATTGTGAGAGGTTCTTTAATCTGTCTGTGTTGTAATCACAGTTACAGTTCTAACAACATCACACATTCTTTGAACGTGAATGTTAGTGCATCCAAATGATTGATCCTATAGAGTGTTACAGGTGGTTAGTGTTGTCAGATCATGCACCCATCACGTTCATGTGTTAATCAAACAGTGTGATTCTGATACCCTTTGGCTTCAGGACCTTGACAACAGCTACTACACAGACTACGTGAAATTCATTCTAAAGAAGAAAAAGTCGAACATCAGGTGGGGTTTATGAGAGAAACAAGATATTAACTGGATGACCAGACTGTGTTTTATTATGAGAGAAACAAGATACTAACTGGATGACCAGACTGTGTTTTATTATGAGAGAAACAAGATAATACACTGAATGACCAGACTGTGTTTTATTATGAGAGAAACAAGATAATACACTGAATGACCAGACTGTGTTTTATTATGAGAGAAACAAGATATTAAACTGAATGACCAGACTGTGTTTTATTCTATGATAAAAACTATGTAATGATGACTGAAGCGTGTAGTTATTGACATCATTGTGTTTTTGTTCAGTACCTCTATCAGATCAGATAAACCCAAACTGTTGGAGACAATAACAGACACGGCCAAGTCCTATATCTACACACCAGAGAAAGGTAAGTCTTGAGTGATTTGACAATTTTTCTTATACAAAATATTCTAATGACACTATTATTTGACCATGTTTTTTTGTAGTATTCCGGTTTCCACTAAAGCTGGCGATCTCAGCATTTGTGTCCTCCATAGCAGTTTATCAGGTAACAAATGCTGCAGTTAATTTGGAATCCGTCACATTTCAGCAAAACATAACAATAAACAAAGGAACATAGCAACAATCTGCATTAAAGGTTGGATGTGAACATAACTTTCAGATAACTTCACAAACAGCCATATGGTCATCCATCCCCTAGGTGGCGTTGTTGCTGGTAATATTGGTGATCCCCACCCTCCATATAGTCCGTTCTGGTATAGATGAGAAGTTCCCCTTCCTTCTGGAGGGCTTGGGTATTGTTCTATCAGAGGACAGGATGGAGGTGGTCCAGATAGTCATCCACTATACCTGGTGCCTGGAAGGTGGGTATCTGTCCTGTATTTACTAAGATGAGCTGCAGCATCGGGTGATACCTGTGGTACCTGTGTGGGTTGACCCTGGCCTGTTACCTGTGTGGGTTGACCCTGGCCTGTTACCTGTGTGGGTTGACCCTGGCCTGTTACCTGTGTGGGTTGACCCTGGCCTGTTACCTGTGTGGGTTGACCCTGGCCTGTTACCTGTGTGGGTTGACCCTGGCCTGTTACCTGTGTGGGTTGACCCTGGCCTGTTACCTGTGTGGGTTGACCCTGGCCTGTTACCTGTGTGGGTTGACCCTGGCCTGTTCATTATGTTTTGTAGTGTGTTACCTGTGTGGGTTGACCCTGGCCTGTTCGTTCACCCTGATCATGCTCATGAGGTCCATGATCCTTCACAGGTAAATACTTTGATCAGCCAACACAGTGACACAGTGACACAGTGACACAGTGACAAAGTAACACAGTGACACAGTGACACAGTAACACAGTAACACAGTAACACAGTAACTATATCTATGCACCAAACATTGCCTCTCATAACATTGTGTTCTTCTGTACGTTGAAGAAACAACGGCACAATACTCTGACTGATATTCTGAGTGTGTTCCTTTCAGATCGAACCTACAGGGCTTATACAGAGGAGATGTTTATAACATGTATACCTGCCAGAAGAGCATCCGTCCATCTCAGACAGGCCTAGTGTGCTGGATGGGCTTCATTGGATATCAGGCTGCTGTCATCTCTTTAGGTAGGCTAATGCTGGCCTAACATGGTAACATTCCTAATTAAACAGACATGTAATTTAGATTTTTTTTTATCCAATTACCATTATCATATAGTTCTTCAGTAAATACTTGGTAATTTGTGTGTGCTACCAACCTAAATTCCTTTTAAACTTACTTAAAATAAATGCTATGAAAGATTCGTCTCTCACTAGTTCATACTATTTTGTCAGGAATGGTCCTCCAGACTCTGGTCTTCTTCATCTGTTTTGTGTGGTTGGTGTTCCTCATCATCATCCCCGTCTTGTATGGCCAGAACCTCATACTCTTCCAGGTCGCTGCCAAGGCCTGGTGAGTCCTTCTCTTACACCGTGACAAAATACATTTTAATCAAATGTGGTTCTGCCTGGTAATATGGAATCATACTCTTGCCATGAAGCCTTTATCTGATTTTTAAGCACCATCTTACAGAAACAATTTGACCAGCTAGCTCACCACCACGATACCATTTGAACTGATTGAGATACACACCAGTTGATGAAGCCTACAGTCATGGATTATTTTCCCATTGTGGTATCTGATCTCTCCAGGCCTGTGTGGGTGACGTTGATACTGGCTATTACTCTACAGCACGTGACAGCCAGGTTTGCTTTCATCAAAAAGGATGCTGGGACAAGAGACTTGAACAACAGGTACTAAGATACTAGTACATTATAAATGATTTACTTTATTTATTTCTAACTTTTCTCAGAACGAGTGACATAATAGATTACCAGGGTTTCCCAAACTCGGCCCTCAGGACCCCAAGGTGTGCACGTTTAATTTTTTTACCTTAGCACTACACAGCTGATTCAAATAATCAACTAATCATCAAGCATTGATCATTTGAATCAGCTGTGTAGTGTTAAGGCAAAATGTGCACCCCTTGGGTTCCCCAGGACAGAGTTTGGGAAACACTGGATTACACACTTCTTGAGTTGAAAGAGGGTTTTCTTTTCTTTTTGGTATATGTCATGTTAACATGAATAATGACAAAACATTCAAATTAGTTATTTTTTCCAAGGGGGAACATGCCCCCGGACCCCCCAGTACTTATGTAACTACAACATCATTAATCCATCCAAAGAAGAACTAGATGTGTATTGGCTGTGTTGTTCCAGAGGCAGTCTGTTCCTGCTGACCTACCTGCTCTTCCTAACCAACGTCATGGTGGGGTTGATAGCAGCCATCTGGAGGATGGTCATCACTGCCCTCTATAACATCATCCACCTGGGGCGCATGGACATCAGCCTCCTCAACCGCGCTGCTGAATCCTACGACCCGGGTATGTCAACATACAGTTCAGGGAATTAAATAGTTACTTTTTGAAAGGCCTGCCACTGGTACTTTGATACAAAATTGATATTGTCTAGGGGTCCTAGGCCTAGTTACATCATCTGCAACCTGAATGAATGTGTGCATTTATGTGAGAAATAAGGGTTTGATGGCCGTGCTGGCTGAACATGTGCCTGGGGAGACAGCAACCTTACCATGGTCCAGTGAGACAGCAACTTTACCTTGGTCCAGTGAGACAGCAACCTTACCTTGGTCCAGTGAGACAGCAACCTTACCTTGGTCCAGTCCCAGCCAGCTCTGTCAGCTTCTTATCAACCAAACAAAACCAGCTGGGACACTGACTGACCAGCACCTGACATCAACCAGGCTCAGAACCTGGTGTTCTTATCAACCAGACTCAGAACCTGGTGTTCTTATAAACCAGACTCAGAACCTGGTGTTCTTATCAACCAAACAAAACCAGCTGGGACACTGACTGACCATCACCTGACATCAACCAGACTCAGAACCTGGACAAGGTTGCTGCTGCCCCCTGAGGGATGGAGTGTGAGTGGTAGTGAGCTGTTGTGTGCTGTCTAAACTACCTAACCTATTACATAACAAATTAATGTGAAGTATTCTCGCATAGGGTGACCACGTCCAGTCATCTAACAATAACCCATGTCATGAAATACATTTCTGAAATATGCCACTGATGCAATCCCATCAATATTTTACCTGCTCTGTAATACACATGTGAACAGGTTAAACCTAACCCTAACACATTGGTTTATGAATGTGAGTCTTCAATATGTCTGAATCCCTGACCTCTGACCCTCATACAGCTTATTGTTACTACTCCCACTACCTGAAGGTAGAGGTCAGCCAATCTCACCCTGTGATGAAGGCCTTCTGTGGGCTGGCACTGCAGGCTACCTCGGCCGGAGGTGCTGGGCAGAAAATGCGAGATGCAGAGGAAGGTTGTTACAGACGTACACACTCATACACACTCATAGACACACACATAGTTTTGCACAAAGTGTGTGGCCTTTGCTTTCCCTCGCAGACACTTCCCAGACATGACATTGACTGAACCAACTACTACACAATGTGGAATTTATAACCACAATTGTATTTTTAATGATCAAATTATTCCATCCATCCATCCATCCATCCTCCTTCTCCTCCCCCCTCCTCCTCCTCCTCCCCCTCCTCCTCCCCCTGCTCCTCCACCCTCCCCCCTCCCTCCTCCTCCTCCTCCTCCTCCTCCTCCTCCTCCTCCATGCTTGCAGGGATCCAGCTGGTGGACCAGGAGAGGAGACAGAAGAAGGTGGTTAACAGCAGGAGGGTGCGGGCTCGCTGGCAGCTGCTCTACACTCTGGTCAACAACCCATCTCTACTGGGCTCCAGAAAACACTACCAGCTGCAGGTAGGTCGCCCAAACAGAGGGTAGAAAAGCAGGCCAGCAACCTGTGTATGTATGTGTGTGCGCGCATGTGTGTTTGTGTGTGTGACAATTTCCTGTACTCTGTAAGACAAAGTTTTTTTTCTCCAGCCCTCTGACAGCTTTGTAAATGGAACAAAACGCAGCGCCGCGGCAGGAAGCAAGAAAGACACCAGCAGCAAACCCACCGCTGCCGAGGCAGGCGCCGCCACACCCATCGGTGCCGAGGCAGGCGCCGCCACACCCATCGGTGCCGAGGCAGGCCCCGCCACACCCACTGCTGCCGCTGCCACCGACGCTGCTGCTGCTATCTGAGACTATGACACACGGTCCTGACTGATGTTATGGGGTTTATACAGGCACTGATACTTTGCCCTTGCTGCTCTCTATAGAACCCAATGTTCCAGCTGCTTGGTCTTCGAGGTAGCAGTTGACTACAGAGGCCTGTATTTCTGTAGGTGCAGTCAAGTGCCTTGGTTTGTTCGGCTCCACATGAAGTGGATCTCTATGTATGTTGCTTTCTGTGTCATATTGTTGTCTGCAAAGTCCATTTCAACATTTGCTGGTCTATTATTTCGCGTTTTATAAAGGTCCTGATGGTGAAATAGTACACAATCTCAATGGGTTGCATGTGTTTGGTTATGAGGCACAGAATACATCCTGTTTAAGCATCCACTATCCACCCCTTCATTTATCAATTGTTTTGGTAAGTTGTCAAGAGGTTTAAATATTTGCTTTCAAAATATATGCAAGAAGAAGGATACAAAGTTTACATAAAAAATACATGTAACTGACATCACAAAAATAAACTGCTTTTCTCCTAGGTAGGAGTATGTGATTAAGACTCTTATTTTGAAAGAGAGACTTCTTTTCAAACCAATAAAACTGTTTTAAAGTAAATACAGGGGAACAACATGTGTAAGCATGCTTTCAAGTACCATGATGACTGCATCTAGAAACCCATTTTTACAGAAGCCAATATTCCATTCGTAGTACAACAACCCCCTTTGGCGTTTCACTATAGATCGAATAACATGCCACGCGAGAAGCTGAAATCAATAACGAACAAGCATTCCTTGTCCATACTTTATTACTTCAGGCACATAGCAGAGGATGAACACTGAGGAAATGTACACATCTTAACACTTACATTGATCTTACACTATCAAAATGTTTTCCAGGAGTTGAGCAGCAGTGGGGTTTTAGAGGATCTAAAGGTTGGATCATATACATTATAGACACAATACCAGGTTAAAGGTTACTGTAAAGTGACTTACAACAATAGCTTGTGATTTACAGCTTCAGGGTTTTTTTGGCAACAGTAAAGTGGACTCTCAGGAAACGTCACTGTTAAGAGCACACTGGAGGGTCTATTTTTACATTAGGTTTACACTATTTTACTGTTTTTTTCTTAATCTTCAGCATACATAAGAGATGTTCTTTAATTTTCCATTCAAAAACAGAAGCACCTATGACTTTGTCTAAACTGTATCCAGGCCATTGATTTCGCAGACATTTTGAAATACGAGAGGTCACATACTGTAGTTTTTTCTCATGGATAGATAAACAGTTACTGTGAGACTTACATCACATGTGATCATGACTGAAGATGACTAGAACGTGTCTAGTTAAGACTCATAAGGCAACAGCATCAGCATCAGTGGTGTGGTTCTTTGTAGTGCCCAGAGATATTAACAGCCTCCGCCCCTAGTGGTAACCTATCGCTGTACTCTGACCCCACCTCACACTCATCCAGATTCCCTCTGTACTGAGACAGAGTGAACGACTCGGTCACCACACTCCCCTCCACGTCCCCCTCTCTCTCCTCCTCTCCCCCACTCTCCGACTCTCCCTCTTCTCCCTCCCCCATCTCGCTGGCTGTGATCTTCCTCTGTGACTCGGTGTACGAGTTCCTCAGGTTGAAGTTGACCACTAGGTTCCTCTCCATGTGGTGCTGGTGGTCTTTAGCCTTCATGATGAGCTTGTAAGTCTTGTTCCTGTATTTGTAGACCAGGTGGAAGCAGGTCGCCCCCAGCAGGGGCACGGTGGAGACGGTGAGGAGACAGATACTGACGACTATGATGATCAACAGGTTAGGAACTCTCTTCCTGGTGGTAAAGATGACCTGCACCTCACAGTCCTCTCCTCTGTAGGTGAGACAGAGGGAGTAGTTGGTGCCAGGGCGTAGGTCCTGGAACAGATAGGTGTTGACACCATCTTCCATCCTGGACCACTGGACGGCTGAGTGAGTGTGGTCTGAGGTGACACACAGATACAGCCCTGAGTCCACGAGGGCTCTCCTGGTTACCTCTGATTGGTTGGGAGGCTCTTCTGAGGCGCTGACACTGATGTCTGTGTTGTCTTTGGGAAGGAGAAGTGGATTGAGTCTAACTTTAGCCTCAGTCTCTGACACCCCTAAGGTTATGACTCCAGAGTCAAAGGTATACTGCCTGACATCATCCAGGCTTCCATTGGAGGCCTGGTTGGAGATGTACTGTGTCTCACTGGTCAAGGTACATTTGCTATTTGCCCGGGGTGGATGTCTGGACACTTGCTCTGTACGCTCAGTGTCAACTTCAATGGAAGGAGGAAGGGTTGGGAAGATATTGTACTTTCCCTCCAAACTGGGAATGTTGAATGGTTTGAAAGGGTTATTAATAGAGGTTTTGATCACAGGTTGAAGTGCTGATGGAATATTGAATGGTTTGAAAGGGTTATTAATAGAGGTTTTGATCACAGGTTGAAGTGCTGATGGGATTTTCTGCCTATTAATAATAACTGGTGGGTCATTCCCTTTTCCAACAGGTGGAGGTGGGGGTGGAGTTGGTACTACTACTACTGATAGTGAATCCTCATCTTTACCAAACTCATTGGTGGCGGAACAGCTGTAGTTGCCATTGTCCGTTTTACTAAGGCGTGGTAAGACTAGAGTGCCGTTATGGAACATTTTAAATGGATTGTCTGCCATTTTCGAATCTTCATTAGATTCCTTGGATTCTGCTAATTCTTTATCTTTGGTTGACAGATGGTAGTCAACACTTTGGCGGTTTGTGTGTATTTTCCAGATAACCTCTGGCTTTGGGTTCCCTTTGATCTCACAGTTCAGGATCAACACTGTGCCTTCATAGAGCGTTGTATTCTCAACATTAGGCTCAGGCGTTATGCTAACATTAGGGGCCATGCACTTTGACTCAGACAGTTTCACTATCACTGCTCCTCTCAACTGCTCTGGAGTGTCACAGACAATAGAGTTCTGTTCCGGTACCGATATGGTAGTCTTTAGAATCCAGTCCCTCAGCCAGTCCATCCTACAGTGGCATCTGAATGGGTTGTTATAGAGCTGTAGATGGGACAGGGAGATCAGGCCGTCAAACGTCCCCTCCGCTATAGTGGTGAACCTGTTGTTGTTGAGACGGAGAGACCTCAGGTCCTTGAGGTTATAGAAGGTGTCTTTAGGCAGACTGACCATCTTATTGTGGTTCATCTTCAACAGCTGCAGAGCTGTGAGGTTATGGAGATCCTCCCAAGGGAAGTCCACCATCTTGTTGTGACTGACATCAAAGTTCCGTAGCTGGACCAAGGGAGCCAGGGTGCCTGGCTCGATGGTGACTATCTCATTATGGGCCATCCATAAGGACGTGACTTGGGTCACATTGTCGAAGCTGCCTGACTCCACCAAAGATATTTTGTTGGCAGAGAGACTCAGAGTGGTCACGTTGGGGGGCAACCCTTCAGGGATGTCAACCAAGTCTTTGTAGGAGCATTCAGCGAAGTGGCGTCCGTATTTGTCGGAGCAGTCGCATGGTTCAGGGCAGCCGTGTCCGACTCCAATAACAGAGCTCCATAAGGAGAGGAAGAACAAGTAGGAAGGAGCCATTTTATCTTCCTGCAATACAAATGTCACTGTGTCACTAAATATCTGGTTTAGTTGTAAATGTCAAAGCTGTTTACAATTCACATTGTACACTCTCAGTAACCATCCATAAACAGTACACATATAAAGCTACCTCAACATTCTCTTGAGTATAAATGCAGCAATGAAAATATGAATATTGATGAATAGGCAAATAAATATTGCAACTGCCAACCCCTGACTTTGCAATCCACTCACAGGATTTATATTTGTCTGATAACCTACTATGCATTAGGAATTCTGCTTAAATTAGATCCATTTTGATGGTTCAATTTTTAACAATAATTATTCGTTTCAATAGCCACTGATAATAATGTACTGTTATGAAAATATAGGAAGATTTGTTTTATTTAATTCTAAATTTCAACCCATGTGATCAGTTCTACTAAACCATATAGCTTGTGAATAAGGCAGCCACCTATTCGGAGCCGTGTAGTTTCTTTTAAACTACGCCACAGCGCCTGTCCTTGGTGCTGAAACGGACAGCTCCGGCACCACTTATGATGTTGTTTACCACGGAATCAGTATGCGTGCAGCTGGTGTAGGATGCTAAGGTCATGCATCAATCAAGGCGACATTTTACTGCAAACCCCACAAATAAATCTAACACGTTTAGGAAGGAAATGTTAGTTATATTTCACGATGACTCAGGTGTAGTTAGAGGTCAAAACGTAGTTAAAATACGCAACGCTACATTCTAAAAATCATTCTAAACACATTCAACCTCGCCATCAAAAACAACATACAACATCTTACCTGTGCGATGTTTTCCCCAGCACAATGGAAGCAACGGATATTATTGCTATTAATAGGAGTGGTCTCTTATTTGAACCCAATAAAGCTGGCTACATGATGAGTTGTGAGCAAGTTTTTAAAGGTGTGCACGGGTGACGTTGCTCTTACATGATTGCTGAAACATATGTGGGTCCTTTCGTGCTCAGATGCTGATATGTCTGTGCGTTGCGATTGGGTTTAGCAGAGAGTCGCAGCACACTCCCGCCTCTGGAGAAAGTAGACGTTCCAAAAATTAAAGGGATGCGCCCTCCCTCTTCCATGGCTTCTGTTATCTTCCATGACAACAATGTTGGAGACACACTCAGCTATTTATTGATGGACTGCTAATAATGTTATATAGGCCTAGAAGTGACAAGCTGGAAAAGTAGCAGGTTCTAGGGTCTGGATTGATCAGCCAGAGTGACAACACTCTGCCAGAGGCAGACAACAAAAAGGGCTTTTTTTTTTACAATTATTTTCATAAGGCATGGTTTTCAAATGTCACCGTTTCAGTAATCAAGTTAACACATTCTCAATTCGTTTTCACAATTCATTTAAAAAAAAATATTTCTGTATACCAATTGCTTCTTTACTTTTGACTTAAAAACCATGCTACAGGCAGGCGTCCATATTTTCATGCATGAAGCGAAGCAGGCCAACAGGCAGGTGTCCATATTTTCATGCAGGAAGCGAAGCAGGCTAACAGGCAGGGTCCATATTTTCATGCAGGAAGCGAAGCAGGCCAACAGGCAGGTGTCCATATTTTCATGCAGGAAGCGAAGCAGGCCAACAGGCAGGGCCCATATTTTCATGCAGGAAGCGAAGCAGGCCAACAGGCAGGGTCCATATTTTCATGCAGGAAGCGAAGCAGGCCAACAGGCAGGGTCCATATTTTCATGCAGGAAGCGAAGCAGGCCAACAGGCAGGTATCCATATTTTCATGCAGGAAGCGAAGCAGGCCAACAGGCAGGTGTCCATATTTTCACTCAGGAAGCGAAGCAGGCCAACAGGCAGGTGTCCATATTTTCACGCAGGTTTCCGTTTTTCGTCATAAATCTTGTTCTGGAGGCAGCTCTGCTGAGTGGTCACTAGTTGGCACAGCCACAAAGTCATAAAATCACATTTTAAAATGTAACCCTAACCTTAACCACACTGCTAATCCGAATGCTTAACCCTAACCTTAAATTAAGACCAAAAAGCACATGTTTGTGTTCATGAAATTTTACAATATAGCCAATTGTAACTTTGCAGCTGGCCCATCCAGGAGAAATTGCTCAGTTCTGTCTCAAGGACAAGACTCATCCCTATAAACGTAGACATGCTATTTTCTCAAACTTCATACCAGAGAGGAAGAGGTGAAGCAAGAGGGTTTACTCCACCCAAAATATGTGCAGATCATCAGTGAAGAGTTATGTATGGGGCTTAACATGAGGCTTATTTGTATGGGGCTTAACATGAGGCTTAACATGAGGCTTATATGTATGGGGCTTAACATGAGGCTTAACATGAGGCTTATTTGTATGGGGCTTAACATGAGGCTTAACATGAGGCTTATATGTATGGGGCTTAACATGAGGCTTAACATGAGGCTTATTTGTATGGGGCTTAACATGAGGCTTATTTGTATGGGGCTTAACATGAGGCTTATTTGATCGAATAGAGATTTCACAATGCTTAGGTTGTTACGAGTTGTTAAGTGTGATGCACGTGAAATCACAGCAACCTTGAGAAAAAACACTTTATATCGGAGTTATCCCTGTTGAAAGTCAAGATGGTCTAGGCATATTCATGAGGCTAGCATAGCATCTCACTCTCCATTGAATACAGGCAGTTGACGTCAACACCCCTCATCGAATTGGCTATTCAAAAGAGTATTCAAATAACAAGATGTATCCACTAATCCAAAGAGAGGAATAGGCAGAAGCTTGACCGCCATTCCTCTCTGTGGACAACGAATCCCATTGTTAGGGCAGAGACACAAGCATCTCCTCATTATATCCAGTATCTCTGGTCATACAACAAAGTTAATTTGCCATGTGCTCTAATCAAACATTTCAGCCATAAGCTCTATTGCAACAAGGATCCACCATGCCTCTGGACAGAATCCCTTCCTGTGGGTGGCGGCCTGGAACACACACAATATTATGTACAGCAGATTTTTCACACAAAAATAAATAAACCCCCCATATTTACTAAAAACAAACAACAAAGTCCCCTTGAACATAACGTTCTTCAATACCTGCTAGCTAGCAGCTCTCCCACATGGTGTCTGGGGCAGCCAGGGCCATTCTTATAGTGTTTATCCCCTGCTTCCTCTCCTGGTCGACCTGGGGCATAAGGCTTCTGGTGGCCCCACTTTTCTGGGCCGACATCTTGACCATTTTGAGTGGACCCCTCCATCCAGTATTGGTCTGTCCTCTTAACTTCACCTGTATTGCACCTTAACATCCCCAGCCAAGTTAGGACAATCTCGTAGAGCAGCGAGGTCTAAAATGTTTTCAAATTGGTGTAAAAGGTCTCTCTCTCTCTCTCTCTCTCTCTCTCAACAGCTATAACTATTCAAGAAATGACTTTCCCAGGTGGAATAACAAGCTGTGTCATCCATCAAAGATGATAGGCCTGTGCATGCCATAGAGATAATATACTGTAATTCTAATTCATTATGTGGTGCATGTAGTCTGGGCTGATGTAACAAATGTTAGAGGTAGAACATGTATTAAAGAAGTGTCACTCCACAAGTACAGTATGAAGCCATAGGCAAACACTATACAGTATGAAGCCATAGGCAAACACTATACAGTATGAAGCCATAGGCAAACACTATACAGTATGAAGCCATAGGCAAACACTATACAGTATGAAGCCATAGGCAAACACTATACAGTATGAAGCCATAGGCAAACACTATACAGTATGAAGCCATAGGCAAACAATATACAGTATGAAGCCATAGGCAAACACTATACAGTATGAAGCCATAGGCAAACACTATACAGTATGTCATTTGGAATCAGCAGATGTGATCTTATATCTAGTTGATCTAGCCAGGCACTGTATGGGTTCTGTTACTCAGCGGTGGCTGTGACAGATGCACCATGACACATCATCTTGGGTTTAATGAATGGGGATAATTTACAGATACAGCAGCTGGCTGCTTCAGGCTTTATCTGTTGGGAGAACAAATAGGGACCTCTGCTGTTAAATGTTGGTCAAACAGCTGTTTAAAAAATTCTGCAAATACAGGTATTTAAATACACATGAAATGCCCAAAAAATTGACAAAGAAACCCACCCAATTTGGTCATAGGCCTATGTTTTATGCCAAGGTCACTAAACTGAATCTAAATAAATTGCCAAACGAGTGAGAGTGGGTTGATAACATAGAATGGGTCAGTTTCACGCCATATGTATTGAATTCAAGATAAAATCAATCGTGAAGATGAAAAATAAAGTTGAGAATGTAAACATTAAATCAATTTAAAGCTAAACGTATAGAATCGTAAACAAAAACATCAAAATCAATTCATTTTTAAGTGAGAGCAAAACTCTATGACAAATGATTAAAAAAATTATTTGAAAACGAATGCAAAAATCGTTTTCGGTTAAACTTCCCCAGCAACCAATCATATTGAATCCATTTGTTTCTTTGGACCAATAGAGACTCATTGTCTACGCCTCTCTCTAAACCCCGCCCTTCAGGAACAAATTATGCCAAAATTCACAATCGAAAAAACAAACAAACAGTGAAAGCAAAGAAACAGACAAATATATGTTTTAATCATTTGTCAGAGTTTTGCTCTCGCTTTAAAAGTATTTGCTTACAAGGTTTGGGATTTTGCTTTTGATGTCTTGTCTTTTGTTTACAATTCTATACATTTTGCTTTCAACAGCCATTATTTCACCCGTCCTCGAAAATATCATGTTTACATTCTAACATTTATTTTTCATGTTCACGATTTATTTTTATTTTGATGTCAATACATATGGCGTGAAATTGACCCCGTAACATTGGTTAATACTCTCTCCGATAGCGCAGAAAGTAGTACCTTATGAAGACTGTAGATGTCGCTGTTAAGAGATTGAGTTTTGAGTCATTTCAAAGATAGTGAGGATACGAGAAAGTCGACCTATACAAACCTTGTTGATATCTTTCTCTAAAGTCGATGGCGGCAAAGACGTAAATAATATGATTTTCATGAAATTCACACGTATACAACTAACGTATGAATAGCTGTATTTGAATTTGGTTTCATCATGTTTGTCTGAAAGCGGAAGGTGGATATTGGCCATGGTCACGTGTCTGCAAACGTTCAGAACAGGAAGCGATGCAGTAGCGTCAAGAAACCCACAATGAAATAGACAACCATGAGATTATATAGATATATGCAGGATTACTTCACTTCTAAATAAGCATCCGAGTTCTTGGAAAGAGACACTCTTTCATCCATTGAAGAGAAGAAGGACACGTTGTCGGAGGTTTTGTTAACAGGCTAACTTGAGTGGAAGTCGGACCAAGCCCCAAAATGACTGCATCTGTGTTCTTCGGGTGTACGTTCATCGCTTTCGGCCCTGCCATTGCACTGTTCTTGTTTACTATTGCCAGGGATCCACTCCGAGTCATCTTTCTGATCGCCGGGTAAGTAGCTAGCGTAACGTTAACTCAAGAAAAGGGGGTTGCTTTGCTATATATAGCTAACAGTTAGCCGTATGTGCTAACCGATAACTAACTAGCCCTAAGGCTAATGCTAATTCACAAACCAAACCTCTTGCTTATTGGTCACACAGTTTCTGACATTAGATTTTACTGTATTATACTTATTGACCCTGGTAAGTGTCTGCAAATGTTAAACACAAACCACCATGTAATGCCTTCTTATAGCTTTTTGCACTCCAGACTTCTTGTATTTCTTTACTGGCATTTTGCACCTGCCCCCGGGATCAATAAAGTATCCGTCTTACTTAGCTGGAGAACTAGTGTCTATTCTGTATACAGCAGTACTGTGTGTCTAAGACGTCCCCCTTAAAGACAAGTTAATCCTATCCTAAACGGTGTGTGTGTGTGTGTGATGAACCTGATTTTATTTGAGTGTTAAACTCGTGTTTTTTCTCTCCCAGGGCGTTCTTCTGGTTGTGTTCTCTGCTGCTGTCTTCACTAGTGTGGTTCATCACAGTTCAGATCAGCAACAAAGAGAGTTCATCCCAGCAGAAAGGACTGCTCATATTCGGGGTGGTGCTCTCTGTGCTGCTGCAGGAGACTTTCCGCTTTGGCTACTACAAGCTGCTGAAGTAAGTAGCAGACCTGGTCTCAAATACAATTAGACATTTTTCTAATACTTTGAACATTTGCTTTATCCAGTTTTGAGTCCTAGAAGGTCAGCGATGACAGTTTTAAGGTAATCTATTGGTCAATTAGGCCCAACATTGCCAACAAGCTCAATCAAGCCTAGATAAATAATTTATTTAAAATAGTATTTCAACCCAGGTGTGGTGAGTAGTAAGCCTGAGAGGAAGTACATTGTTGAGAGGAATATCAGTGCCTTCAGAAAGTATTCACACCCATTGTCTTTTTCCACATTTTGTTCTTACAGCCTGAATTTAAAATGGATACAATTTAGATTATTTGTCACTGGCCTTGTGACGATGTGGATTTATGCCCACTCATCACGAACGTGCTGCCGTTAGAATGTGTTTTTTTAATATAGGGTCTATTTCCCTTAGGCATTCTGCCATTTCCTCCTAGAGGCATTATACTGCACAACTATATTATTCTATTGCTCCTGTGTTAGCAGTAAGATACTGTTTATAGATCATGCCCAGTTCGGTAGGAAAAGGCTTGTATGGAAAGATATTTTCGAAAAATCGTTTCCACACATAAAGGTGGTTATTTTCAACGTAACACTCACAAGGTCGAGACTCTGTTTGGTTCATTCTGTTAATGCTCTCCTTGGTTCATACTTCCCACGTTGTGTTGAGCTCCGTGTGTCCTGGCTTGTTGTGCTGCAGGAGCGTGCCGTTGCACGCCGCTATATGATACCGGTTCCGTTCATGTAAGAATTCATGATTGATGTTTAACATGTTCCCAATTTAAAGTGTACATGGAAGTGGTCACTTCTGTTTTAGACGGGATGTAGTAATGGGTTAATTATGAGGACGCCAGTTACATTTGTATACCAATTATGTGCTTACTTGTCATTGGACATGTGTATGGCCCAGGGAGGGGCTAGAGGATATAAGCGCCTGTTTTGGGGTTTCTGGGTAGATTGGGTTTGTTGGTAGAGTGGGGAGGTTGCTGGAGCCAGGTACACCACCCACCTACACTTGAAGTTGGAATTTTTTAACCACTCCACATATCTTATGTTAACAAGCTATAGTTTTGGCATCTACTTTGTGCATGACACAAGTAATTCTTCCAACAATTGTTTACCGACAGATTATTTCACTTATAATTCACTATACAACAATTCCAGTGGGTCAGAAGTTTACATACACTAAGTTGACTGTGTGTCATGGCTTTAGAAGCTTCTGATAGGCTAATTGACATAATTTGAGTCAATTAGAGGTTTTCCTGTGGATGTATTTCAAGGCCTACCTTCAAACTCAGTGCCTCTGCTCGACATCATGGGAAAATCAAAAGAAATCAGCCAAGACCTCAGAAAACAAATTGTAGACCTCCACAAGTCTGGTTCATCCTTGGGAGCAATTTCCAAACGCCTGAAGGTACCACATTAATCTGTACAAACAATAGTACACAAGTATAAACACCATGGGACCACGCAGCCGTCATACCGCTCAGGAAGGAGACGTGATCGGTCTCCTAGAGATAAACGTACATTGGTGCGAAAAGTGCAAATAAATTCCAGAACAACAGCAAAGGACCTTGTGAAGATGCTGGAGGAAACAGTTACAAAAGTATCTATATCCACAGTAAAACGAGTCCTATATCAACATGAAAGGCCTCTCGGCAAGGAAGAAGCCACTGCTCAAAAACCGCCATAAAAAAAAAGCCAGACTACGGTTAGCAACTGCACATGGGGACAAAGATCATACTTTTTGGAGAAATGTCCTCTGGTCTGATGAAACAAAAATAGAACTGTTTGGCCTTAATGACCATCGTTATGTTTGGAGGAAAAAGGGGGAGGCTTGCAAGTCGAAGAACACCATCCCAACCGTGAAGCACGGCGGTGGCAGCATCATGTTGTGGGGGTGCTTTGCTGCAGGAGGGACTGGTGCACTTCACATAATAGATGGCATCATGAGGAAGGAAAATGATGTGGATATATTGAAGCAACATCTTAAGACATCAGTCAGGAAGTTAAAGCTTGGTCACAAATGGGTCTTCCAAATGGACAATGACCCCAAGCATACTTCCAAAGTTGTGGCAAAATGGCTTAAGGACAACAAAGTAAAGGTATTGGAGTGGCCATCACATAGCCCTGACCTCAATCCTATAGAATATTTGCGGGCAGAACTGAAAAAGCGTGTGCGAGCAAGGAGGCCTACAAAACCTGACTCAGTTACACCAGTTCTGTCAGGAGGAATGGGCCAAAATTCACCCAACTTATTGTGGGAAGCTTGTGGAAGGCTACTTGAAACGTTTGACCCAAGTTAAACAACTTAAAGGCAGCAAAGAGGCACTGAGTTTGAAGGTAGACCTTGAAATACATCCACAGGTACACCTCCAATTGACTCAAATGATGTCAATTAGCCTATCAGAAGCTTCTATAGCCATGACATCATTTTCTGGAATTTTCCAAGCTGTTTAAAGGCACAGTCAACTTAGTGTATGTAAACTTCTGACCCACTGGAATTGTGATATAGTGAATTATCAGTGAAATAATCTGTCTGTAAATAATTGTTGGAAGAATTACTTGTAATGCACAAAGTAGATGTCCTAACTGACTTGCCAAAACTATAGTTTGTTAACATGAAATCTGTGGAGTGGTTGAAAAATGTATGTTAACTTCAACTCTAGATATTCCATTAAAAATCAGCTGTTTCCAGCTACCATATTCGTTTACAACATTAACAATGTCTACACTGTATTTCTGATCAATTTGAACAATGTTATTTTAATGGACAAAAAAATGTGCTTTTCTTTCATGAACAAGGACATTTCTAAGTGACCCCAAACTTTTGAACGGTAGTGTATGTAAATTAGATATTTCTGTATTTAAGTTTCAATACATTTCTAGAAACATCTTTTCATTTTGTCATTATGGGGTATTGTTTGTAGATGGGTGAGAAAAATATTAAAATGTTATCCATTTTGAATTCAGGCTTTAACACAAAATGTGGAATAATTCAAGGTGTATGAATACTTTCTGAAGGTATTGTATGCTCCAGTAGCTGACAGATTCTGGCTGTTTTCATAGCTTTTGTTGTGAGAGAAACTTGGACAATTAATGATAGTGGATGGGCATTCTGGGATTTGATGATAGTTTGACTGTTAGAGAAATGTGGAAACTGTAGGACGATTAAGGGCTGGGATTGGTGTTACTATATTTGATGATGCTGTAGTTTGATTGTTGTACTATTTCTTTGTTTTACAGGAAGGCAAACGAAGGCTTACTCACGTTGAGTGCAGAGGAAACCATGCCGATCTCCATACGGCAACTGGCCTATGGTATGTGGAGGAAGACAGAAAATTACCTAAAGAATGTACATAACATTATGAATAGAAGCAGATGGAAGATATTAGAGATTATCAATAGAGAATATAAGAAGATGGAATATATTAGAGATTATCAATAGAGAATAGAAGCAGATGGAAGATATTAGAGATTATGAATAGAAGCAGATGGAAGATATTAGAGATTATGAATAGAAGCAGATGGAAGATATTTCAAGGAGTTTTGCAGCCCTATAGTTTTCCCTCTGTGGTAGTTAGTTATCATGGTTCATATTACATTACTGTAAAACCCTCAGCTGTTTGTTTTTTGTCTGTTATTGTTTTTCCCCCACTGTCTGATAGTGTCTGTTTTCCCCAGTGTCTGATAGTGTCTGTTTTCCCCAGTGTCTGATAGTGTCTGTTTTCCCCAGTGTCTGATAGTGTCTGTTTTCCCCAGTGTCTGGACTGGGGTTCGGCTTCATGAGTGGAGCGTTCTCAGTGGTCAACATCCTGGCCGACTCTGTTGGCCCCGGCACCATTGGTATCCATGGAGACTCCCAGCACTACTTCCTGACCTCAGGTACTGCATGAGGCTGTCATGTCTTATTTCACTACCTTTCCTGACAGTAGTAATTTCTCTTGTCTCCCTGTAGCGTTCATGGCCATCATCCTGAGGCTGTCTCTGTCTCCCTATAGCGTTCATGGCCATCATCCTGAGGCTGTCTCTGTCTCCCTATAGCGTTCATGGCCATCATCCTGAGGCTGTCTCTGTCTCCCTATAGCGTTCATGGCCATCATCCTGAGGCTGTCTCTGTCTCCCTGTAGCGTTCATGGCCATCATCCTGAGGCTGTCTCTGTCTCCCTATAGCGTTCATGGCCATCATCCTGAGGCTGTCTCTGTCTCCCTATAGCGTTCATGGCCATCATCCTGAGGCTGTCTCTGTCTCCCTATAGCGTTCATGGCCATCATCCTGAGGCTGTCTCTGTCTCCCTGTAGCGTTCATGGCCATCATCCTGAGGCTGTCTCTGTCTCCCTATAGCGTTCATGGCCATCATCCTGAGGCTGTCTCTGTCTCCCTATAGCGTTCATGGCCATCATCCTGAGGCTGTCTCTGTCTCCCTGTAGCGTTCATGGCCATCATCCTGAGGCTGTCTCTGTCTCCCTATAGCGTTCATGGCCATCATCCTGAGGCTGTCTCTGTCTCCCTGTAGCGTTCATGGCCATCATCCTGAGGCTGTCTCTGTCTCCCTATAGCGTTCATGGCCATCATCCTGAGGCTGTCTCTGTCTCCCTATAGCGTTCATGGCCATCATCCTGAGGCTAGCTCTGTCTCTGTCTCCCTGTAGCGTTCATGACCATGGCCATCATCCTGAGGCTAGCTCTGTCTCCCTGTAGCGTTCATGACCATGGCCATCATCCTGAGACTAACTCTGTCTCTGTCTCCCTGTAGCGTTCATGACCATAGCCATCATCCTGAGGCTAACTCTCTCTGTCTCCCTGTAGCGTTCATGACCATAGCCATCATCCTGAGGCTAACTCTGTCTCTGTCTCCCTGTAGCGTTCATGACCATAGCCATCATCCTGAGGCTAACTCTGTCTCTGTCTCCCCGTAGCGTTCATGACCATAGCCATCATCCTGAGGCTAACTCTCTCTGTCTCCCTGTAGCGTTCATGACCATAGCCATCATCCTGAGGCTAACTCTGTCTCTGTCTCCCCGTAGCGTTCATGACCATAGCCATCATCCTGAGGCTAACTCTCTCTGTCTCCCTGTAGCGTTCATGACCATAGCCATCATCCTGAGGCTAACTCTGTCTCTGTCTCCCTATAACGTTCATGACCATGGCCATCATCCTGAGGCTAACTCTGTCTCTGTCTCCCTGTAGCATTCATGACCATGGCTATCATCCTGCTCCACATGTTCTGGGGGGTGGTGTTCTTTGATTCCTGTGAGAAACAACACTGGTGGTCCCTGGCTGTGGTCGTCATCAGCCACCTCCTCGTCTCCTGTCTGGTAAGTCAGAAAAGAGACGGATGGATGGATAAATCATTGTGTTCATGCAATAGGTTGACTTGACTGATGGGTTTATGAATAAGATAGATACTTTATGGATCCTCGAGGGGATATTTCTTCATCAAGAAGCTACGAAAAAACACAGGGCAGGTGCAAAATGCCAGAACAAAAATACACAGAAGACATATACATGATACATATAGCGGCAGTATGAAAAAGTATAGAAATACCAGAAGTCTGGAGTGCAACAAGCTATAAGAAGGCATTGCATAGTATGGCTGAATATGTACACTGTACATTGTTAGTTTTAGGTGGGGAAAAAAAAGATAAAAATATTGCAAGTTGATACAGATAAATAAGGAGTATTTGCATGGTTAACTATACTATACAGGTCGATGGCAGAGAAATACTTAAATAGCTAAAAGTGCGTATGATATAAGTGAGGGTAATAATAGTTTACTTAATAGACATACTGGTTAAATGAACAGGTAAGTGAATATTTGCATGGTTACATTAACTGTACAGGTAAATGACAGGAAGAGATACTTAAATAGCTAAATGTGTGTATGATATAATTTAGGGTAATAATAGTAATTCCCTTAAAATATAGTCCTTAGTGCAGGGTTTAATTACAGATAACTGCACTTATTGCACATTTGATATATTGAAAGCAATTAAAAAAGTTATAACTGACAGGATACTAAAATGCATTCCTGAGTGAATGACTAAGTAAGTTCAGTCCAAGAATTACTTACAATATTGCACGTGATATGATATAACATTAATATGTATATACATACCTGAATGAATTTATAAGTCCTGTGTGAATGAGTGATTACAGAGTTACTCACGGATGGATGCATAATTGTTAAACTAGGTCCTGACACCCCAACAGTTCCAGGTCTATGTTGCTGCCGGCACGGCACCCCTGTGAGGCATTAAATAGTCTAATAGCCGCAGGCAGGAAGGACCTCCTGTAGCGCTCTCTGGCACACCGTGGTGGGATCAGTCTGTGACTGAAGGTGCTCCTCTGCTTCATAACCATGGCATGCAGAGGGTGGGTGACGTTGTCCATGGTGGCCAGCAGTTTGGCCAGGATCCTTCTCTCCGCCACCTCCTCTAGAGTGTCAAGGCTAATCCCAAGAACAGAGCTAGCCTTCCTGATCAGCTTATTTACCCGAGAAGCATCACCAGCCTTTATGTTGACGCCCCAGCACACCACTGCATAAAAGATGGCACAGGCCACCACAGACTGGTAGAAGGTATGCAGTAGTTTACTGCACACGTTGAAGGACCTGAGCCTCCTCAGAAAGTAGAGTCGGCTCTGGCCCTTTTTGTACAGAGCCCCGGTGTTACCAGCCCATTCCAGCCTGTTGTCCATATGGACTCCCAGGAACTTGTATGACCCAACCATTTCCACATCCATCCCCTGTATAGGGCCTTGGTTCTCCTGAGGTCCACCACCATCTCCTTTGTTTTGCTGATGTTGAGCTGACCACACCACAATGTAATTGATTGTGCTCCTGTAGTCCTCCTCCTGCCAACCCCTGATGCACCCTACAATTGCGGAGTCATCCGAGAACTTCTGTAGGTGGCATGTTTCAGAGTTATATTGAAGCCTGAGGTGTAGAGGGTGAACCGGAAGGGGGACAGGACCATTCCCTGGGGGAACCCTGTGTCGCTCACTGCCCGTTCTGACACACAGCTCTGTAGTCGCACAAATTGTGGCCTACCGGTCAGGCAGTCCGTGACCCAGGAGACTAAGGATGCTTCCACTTTCATCCTCCATCTTCTCACCCAGTAGCAGGGGCTGAATGGTGTTGAAGGCACTGGAGAAGTCAATAAATATGCAGAAGTAAATGTGTGTTGGGAGTAGCCTTACAGTACTACAGAATAGTACTTACTTAGTAACGTCTTCATCCCCATTGGGACATAACACCAAAAAAGGCTCCTCCACTGATTCCTGTCCTTCACGACCGCACTTCAAATTGGACAAAACATGTCTTCAAAGATTCTCATCCTTTGTTGTCATGTCTCTCCCCAGACGTTCTAGAACCCTCCGTATGAATGACACTAAAGATCCATAATAACGCAGCCTTTGGGTGTGTTCGTAAATTCAATCTGGAGTGCCAAAGTGCGCTCTGGGCGTTTTGTAAATTCAGAGCGTTGTCAGTTGGTAAATTCAGAGTGTTTCGCTCTCGGAGAGTTCGGAGCACTGGACGCTCTGGTCAAGGAGTTGGGTTGATCCGAGCGTTCTGACCTCACAACGGCAGTCAAGCATCCAAGCTAACTGGCTAACGTTGGCTATCTTGCTAGCTACTTCCAGACACAAATGAGAGAACACCTCACTCTGACCATTGTTTTCATGTTATCCAGAGCGTTGGTGACTAACGATGCTGTTGGCAACAATTTAATTATGCTTCTTTGCCAATGCTTACTGACAACGGCCATATTCAACTGGTGTTAAGCGTTATTCAATTCATCAGTTATTCTGCACTCTATCGGAGTAGATAGCCAGAGTGAATTTACGAACGCACCCTTTGTCATGTCTCTCCCCAGCCGTTCTAGAACCCTCAGTATGAATGTCCCCAGAGATCCATAATAACTAAACCTTTGTCTGCTATTTGTCTCCCAGAGGTTCCTGAAGCATAATGTCCCCAGAGATCCAGAACTCATCAGCTTTTGTTGTTTCTCTCCTAGACATTCCAGAACCCTCAGTACGTGGGCAGCCTGGTCCCCACCTACATCATCGTGTTCCTCATGGGTCTATGGGCGTTCTTCTGCGCTGGGGGATCTCTCCGGAACCTTAAACTCTGCCTCACCTGCAAAGACAAGGACTTCCTGTTGGCCAATCACCGGCCCAGATAACAGAACACCGCTAAAGACACATACACACACTGTCTGGGGACTCTATCCAACAGGATACACACACACACATATAAGTAAAATACAAGGACACACTGGGTCAATGACATGTCCCCCTTGTGTTCTGTGTAGCATTGTTTCAGTGGTGCTTGGGACTGGAAACAGGGATGTAGTCCAGAGAGTAAATGCTGTTTAAGCACCTTTTTATTTAGTGAAGGGTGTTTCCAGATCTGTTTTAAGCACTACATTAGTAATAGCATCATCTAGAGGGCCCTTCTTTCCCCACTATGTCCTTGGCAGACACTGCTGAGAACGGTCGATAAACGGGTTAGAAATGGGGAGGAGTGACAGACGCATTTCATCTGTGTGTAGTTTTAACATGAAGGTCCTTAACGAGACGGTACCTATTTGACACCAGACGGGTCTCTCTGTCTCTCTCTGGATCTGTGCCTTCTACAGTAATGATGAGGTCGTTAGCGTTCTGTTCCTGTATTCATAAAGCGTCTGAGTGGGAGCGCTGATCTAGGATCAGATCCCCCCCATGTCCATGTAATCTTATTCATTATGATCTGAAAGGAAAAACTGATCCTACTGTAGATCAGAACGTCTAATTGGAGATGCTTTATAAATACGGTTACTGGATTTTCTCTGTAAATGCACCTTTTATTCTTGAATCTATATCAGGCCTCTGTTTTTATCAAGTTCATATTCCTGTGTCCTGCTGTGTTAGTTGTCAGTCTGTCAGGGCAGCTGTATCAGTCTCCTGCTTAGAAGGGGTGCTAGTACAATACAATAGTGTTTGCATATCAACAACTTAGTATTTACAATTTGGAGGCTAAATGTAGGTTTTATCTTTTCATAAACTCTCAAACAAAAGCAAATCCCTCTGTTTGGAGAATGAAAGCAGCATATTAGGATAACATTTCTTAGTTATGATCACAAGCATTACGTTATGAGCAGTTTCAAACGGAGTTCTGATTCAAATTGAAAATATGTCAAACGGTTTGTTTGTTTTGGTAGGTCAGATGAATACGTTTGGCCTAAACCTGACCAGTATATATATTTACCTGATACTGATACTATTTTATATGAATGATGTGCTTTACATACTGATCAGTGCTGATAAGCTTTGCTTCAGCTAATGTGTTTTTTTTTTTTTTTTTATAATCATCACACTGATCTCCAAGGGTTGGTCTGATCTATTTGGCTTTAGGACTGCTTGTATGGATTGGACATACCGGGGGCGATTTCCCAGACCCAGATTAAGTTTTTTCCTGGACTGAATAGCTCTTATCTTTAAAAATGATCAACTGAGCATGCTTTAGAAGTGGGCTTAACCATTGTCTGGGGAAACAGGCCCAAACTGTTGCAGTCTTTTTAATCCTAACCTCCATTTCGGTCAGATTTTCACTTAGGATCTCCCGTTGACATCAATGCAAACTGATGACTAAGTGAAAATTGGAAGGAAATTAGGATTCTCTCCTTAAAAGACGACATGCCCTTGAAGAACAAATTATTGAATATGTACCACTTTGTTGATGAATTAGCTGAATTTATAGGCAGAGAGTAAGACCTGTGGAAACCAAATGTATAGAGATCTCAACGGAAGATAGTTTAGACCAGGCTGCAATAAATTAGTGTCAAAATTAAATGTCACCTCACTTGTCATGGTTTTAATGTTTTTCTCTGACCTGTGTAGTATATGGAACTGTACACCTTTAAAATAATGGTCGAACTCCCAGCCAATAGTATCAGCCTCTCAGGGTTGAAGGTCACTGATATGCAAATTAGCTGTATGTTATTGTTTTGAAGTGTGCCTGCATGCTCCCTGTTATTTCACAATGCTTCGGGATTGATAGACAGGTAAAAGTAATAGCTCTCCATTGTCAAGTTAATTCTACCGTGCCATCAAGAGCACAACAAACCTGTATGTACATATGATTACAAACTGTTCCCTTTTTGAAACTGTTCCCATTTGAAGTTTCTAAATGACTATTTAACCCTCTATGATGTTACATCTCCTAGTTTCCATTGTACATAGGAAAATAAAACTGTTAAACAAAGGTTTGAGGTCCTATAACTTCTGACGGAGTTAGGTCTTGTGTTGGGCCCATGACGTCCTATAACTTCTGACGGAGTTAGGTCTTGTGTCGGGCCCATGACGTCCTATAACTTCTGACGGAGTTAAGTCTTGTGTTGGGCCCATGACGTCCTATAACCTCTGACGGAGTTAGGTCTTGTGTTGGGCCCATGACGTCCTATAACGTCTGACGGAGTTAGGTCTTGTGTTGGGCCCATGACGTCCTATAACTTCTATTGTATTGGGCCGATGGTCATCTGGTTCTGCTACCAGAACCTCTTCTAGAATAATAGAACCACTGTAGGTCAGTTTCATCATAACCAACCTGAGTGAACTACTCTCTCCATTGCATAGTGGGCACAAAGCAGGCGCCAGGCTTTCAGCAGGACCAGGGGAGATAACAAAAGCCTGTAGCACACAGGGAGGGAAGCAACCTTACCCACTACAGGGGGATGTGTTCAGACCCCTTATATGAGAGAGAGACAGGGGGAAAGAGAGAAAGATGGAGGGAGGGGAGGGAAGGGCATCTGGTGTGTGTTCATGTTCATCTCCATCATAGTTTGCTTCTAATCTGACCTAACAAAGCCTCTGTCCCCTCTGCCTGTCTGTCCCCTCTGCCTGTCTGTCCCCTCTGCCTGCCTGCCCCTCTGCCTGCCTGTCCCCCTGCTCCCCCTGTCCACAGTTTTCATCCCGCCATGTCCCCCCATGCTCACATCTCCTTACAACTGATGAAATTGGACACACAATGGTGGAGCGGCACAAAGTGAGCGTGGGACATGGGAGCGGCCCAGGAACTCTCCGAGGGGATTTGGTCAAAGCCTTCTTCTCTCTGTGAGAGTCAGTCAGACATAGGCCCACTTCCTCTCTCTGTAATCAGAGCCCTCTGTGTGGCAAGCATTCGAATCATGTCCACCAGACCACCATTACTCAACATTTTTTAAAGTTTTACTTGTTGGGTGCTGAGTTTCATTTTAACAATTGCCCGACCTTGGCGAGTTTACTAACTCTGAACTTGCCCGGTTAGCCAGAGAGAGAAGACTATTGGTTCCTTCCCTAGGGTCTAGTTCCTCTCAAGGTTTCCTTCTTCCCATAGGTTTTTTCTCCACTGTTACCCTATGCTGGCTCTTTAGGGTGTTCAGGTCCATGTTGAGGCTGGCTCTTTAGGGTGTTCAGGTCCATGTTGAGGCTGGCTCTTTAGGTTGTTCAGGTCCATGTTGAGACTGGCTCTTTAGGGTGTTCAGGTCCATGTTGAGACTGGCTCTTTAGGGTGTTCAGGTCCATGTTGAGGCTGGCTCTTTAGGGTGTTCAGGTCCATGTTGAGGCTGGCTCTTTAGGGTGTTCAGGTCCATGTTGAGACTGGCTCTTTAGGTTGTTCAGGTCCATGTTGAGACTGGCTCTTTAGGGTGTTCAGGTCCATGTTGAGACTGGCTCTTTAGGGTGTTCAGGTCCATGTTGAGACTGGCTCTTTAGGGTGTTCAGGTCCATGTTGAGGCTGGCTCTTTAGGGTGTTCAGGTCCATGTTGAGGCTGGCTCTTTAGGGTGTTCAGGTCCATGTTGAGACTGGCTTTTTAGGGTGTTCAGGTCCATGTTGAGGCTGGCTCTTTAGGGTGTTCAGGTCCATGTTGAGACTGGCTTTTTAGGGTGTTCAGGTCCATGTTGAGACTGGCTTTTTAGGGTGTTCAGCATGTTTTTCTAAAGCTTTGTAAAAAGGTATGTTCAAATGAAATCTGATTGATGGGAATTTGTTTTGCAATGTACATTTAAATCACTCATGCTCTCCCCCCCCCTGCATGTTGTACAGTAATATACTGTATGTGTCCCCCCCCCTGCATGTTGTACAGTAATATACTGTATGTGTTCCCCCCCCCCTGCATGTTGTACAGTAATATACTGTATGTGTTTCCCCCCCCCCTGCATGTTGTACAGTAATATACTGTATGTGTTCCCCCCCCCTGCATGTTGTACAGTAATATACTGTATGTGTTCCCCCCCCCTGCATGTTGTACAGTAATATACTGTATGTGTTCCCCCCCCCCTGCATGTTGTACAGTAATATACTGTATGTGTTCCCCCCCCCCTGCATGTTGTACAGTAATATACTGTATGTGTTCCCCCCCCCCCTGCATGTTGTACAGTAATATACTGTATGTGTTCCCCCCCCCCTGCATGTTGTACAGTAATATACTGTATGTGTTCCCCCCCCCCTGCATGTTGTACAGTAATATACTGTATGTGTTCCCCCCCCCCTGCATGTTGTACAGTAATATACTGTATGTGTCCCCCCCCCCCTGCATGTTGTACAGTAATATACTGTATGTGTTCCCCCCCCCTGCATGTTGTACAGTAATATACTGTATGTGTTCCCCCCCCCCTGCATGTTGTACAGTAATATACTGTATGTGTCCCCCCCCCCTGCATGTTGTACAGTAATATACTGTATGTGTTCCCCCCCCCTGCATGTTGTACAGTAATATACTGTATGTGTCCCCCCCCCCCTGCATGTTGTACAGTAATATACTGTATGTGTTAGACTGATATATGGAACACATGAGGGTGCTGTCTAGGTAATAGATGAGTTTTTACCTGTAGGAATAGCTGTAGACACATTTCAGATGTTCAGCATCAGGGTGTAAAATCAAATGTCAAGTGCCTTAAATATAACATTTAGAAACACGTGTAGCTTAGATTTAAAACAGAAACATGTTTTTAATGGCTTGTAATACAAATTGTATTTGATTTGTTGAATGTTTACTTACCAAAATTAGCCATAATGAATTTATAGGCTGGGCCCTATAGGCTATCTATCAAAAATCACAAATTAGAAGCACATTTAAACATATTTTCCCCCTTGATGTTAAAGTGGTTCACAAAACATTACCACATAGGTGGAAATATTGCACCACATCAGAATCCGGGTCCATCTCTGTTCTCGCGCCTTTAGCTTACCTGCCAACCTTGCATATATTATGCAAATAGGCCGGAGCGGCTGGTGCCTATCCAAGGAGCAAGGATGCTCCCCGGAATAAACCGAATGGGAAAAGAGAGAGAAGGAGAGGAAATCTTTGAGGAGGAAATTATCCACTTGGTATCAGAAAAAATGTATCAATGGTGCAGCTAAATTCCATTTCACCTGGCAGGGGAGAAAGCGATTCCACTGACCTTGGCTTGTATGAATCACGAATGGATCCTAATTTAATTTTGAGTAGGAAAAGATTTTTGCATTTTTTATCGTTCTATTTTATCCTTATTTATCAAGGTAAGTCCCGTGTTCGTTATTGAATTGTCTTCGCCTGCTGTCCTACGCTTTGAATTAACGACATAGCCTTTTCATGTTTATATATTTAATTTTATTTGTGAAGTACAATTTTTCGTTTCTTACCATTTTAATAATTTTTGTGTATTACAAATGTACTTACTTTTGTCGGTGATTGTTCTCACATTCTGATAATTTCGTATTATTGATTTCTTCAGAAAAATGTAATTGTTCATTTTAATCATTTCGATCACTCTCATTCATCACTTCCCTTTATTGTTTTATTGATTTATTTCAGCGCATATTTCGTGGGGCATAGACGCAGTGAACATAACAACCTGGCATGATTTTGATAAGTGAGTTTCATAAATTATGTATAATTAATTTGTAAAATAATGTATTATTATTATTATATTATAATGAATAAAACAATTAAGACATTATTACACTGTAATTTTAAGATTTTTTAAAGATTTTCATTGCGACTATATGGAGCCTTTGTTTATTTTCTGAGTTGTGGTCAGTCACACAGTAGCCCTTTTCAGCCTCGTATTCTGTTGATGTCAGGGAAAAGGTCTTAGTCTTTTTGCGCAGTGCTTCTTGTTCCTGACCAACAGGAGTGCTGATTACCTGCTATGAACAAACCTTTCCTTGTTCTCTCTTTCTCCCAACAGCAAAAGCAGCAGTATAATGCTGGCGAAATGGGATACCGCTTCCCAAAGAGGACAGGTAGGCGAGCGGAGCCGCTGTTTTCAAACGCAGCATTGATAGAGCACGTTAAATATGTCAGGCACAGACACCAGAAGTCACGGCTAATGACCCTGATCTTTTCATTCCCCCCAAAAATACAGAAATTATACCTGGGTTTCTTTCAGTACAGAAAGGCCCCACGCTCGTTTTACAGTGTCTGTGCATTAGATTAAATTGGAGGAAATATGTTAGAATATTTGTCTATATTTATTTATTACACTTTTAAATCAAACGTAATTTTCTTTGCTATGGTGTAACGTTATTAGAGTACCTGTGGTCAAGTAGAATACGATGCATGCGATCTTGTACACTTCATTAGAGTCACACTATTTCTTACACATATTGGCAAACTACTCCCATTAGAAAATATGTTTTTACAGTTCCGTAACAGTGTTTCTCTGTGAGAAACCATAGTTTAGGCTTCTATATAGGTTAGTAAACAATGTACAAAACACACACTAGCTGGGTCACAAAGTTTAGTTCTCATACTGTCTCTTGGTCCTAATGTCCATTGCTTTTCAATCAAAACTCAGCTACGTCCCAAGAGAGCCCAATATGCAACAATTATATCTGTTCTATAATCTGTAGTTCCTGTCCTAGCATGCAAAGTCTTAGTTTCCTGACATGAAATGTTCCACAATGAAGTTGCAACATGAAAACCACCTGTTGTTGAGAGTCATTACAAGGAGACAGATACATCTGCTGTTGTACGATCAGTAATTCTCACTCAACTCTGCTCACATTGCTGCTGCTAATAATCAATGGTTAATAATGCAATAATCCCTCCTCTCTCTCTCTGTGCCTTTGTCCCTGGTCTGGTCTGGGAGATGAAAGCAGAGGTTGGAGGGCTCAGGTGTCTGGGCTGGGGATGGGTTGGAGGTGGAGACTGGGGCTGGGGACGGGGTGGAGGCTGGGGTGAGGCTGGAGCTGGGGACGGGGTGGAGGCTGGGGCTGTGGTGAGACTGGGTAGAAGCTGGGGCTGGGGACGGGTTAGAGGTGGAGGCTGGGGTGAGGCTGGGTAGAAGCTGGGGCTGGGGACGGGGTGGAGGCTGGGGCTGTGGTGAGGCTGGGTAGAAGCTGGGGCTGGGGACGGGGTGGAGGCTGGGGCTGTGGTGAGGCTGGGTAGAAGCTGGGGCTGGGGACGGGGTGGAGGCTGGGGCTGTGGTGAGGCTGGGTAGAAGCTGGGGCTGGGGATGGGGTAGAGGTGGAGGCTGGGGTTAGGCTGGGTAGAAGCTGGGGCTGGGGATGGGGTAGAGGTGGAGGCTGGGGCTGAGGCTGGCTAGAAGCTGGGGCTGGGGAGGGGTAGAGGTGGAGGCTAGGGTGAGGCTGGGTAGAAGCTGGGGCTGGGGATGGGGTAGAGTTAGAGGTAGAGGCTTGGTAACACAGGTGGAGAAGTGGTGGAGACCTGAGTTCCAGGTGGAATAATAAGCCTATGTGCTGCATCTCCAGGGACTGGGATAATTCATTTCTGGGGCAGAAGGGACAGACTGCCTCCTTCCAGGACTAACTTTGATTTAAACTACTAAACCAACCTGTCTAGACCAAACTCTCTCATATTGTGGTCTAACTCAGGTGGGAGAACACCCAACACTTAGAGCCTGGTTAGGGAGTTGCAACGTGACTGCAACATCCACAACCCCTTCAGCAAGAAGGTTCTTTGCAACCATTCAGATAGCATGTAACCTAAAGAAAATCTGTCTCCAAGACAAGGGCTCTTTGAGTAGAAACAGTGCTACATAGATTGTACCATTGCTCACTTCAAAAAACCTCTCAAGAACCCTTTTTTCTGAAAGAGTGTAGTGCTCTGTAGTTGTTATTGGGGATGGATGGCCGTTCTCTTATTTCACCTCTAGTCATGAGGATTCTGCTTACCTGGAGTTCTGTATCTCTTTATCATATCATTCTACATTCTGGATTTGGCACCAACATTCTCTCAGCCCTCCTACTCATTTTAGAATTCTTCTACCTGGAATTCTTCACTCTCTTTATCATATCACTTCAGTCTCTGATTTGGCACCAATGTAGCCTACTGTAAATCTTAAGGAATTTTGTGAAACCAAAACGTATAATTGTACTATACAACGTTTCGATGTCAAACTTTTAATCAACTCAGTATTAAACCTGTCACCTGAGAGCATGGCTAGCTTCTCCAGGTGATTGAGGCTTCTCTGTATTCGTTATTAAACTCAGGAAACTTTAACACTGTTAATTAAAGCGAATCAGGTTCCTGTTACAAGAGCTTAGTTTTGGTTTGCTGGGAGTTACCCATTCTCCACTCTCTCAAACACTGACTAGACTCTCCATATGTAAATGATCACATTTAATATACTTGGTCAGGACTAGACTCTTTCCACAGCTGCTGAGTCTGGCAAGCAGGACTCTGGTCAAGTCAGGACAGGCTTATGACATAAGGCTAGAATTAAATGATTGTCTCTTCTGAGTGCATTTTGAAGCTTTGTATTTACATGTTATTTATTTTCAATCTTTCCCCAAAGGAACTTCATAGAACGGCAGATACATTAGCTACCAATGTATCATCAGCCAATGCGTCACTAGCCAACACGTCAACCAATGTCTCCTCAGTTCACTCATCTTCATCCAACTCTTCGTCCGTCAACATATCATCCGTCAAGTCATCTTCAGTCCACTACTTCAACACAACTGTAGTCAATTCATCTTCAGACTCAAAGGAAGCACTGAGGTCATCCGTAGGCCTGCGTAGGCCAACAGGTAGGCTACTGTATGTTTGGTGGAAAATAGAGAAGAGATTGTGTGAACACCCGTAGGATGTTTGTGGCTAAATGTGCAAAGTTATCATCCCTCTCCCAAACTTCCCATCCTTTCCAAGAACAATAGCCCCCTCTGTCTGAGTCACCTCTCTACAACAGCCACTAAGAGAGGTGAGGTGGAGTCCCTTCATCCAGCTCAGCTTAGTCTAAGGAGGTCTCTAATGTGTACGTCTATAGTACGGCTGGGTTAACAGGTTAACAGGGTCAGGTCCTACCACCACTCTCCATCTGTTCCTCTCTATAGTATAGTACGGCTGGGTTAACAGGTTAACAGGGTCAGGTCCTACCACCACTCTCCATCTGTTCCTCTCTATAGTATAGTACGGCTGGGTTAACAGGTTAACAGGGTCAGGTCCTACCACCACTCTCCATCTGTTCCTCTCTATAGTATAGTACGGCTGGGTTAACAGGTTAACAGGGTCAGGTCCTACCACCACTCTCCATCTGTTCCTCTCTATAGTATAGTACGGCTGGGTTAACAGGGTCAGGTCCTACCACCACTCTCCATCTGTTCCTCTTTCCCTCTCTCCTCAGACCACTGGCCATATGTTGCCAGGGCAACATGAGGAGCTGTAGCTAGGTGCTAGCCACTCAGGCTTAACTCTGACATAAAGGTCTGGTAGAGGAGGAACTGACATAAAGGTCTGGTAGAGGAGGAACTGACATAAAGGCCTGGTAGAGGAAGAACTGACATAAAGGTCTGGTAGAGGAAGAACTGACATAAAGGTCTGGTAGAGGAGGAACTGACATAAAGGCCTGGTAGAGGAAGAACTGACATAAAGGTCTGGTAGAGGAAGAACTGACATAAAGGCCTGGTAGATGAAGAACTGACATAAAGGTCTGGTAGAGGAAGAACTGACATAAAGGCCTGGTAGAGGAAGAACTGACATAAAGGTCTGGTAGAGGAAGAACTGACATAAAGGTCTGGTAGAGGAAGAACTGACATAAAGGTCTGGTAGAGGAAGAACTGACATAAAGGTCTGGTAGAGGAAGAACTGACATAAAGGTCTGGTAGAGGAAGAACTGACATAAAGGTCTGGTAGAGGAAGAAGGAGAAGGAGAAAGGGATAAATGGAGGCAGAGGGAGGGAGGGAGGTGGAGGTGGGGACTTTCTCCAAAGCTGCCAGGTATTTGAGCTTGAACAGGCAACACAGGCTCTGGTACAGCACAAAGCTTGTTTCAGTCTACTGTGGGATTGTTTATATATTTGCTTAAGAAGGAGTTTCTATAGCTATTCATCAATCATCAATCAACTGTCTTTAGAGTTAGTGTATTGTATATAACTGTGTATAACGGTGTATAACGGTGTATAACAACTGCATGTGACTGTGTTTCAGATCCCTGTTTGTTTCCTTGTCTGAATGGAGGTCACTGTGTCCATCCTGAGTCATGTGACTGCAGTTTATATCAAGCTACTGGAACACAATGTCAAACAGGTTAACAGCTTCTATCCAGAGCTTCATTTGGAGTGGGGTGTAGATGGTTGAAGTAGGGGATGACAGAGAGCATACGTTGGGAATTATATGGACTGTTTTACCACCTACCTATACATTCCCCATTCACCCTCCAACTCCTGTCTGTCTGTCTGTCTGTCTGTCTGTCTGTCTGTCTGTCTGTCTGTCTGTCTGTCTGTCTGTCTGTCTGTCTGTCTGTCTGTCTGTCTGTCTGTCTGTCTGTCTGTCTGTCTGTCTGTCCAGTTGCTAACCCAGGGTTTGAGAGGGAGATGACATGTCGGTCGTGGGGCCAGTATAACTACGAGACGTTTGATGGACTGTACTATCACTTTCCTGGGAGATGTACCTACACTCTGCTAAGAGACTGTGAGGACACCAGCCAGGCCAGCATTCTCATACAGGTAATGCTGCTGCATGTTTATCAGCATAGATCATGAACCTCAGTAGCAAATCACAGATCCGTATCTGGTCTAGTATGTGTATAAATAATACAGGGTTGGAAAGAAAGTGGGGACTATGGGAAGACCCAACTTGGCTTTAAAGGAACGTGGGGACTGTGGCTTGATATGGAAGACCCAACTTGGCTTTAAAGGAACGTGGGGACTGTGGCTTGATATGGAAGACCCAACTTGGCTTTAAAGGAACGTGGGGACTGTGGCTTGATATGGAAGACCCAACTTGGCTTCAACAGTGAGCAATTTGTATAAATCATTTTTTTTTTCAATTCTTATTGACTGAAATGCTGAATATCAGTGATTTTATTCATCATCGGCTAGCAAGGATCTCCATTCCCCATAAGTATAATTTCCCAGAGCTGCTCTTCATCTCACAGTGATTTCTCACAGGGTTATCAGTTTTCAGTACAGTCTTAGAGTAGAAGAGTACAGTCTTGCCTCAGGGTAATATTTGCTCTGAAGATTAACTGAAAGCCATCTCATTACTGGACTAATTTATGTCAATTACCGTTAGACTACTGCAATTACCCACAATGCTTCTCAATCGTCCACAACAAACCTTGACTTTGTTCCTGAAACAAGCTGAGTAACCGAGAGGAACTCACTCCATGAGAACTAGAATAAGAAACAGCTGACCTATAACTTCCTTTTCCTTTGACTTCCAGCTCCGTTCTGTTTTGACTTCCAGCTCCCTTCTGTTTTGACTTCCAGCTCCCTTCTGTTTTGACTTCCAGCTCCATTCTGTTTTGACTTCCAGCTCGGTTCTGTTTGACTTCCAGCTCCGTTCTGTTTTGACTTCCAGCTCCGTTCTGTTTTGACTTCCAGCTCCGTTCTGTTTTGACTTCCAGCTCCGTTCTGTTTTGACTTCCAGCTCCGTTCTGTTTTGACTTCCAGCTCCGTTCTGTTTTGACTTCCAGCTCCGTTCTGTTTTGAGTGCATATGGAGTCCTATTCATACTAGTATACAGGGACTGGTCTCTAAATTAAATTATCCGCTGCTTAAAACGACTAATAAACCAATCCTTTCCCATGCCTCATGGACAAGAGATCTCTCCTTGTGTAGTACTGTGACCAATAGGACCAGAGTTTGGTCCAACATATCCATTTCATCAAGAAACCCCAACCACCAAATGATACGTTACACATTTGCCCATAGAACCTACTGCTGTTGCTCTTGTCCGGTCCGGCCACTTGTTTCTCTGTCCATGTGTATCTGTAGTGTAACCAAGAGGACAATGTATTGTAGCTATTAGCTTTTAAGTGACAATATAATTTGTCCCCTGCATCAAAGAGATGCTGCTAAATGGGAACATACCTTTTCTATTGTTACTGTATTGTGACTGCATTGTTAGATCTCACACCATCTCACACCTTCTCTGTTTGACCTCATGGGAGCAATGTATCTATTTATTTATTGTATTTACTTATTTGTTATAACTAACTAACTAACTAATTAGCTTAAGTAACTATTTAACTAACTCAAAAGTTTTATACATTCATAAATTGTGTATTCTGTTGTTTTTACAGGTTCACAATGACCCAGACTGCCGCTCGTCTCCCTACTCCTGCACGCGCTCAGTCAGTCTCTTCCTGCCCTGGGAAGGAGAGATCAGGTTGCATAGGTCCAAAGTTATCTTCAAGGGACAGAGGTAATCAATTGATTTGATTGACTGATTGATTGGTTGATTGATTGATTACATGTCTGTTTAATAAACATTTTATAAGCAGATGTAAAATAAGGGTTGAAAAATATCTAATAATGAAGTGCTCCCCGTTGTGTCTATATAGCTCAGGCAGTGTAGTGAGTCTGGTCTCACTGACTCCTTTCATGACACAATATCTTATTGACTATTGAAACCTGCCTGGGCTTTCTACTTTACTCCTGACATTACTGTCCTTTACTTTTGTTGAAATATATCCTCAAACTTCGTCGCCCTGGTCAGAATTTCCTTGATTCACTGGTAGAGAAGAGTGGGGGACATTGTTTGAAAGTTACACGCTCTGTTATTAAGGGGAGACTGGGGGAAGTTTAGTATTTTTATCTATTATAGACCTGGTTGGGTAGGTGACCATTTGTAGAGTGGTTCTCTATTGGCCCTCAGCATGCATTTTCTCACCATTCTGAATATCTAAAGAATCCATATGTTCTTCTGAAATATGAACACAGAAATACTGTACATTTTGAGATCTTATTATGGTGGCGATTTGACACAATTACCACCATGGTCTTGAATTGGACTTGCATTGTCCGGTCTTGGTCTTGAAGAGAGGTACTGGGTGTCCAACCCCTGGTTTACCTCAACTAATTAAGGTAGAGAGAAAGATTTACTGATTCGACCTCCTCTCCTCCTGTACTCCTCTGCTCCTTCTCCCCTATGCAGTGTCCAGCTGCCTCACCACATCCATGACGTGGAGCTGGAGAGGATCTCCCGCTATGTCTTGGTGACCCAGCAACATGGCTTCACCCTGGCCTGGGATGGACACAGTGGCTCTGTCTACATCAAGCTCAACCCAGAGTGGGTGGGCAGGACCTGCGGTCTCTGTGGCAACTTCAACGCAGACGTACAGGATGATCTGAAGACCAGCTACGGTAAGAACACAGACAGAGAGAACAGTACAGGAGGATCTGAAGGCCAGCTACAGTTAGAACACAGACAGAGAGAATAGTACAGGAGGATCTGAAGGCCAGCTACGGTTAGAACAGAGACAGAGAGAACAGTACAGGAGGATCTGAAGACCAGCTACAGTTAGAACAGAGACAGAGAGAACAGTACAGGAGGATCTGAAGGCCAGCTACGGTTAGAACAGAGACAGAGAGAACAGTACAGGAGGATCTGAAGACCAGCTACAGTTAGAACAGAGACAGAGAGAACAGTACAGGAGGATCTGAAGACCAGCTACAGTTGGAACAGAGACAGAGAGAACAGTACAGGAGGATCTGAAGACCAGCTACAGTTAGAACAGAGACAGAGAGAACAGTACAGGAGGATCTGAAGGCCAGCTACGGTTAGAACACAGACAGAGAGAACAGTCACAGGTCAGTTCCAGTAATGGTGGCCCCTCCCTCCAGAAAGCTAATAGGTTTTTGCTCCAGCTCTGCTCTAACACACCTGATTCAGCTGATCAAGGTCCTGAAGAGCACCTTACTGCTGGAATCAGGTGTGTTAGGAGTAGGACTGGAACAGCATCTTGCAAGAGAGGACTGAAGTTTTGTACTCTAAGGGTGCTCCTGCCTGCCCATACAGGTGTGGTGACGGAGGACCTGTCCATGTTTGGGAACAGCTGGGTGGAGGAGGAGCCTCACCAGGTCAGGTGTCCTATGGTGCCCTCCATGTTCCCCTCACCCTGCGCCTCACGGGACCCACACATGCTACTGGTGAGTACTGGTACTGGTGGTGAGTAACCCTGACGCTGACCTTAACCTCACATACTGCTGGTGAGTAACCCTGACCTTAACCCTAACCCTCACATACTGGTGGTGATTCTGTTTAGCATACATCTATTCTAATGGTACTGAACCAGTGGTTCTCAGTATCTTTACCTCAGGAACCCCAATCCTCAAAATAACTCCTCCATCTCTATGTATGTTCATTATGTTCTGGGTTTGTGTGATTATTTTCCTGTTCTGGGTTTGTGTGATTGTGTTCTTGTTCTGGGTTTGTGTGATTGTGTTCCTGTTCTGGGTTTGTGTGATTGTGTTCCTGTTCTGGGTTTGTGTGATTGTGTTCCTGTTCTTGGTTTGTGTGATTGTGTTCCTGTTCTGGGTTTGTGTGATTGTGTTCCTGTTCTGGGTTTGTGTGTTTATTTTCCTGTTCTGGGTTTGTGTGATTGTGTTCCTGTTCTGGGTTTGTGTGATTGTGTTCCTGTTCTGGGTTTGTGTGATTGTGTTCCTGTTCTGGGTTTGTGTGTTTATTTTCCTGTTCTGGGTTTGTGTGATTGTGTTCCTGTTCTGGGTTTGTGTGATTGTGTTCCTGTTCTGGGTTTGTGTGTTTATTTTCCTGTTCTGGGTTTGTGTGATTGTGTTCCTGTTCTGGGTTTGTGTGATTGTGTTCCTGTTCTGGGTTTGTGTGATTGTGTTCCTGTTCTGGGTTTGTGTGATTGTGTTCCTGTTCTGGGTTTGTGTGATTGTGTTCCTGTTCTGGGTTTGTGTGATTGTGTTCCTGTTCTGGGTTTGTGTGATTGTGTTCCTGTTCTGGGTTTGTGTGATTGTGTTCCTGTTCTGGGTTTGTGTGATTGTGTTCCTGTTCTGGGTTTGTGTGAACTAAACTTGGACCTTTGTTTTCACTGTGACAGAAAGTGGAGGAGGTGTGTGCAATGCTTCTGGAGGAACCTTTTACAGACTGTCATGAGTTTGTCAGTCCTCTGTCTTACATGGCTAGCTGCTCCAACGACCTCTGTCTGTAAGTAATAACTAGTCTACAAATACTACAAATAGGAACATTTCTATAATCAGTTTAGTACATAATGATAACCACAAAATGGATACTTCTACATCCCTTCCACTTAAGCACTTGCAAGTGCTTTCTACATGTTGTAAATGTCAGTGTAACATCCTTTCTTCCTGCCTTCCTATCTTTGGCTTCTGTTCAGTTTCTGTTTCTTGTCCTGAATGAAGGTCTGGTCCCAGCGGTGATGTGGTATGCCAGGTGTTCACGGAGTATGCCCGGGCCTGTGCCCACGCCGACCACCCACTGAAGGACTGGAGGACTCACATACCACAGTGTGGTAGGTACCCTTAATGGATCCTACCATATTTAACCCATACTCGCATGCAGGATCCATTGTAGATAATTAAGTGTCATTTCAGTTGGCTTGTTGCCCCAAAATATTCTTCCATCAAGTCACACATGGTATGTAATTACATAAAACAAACCCCAAGAAAAATTCACTGTCAAATATGTGTGATGTCACTTCCTGTCTCGTGATGTCACTTCCTGTTTCGTGATATCACTTTGTGTCCCGTGATGTCACTTCCTGTCTTGTGATGTTACGTCATGTCTCATGGTGTCACTTCCTGTGTTCCTCAGCGATGCAGTGTCCTCCAGGTCTGCAGTATAAGGAGTGCATCACCTGCTGCCCTGTGTCCTGTAACGTGGACAGAATGTGCATCGACAGCAAGCTGCAGTGTCTAGACGGATGCTACTGCCCTGATGGTGACACTTCTGTTGATTACTGTTACTGTTTTACTGTGTTGTACTTTACATTAAAGGTACTGTATACTTTATATATTCACCCTGAATAAGGCCTGTGAGACAGTTTTATTTTTGATATGCAATAGCAGCTAGAATAAAGTCTTTTGAACTTTTCCACAAGAGAGTGCTTAGTTTTTTTAGTATGACTTTACAGCTGCAACTTCATTAGTTTGTCACCGTTCCTCTCTTCGTCTTCATACTGGATTCCTAAGCAGCGCTCCCTCTTTTTTACATTTTGAATACTTTATAAAGGGTTTTTATAGCATTAGTAATTTGTTTGAGGATAGTTTCTGAATCATTAATAAACAGTTATAACTAATTGGTTAAGTTTAATTAATGAGTTAAAACATTAATTCTAACGGTGTATAATCTACTTATAAACCCTTTACAAACCATCTGTCTTCCATACTCTCCCCATATCCTCGCTCCCTGAATTAGAGACCCATATTCCAACCCATCTCTCAATGCCTAGACTCACTGAATCCTCTGTCTGTCTCCTATTCCTCTCTCTGTCTGAATGTCTCTCTTGCAGACCTGATCTATGAGGAGGGGAGTTGTGTGAAGGCCTCAGACTGTCCCTGTGAATACCACGGCATGGTTTACCCCTCCGGACAGACCGTTCAGGAGGAGTGTAACAACTGGTAGGCCATCTCTCTATAATATCATCTCATCTCTCTATTATCTCTCTATCATCTCATCTCTCTATTATCTCTCTATCATCTCATCTCTCTATCTATCATCTCTCTATCTATCATCTCTTTATTATCTCACCTCATTATAATGTAATTATCATCTCATTATCATCTCATTATCATCTCATCTCTCTATCATCTCATCTCACTATCATCTCTCTATCATCTCATCTCACTATCATCTCTCTATCATATCATCTCACTATCATCTCTATCATCTCATCTCACTATCATCTCATCTCACTATCATCTCTCTATCATCTAATCTCACTATCATCTCTCTATCATCTCATCTCTCTATCATCTCATCTCTCTATCATCTCTCTATCATCTCATCTCTCTATCATCTCTCTATCATCTCATCTCACTATCATCTCTCTATCATCTCATCTCACTATCATCTCTCTATCATATCATCTCTCTATCATCTCATCTCACTATCATCACTCTATCATCTCATCTCTCTATCATCTCTCTATCATCTCATCTCACTATCATGTCTCTACCATCTCATCTCTCTATCATCTCATCTCTCTATCATCTCATCTCTCTATCATCTCATCTCTCTATCATCTCATCTGACTATCATCTCTCTATCATCTCTTATGGTCCTTTCATGTCACTGTACTTGTCACCTTCTCAAGCTGAAAGTGGATGCAATGTTTTGATGTTTGGTGGTTAGGATTGATGTTATAACCCAATCATGATATCAGAATCATAACTCTTTCAATAGTATTATTAATTGAGCTGCTGTCTTCAGTATATGGATTCCCATCAACCACATACAACTATGGAACCATTCTTACATCAAAATATTGTCGCAAAAAAACTCTGCTGTCTACCTAATTTCCTTTCAATCCCAGCCAACTCAGATCCAACCAGGATTAAGTCATGTGACTATGATGACTGACATTTATTTCCCAGAGGTCTTTGGTGACTAGGACAGTCTTTCATGTATCCATAGTACACCTGTGACCACGTCTCTCGTTTCTCTCTCTCTTTCAGCACATGTGTGGGGGGAGTGTGGAACTGCACAGAGTACAGCTGCCCAGGTTCATATCTTTACTGTGTACTATAGACTATGCCAAACTCATTTCCCCTTGGTGATTCATCAAGTACAACCTCATCTCACCTCATCTCATCCCACCTCATCTCATCTCATCTCATCACATCTCACCTCACGTCATCTCATCTCACCTCATCTCTCTCTAGACATTTATGCATGTAGTACATTAGAAAAGTAATAGGCTTCTGAGACAGTTTTGTTCTTCTTTGAATGCAGACTGCATTGTTCCTCCCTTGATGATGGTGTGCTTTCTCCTCTTCTGTCTCTCTCTCTGTCTCTGTCTCTCTCTCTCTCTCTCTGTCTCTGTCTCTGTCTCTATCTTCCCTCTCTCTCAGGAGAGTGCTCTGTGACTGGAGACATGTACTTCCACTCGTTTGATGGCAGGATGTTCACTTTCCCAGCTTCCTGTCAGTATGTCCTGGCTAAGAGTCGTAACTCAGGGAAGTTCACTGTCACCATTCAGAACTCCCCGTGTGGACCCGTAAGTTTAATAAAGATACCTTTCAACCCTTTAATGTGACCACACGAAAACAAAGCCGACCAATCAGGTTTGATCGTATGATAGAAAAACATTTTGCTCGTCTTGAAATTCACATCATTATTGAGAGAGAGAGAGAGAGAGAGAGAGAGAGAGAGAGAGAGAGAGACCAGGCTGTGTGAAAGCGGCAGGTGAAATGGTCTCTCGACTGCTCAGCTATGGGCTTTGCCGCTAATGAAAGAGTTGATTCATTCAGAGCGGCTCACTTACTGTCACAGCCCCTGGACTGGGCGGCAAGTGATCTTAAGAAACGCTTCAGTCCTGCTGAAAGACTCGCAAACCAAACCCATCTCAAGCAAATATATTACAGTGCATGTATCATTCTCAAGTGATATAAGCCCCAACTATTGAGCTTTCAGAGACAAAAGTGTGTGGTTCTTTTGAAGAGGAACATGTTCTGTACCACTCCTCCTCTTTCTCTTTCATATCATCCCACTGTTTCTGACTTGCTGCTGTTAGGTTTAATTGGTTCCACTCTTTATCTGGCCATCTTGTCTCAATTGCAGAATTTGGACGGGGCTTGTATCCAATCAGTTAGCCTGGTCATAGACGAGGACCCGCGGACTGAGATCACAATGACCCACCTAGGAGAGGTCTTCATGGCAGGACAGTACCGCATCTCTTTGCCCTATTCAGACGGTAGGTAACTCACCTCACAACCACATTCTATTTAACAAGTATTACTCCTATGGCACCCCTATCAGGTTATCAGATGGATGGGGAAAAAAAAATACATTTCAGCACATTGTTGATCTTGATGTTCATGTCTCTGTCTCTCTGTCTCTCTGTCTCTCTCTCTCTCTCTCTCTCTCTCTCTCTTTCTCTCTCTCTCTCTCCTTCTGTCTCATGGAGCATCAAGATCACCAGTGTGCTGGAGCTTCTTTTCAACCTCATACAATATCATGCCTCGACATTGTCTGTCCAGATCTATGTTCTTTCAGAGCTACGGACTGGGTCTGGGTGAGGTGTATTGAAGTGTATTGAATGACAGGTGCTGTCTCTAGACAGGACTGTTTAACAGTACACAGACTGGACTCAGGGCCACTGTGTTAATGCTGTATTATGTTGCGCCACAAAATTGATTTCTTCAGTGTTTTGTTCTCATGGTTGTTAACTTTTTCATTCCCATGATTTTCTAATGGTAGCAGTAAACTGTGTTATGTCCATGACTTTCTAATGGTAGCAGTAAACTGTTTTATGTCCATGACTTTATTACAATCACAGACAAGCATAAATCTTACTTATATTCTATGTTTTTACAGTTTTTTATAGACTATGTTTCGATCAGAGCTTTAAGACCAGTAGAGACTTCTCTAGACCAGTAGAGACTTCTCTAGACCAGTAGAGACTTCTCTAGACTTCTCTAGACCAGTAGAGACTTCTCTAGACCAGTATTGTATTCTCTAGACAGGAAGAGACCTCTGGAGACCAGCAGAGACTTCTCTAGACCAGCAGAGACTTCTCTAGACCAGTAGAGACTTCTCTAGACCAGTAGAGACTTCTCAAGACCAGTAGAGACTTCTCTAGACCAGTAGAGAGTTCTCTAGACCAGTAGAGACTTCTCTAGACCAGTAGAGACTTCTCTAGACCAGTAGAGAGCTCTCTAGACCAGTAGAGACTTCTCTAGACCAGTATAGACCAGTAGAGACTTCTCTAGACCAGTAGAGACTTCTCTAGACCAGTAGAGACTTCTCTAGACCAGTAGAGACTTCTCTAGACCAGCAGAGACTTCTCTAGACCAGTATTGTATTCTCTAGACCGGAAGAGACCTCTGGAGACCAGCAGAGACTTCTCTAGACCAGCAGAGACTTCTCTAGACCAGTAGAGACTTCTCTAGACCAGTAGAGACTTCTCTAGACCAGTAGAGACTTCTCTAGACCAGTAGAGACTTCTCTAGACCAGTAGAGACTTCTCAAGACCAGTAGAGACTTATCAAGACCAGTAGAGACTTCTCAAGACCAGTAGAGACTTCTCAAGACCAGTAGAGACTTCTCAAGACCAGTAGAGACTTTTAGAGACTTCTCAAGACCAGTAGAGACTTTTAGAGACTTATGTAGACCAGTAGAGACTTGTCAAGACCAGTAGAGACTTGTCAAGACCAGTAGAGACTTGTCAAGACCAGTAGAGACTTGTCAAGACCAGTAGAGACTTCTCAAGACCAGTAGAGACTTCTCAAGACCAGTAGAGACTTTTAGAGACTTATGTAGACCATTAGAGACTTGTCAAGACCAGTTGAGACTTCTCAAGACCAGTAGAGACTTCTCAAGACCATTCAAGACTTCTCAAGACCAGTAGAGACATCTCAAGACCAGTAGAGACTTCTTAAGACCAGTAGATAATTCTCGAGACCAGCATAGACTTCTTGATACTAGTAGAGACTTTACACCTTAGACTGGCTCCCCCCCTTTTAATCCCAACCCTGTTTTTTCCCCAGAGGTTTTCCACATCCAGGAGCTGTCGTCCATGTTCCTGCAGGTGCGTACGGCCCCGGGTCTGCATCTGCAGTACAGCTGGAGGGAGTTCCGCCTCTACCTGCAGGTGGATGAGCTGTGGAAGGGCAACACGGTGGGGCTCTGTGGAACCTTCAACGGAAACATCCAGGACGACTTCCTGTAAGTGTGTCTGTGGCAGTATCTGGAAACGTTCTAGCCTTCAATTTCTTGCTTCGCCCATCCTTGTTTCCTTCAATTCCTCGCCTCCCTCTCAAAGTGCATTGGAGGAGGAGGTCCGATGGAGGAAGCTTTGATCCCCTCCCCCCCCACCCAACACAACACCACACAACACATAAACACACAAGAAACAAACTTGAAGAAGCAAGGATTTAGATACTGCCACAGACACACTTTTTCACGTTTTCAGAAACCCCAATCCCATACTCCTTCCTTATCCTCTCTCTGTTCTCTCTCTGTTCTCTCTGTTCTCTCTCTGTTTCTCTCTCTCTGTTTCTCTCTCTCTCTTTCTCTGTCTCTCCACCTTCAGTCTCTCTGACTTCCTTTAAGTGTGTCTGTCTGATCCTTGACCTCCAGCCCCCCGGGTGGCTGGCTCTCTGGCTCTCTGTGGCTCTCTTTGGCTGGCATGGCCCTCGCTGTGGCACTCTGGGTGAGAGGATACTCACGTTTCAGGAGCTGGCTAGGGCAGGGAGAGGGAGGGGCAGGGAGGGAGATGGCGGGAACAGCTCTCTCTCTACCCTCTGTAATGACCAAGCAGGGGGAGGGACAGAGGTCCAGGGAACAGCTCTCCCTCTCCTCTCTGTAATGGACAATGACCAGACAGGCAGGGGGAGGGAGATGTATGGAGCAGCTCTACCTCTCCTCTCAGCTCTCCTCGCCTCTGGTCCTTCTGAGATGACAAAAACACTAAGGTAATCTCTGATAGTGTGACACACCCCTCCTCCCCTGCCCTGCCCATCTGTATGATAGAGCACTCCTCACCTGTTGGAACGCCCTGGAGGGTATCCTCTGCCTGTGTCCCAGCCACAGTGTTCCCCAGCTGGACCCATGTGACCCGCACCAGCAAGCAGGTATATGTCCTTCTAAACCATAAGTCCTCCTATGTCATTATCAAATAAAAACAGTTGATCAGATGCAGACTTGATCAAATAGTTGCAACACAACACAAACTTAAACAGAGATGCTCTCTCTCTCTCTCTCTCTCTCTCTCTCTCTCTCTCTCTCTCTCTCTCTCTCTCTCTCTCTCTCTCTCTCTCTCTCTCTCTCTCTCTCTCAATTCAATTCAATTCACTTTATTGGCATGACGCAACAATGTACATATTGCCAAAGTATCATACATCAATATATATATTTTTTTTCTATATATTTATATATATATATTTTTTTTTTCTATTTTATATATATATATACATACATATACACACGCACATACATATATATACACATATATACATACATTCATACACACATATATATATATATATTTTTTTTTTTTTTAAAATATAATTACATCAAAGAACAAATAACAACAGGAAAAAATAAAATAAATGCATTAAATATGTCAGGCACTGTCCCTCAACTTGTGGCAGGCAGCAACATAGCATGCTGCCAGCACACAGCTGGTCATGTCTTCCCCCAAAAGGATCGGCAGCCTTTCTATGTCAGAGAGGTCCTCAAAGCCCCGGACTACTTGTTCAAATTTGGGGAAGTGACTCTCTCTGATGGTTTTATATTTTTGACATTTGGTCAGGAAATGCAGCTCTGTCTCTGGTTCCGCTGTGGTGCAGTGGTTGCACAGCCTTTCCTCTACAGGGAGCCAGGTTTTCCTGTGTCTACCCTTCTCAATAGCAAGGCTGTGCTCGCTGAGCCTGTACTTTGTCAAGGTTTTCCTGAGGTTTTGATC